>CAJGYO010000010.1:79200795-79546288 GCA_904845875.1 Miscanthus lutarioriparius
GAAACCGCCATGGACCGCCTCAGCATGGCGGCATGCAACCGTCATAGGAGACTAGGCCCAGGGCGTGCCACCTGGGGTGCGGGCGCACCTAGGGTGTGGCTGCACCCTAGCTAGCTCATCGGGCCACCGCCTTTGCTAGGTGGGCTGGTGGCTGGGCCTGGGCCCCTCGCACGGTTGTGCTCGGCCCAGGTTGTTGCGTGAAGGTGGGCTTCTCCAATTCTTCTCATTGCGCATTTCTGTTTTACGCTTTCTGTTTGCACCTTTTTGCTCGGTTTTCCACTTGTATTAAAATACTTGTCCTGCAAAACATGATTTCTCCAATACAAGTGGAACTAGGTAAATAGTAAAGGCATATGTGTCAAAAGATTGTTTATTTATCCCATTTTGGACTTTAATTGGCGGTCGGATTTTATCGTTAGTGACCGCCAACAATGAGCAGTAGAGTTTCAACTTAACATAAGGATAGAAAATGTAACAACTAAATTAAAACTTTCAAAGATAAACTATAAGGATCATGATGGTGTAGAAAGGGATGCTACAAGAACTTATGTAACTTAAGCTTAAGTTTTAAGTAAATCCATATCGCTCTAGAAAATGGATAAAACCTAAAAAATTCTCTTTTCGCTATAGGTAGCTAATGGAGCCTCCACATAAATTCTCATAGGACTCGCTAGAAAAATGATATATCCTAAAAATCTCACAAAAAACTAATACATCCAGTTATCAATTCGGTAGACTAATCACCATTGATAATAATAGCCATTTGATCTATTTTCTAAAGATTTACCCTCATCTACGATTTTGTAAAAAAACATAAAGCAATCCATGAATTTATATTCAAATTACCCACCTATGCAATTAAGAAACATCTTGTAAATTGCCACTTTAGTCATTATGTAAAGAAAAATAATATATCCTCTCAAATCTATACCTAAATTATCAACATCTTGTACTACAAAAATGTATAAATAAATTTAAAGCATAGATATGTCTTTACATTACCAACTTCTATTAATATTAATATATTAAATTTATATTAAAGTAAACATAGATATTGTGTCATCATGCAAATCAAGTGCAAATGCATGCAAAAGCGATAAATATATATGTTATGTTATAGCATTCATGAAAAATATTTTCTTAACGGCTCATATATTAGTGATCTTAACAAATTAGTTAAAATTTATTCATAAGTTATATGTGTATATTTTAACTTAAATGTTTGACATTCGCTTATTGATACTACAACTATTACTGCACATATAATTCCTTGACTCTTGAGAAGCAACAGAGGTTAGTGCAAACCACATGTGGTTATATCTTACTGGCCTTTTTGATTCCTTCGGAGTAAATAATCATTATAAAGATTAAATATTGATATCCTCTTGAGTTTAATTCTACTGCTGATCTTAGCAATATGGTGTAGACTTGAAATGACTATGTATGCCATCTTAGTACTTAAGAGGGCACTCTGTGACCCTAAACCCTATTTTAAAGAAGGACAAAATGAGAGATAATAAAAGATATAACTAGAACAAAAGTGTTCAGCTTAACCTGAGGATAAAAAATCCATAGCAATTAATAAGATTGAACTTAGAAGTTAAAATTTAGATTAATGACAACATAAGATATATGCTGCAACAAGAGCCACCACCGTTTAAGCTAAGTTTCCAATTAATGCATATTGAAGATACACATAGGTGACATGCAAAGGAAAAAAAATATTGCTATGGATGAAAAAGATATTAGTAATAGATTGTTTTCATAATTGGCTATGAACTACAGAGTATCTATTATGCCTGTTGTGTTAGAAAATAAACAAATAAAAAATATACAACTTAATATAAATAATGTTTATTAGTTGAAGATGCTAACCAATATGACTCTAACCCGTGCGAGAGCACGGGTTGAAAGACTAGTGAAACCTAATGCAGCAACGATATTTCGTAGGGCATCCTTGAGTATGGATGTGTCGAACTATCAATATCACTATATTTGGAAGTTACAAATCTGCACACCATCACATATGTGCATGTCATGGTCATCACCAATGAGCCGTCTCTAAATAGAAAAATTAAATGAAATTTGGTAATCTAATAGTTTGGTCGTAGTTTTACGTCCTTAGTGTGCAAGTAATACAATGTCTCCATCTCAAACCATCATACACTTTCACTCTCAACCTTTCTCCTCATCATAAACTTTACACTCCTACCACACCCTCAGACACTTAGCAATGAGGCCACCTCTAAATGCCAATAGTCTCAGTGACCTCTAAGCCATACCTATATTCAAGGAAGAGAAGCAAAACTATGAGAGAAACTATAGGATATACATGCATGTCCTCCATCAATAATGCAGGCCCATATCTAGGTGACCACCACTCTTTCAACTAGCCGACTAACACCACACCTAAACTGGAGTAGCATGTGTTATGACATATAAAACAAGGATCATGCCTAGAGCCATCTTGGCCCCATCTAAAACAAGGATCATGCTTAGAGCCATCTTGCCCCCCCCCCCGACACACACAATGTACCTAGGGCAATCGAAATTCTATGAATCCTCATCTCCCATAGCACTAATCCAAGCTTGAACTTGTAAAATGATCTAGATGGCTCGAGGGGGGCAAAAAGCCTATACAAATTTCTACAAAGATCACAAGACTAGAGCAAACTGATTAGTACAACAAATGACCTATAGAACCTATTTGCTCTAGCTCTAGTTCTGTAACACCTGTGTTTTTGCATCATATTAAAATCCACTAAAAAATTTAACTTTATTTATTTTCCATGAAACCATTTTGAAAATGTATTTCGAAAACCCTACATCAAAACCCACCATATGCATTTTGTGTGTCGCGTAGGATTTAGTTGTAGCGCTAGGAATGTCTTATAGGATTAGAAGATTGTCTCGTATTTTAAATTCCATTGCCTGCATTCGGTTGCTTGAGTGTATGTTTGAATGCTTGATTGCGTGATTGATTGCTTTCTGGAATTTATTTGCGGCACCAAAATAACTTCCCTTAACTACCAAATGCATTCTTGATTTATTTAAAACCCTTCTCTATGTTATAGAGGTAGATAATACAACCGCCTCGGCCCAGCCCACCTTGCTTTCCCTCCTTTCCCCCTTTCCTTCCCTTCCCGCAGCCCAGCCCGCGCTCCCTCCTCTCCTTCCCTTCCCTCTCCCTCTTCTAGAGCCACCCTAGCCGCGCGGCCCAGCGCGACCACAAGGCCTAGCAGATCAGCGGCCCGTATTCCTTTTCTCCCTCCTCTCTCACTTACACCATGGGACCCAGCCATCATATCCTTCTTCCCCAATGCGTCAACGGCACACTGTGCCGACGTCGTCGCTGCCGCTGATGTACTGTGCGAAACTGACCTCCCCGGCGCCAGCTTGCTCTCTCCGCTGACTTGCCAGCAAGGATCGCCGTGGTCGGAAAATATCGGCCTCGTCACATCGTCGTACCGCACCTATAAAAGGGGCCTGACGGAGCTCTCCATCCTTGCCCCGAACTCAAGCTCCTCCTTCCCCATTCCACCTCCATTCTCCTCTTCCTCCTCATCTATGCTCTGCTCCCACACCGCCGCTGCCCTACTCTGCAACTCCGCATGAGGCTAAGCGCCGCGCTCGCCTCTGCCTGATGGAGCCACGAGCGGTAAAGCACCCTCATCGGTGTCTTGCTTTCAACTCTGCCTTGCCCACTCCCTCTCACTCTTTCCCTCTCCCGCCCATGCCGAAGCTCCCGTCTAAGACCATGTCACCGACGACCAGCTGCCCAGCCTCCCTCTGCATCACCCTCCCTCTTCTGCCCACGCTCTCTCTCTCCATGCCGAGCACCACTAGGCAACGTTGCCGCCATCGTCACCGGTGCCCTGCTCCTTTGCCTTGCTCTCCCTCTTCCTCTCCCTTCTCTTTTCCATCACTCTCCCTCTCTATTCTCTCCCACTCATTCGATGACCAAGCAGATGGGGATGAGGACGGGTCAACACACTGATGGCATCCAGGGCCACCAGCCACGTCGCTCGACCAAATGAGGGAACGCCACCTCGCCCTATGGGCTCCACATGGTAGTGACCCGACCCCATTCCCGCTTTCCTTTTCTACGTAGACATGGTGTACGTAGACCAAGTGGGGGAGGGAGCCGATGCACAGCGCAGTGGGGACTAGGTCCACGGTGTACGATGGCAAGCAGCACCCACATACCTGACCCACACGTCAGTCTCTAAGCGGCTAGAAATTTGCTAAGTGCACCCAAGAATCGTACACAAGATATCAAATGGTAAGCTTGTTAATTATAGAAAAATTCCTAGAAAATTTGTAAATAAACTAGAGTCACCCTAGAACCTACCCAAGTAGGTTGCCCATTTAAATTCTAGTTTGATTGCTTTCCTTTTTATAATTAGATTAAATAGTAATTATAATAGTAGCCTATCCCCTAGCATTAGTAACCTCGTATATTCGCGTAGGTGTATGTACCATGACACATACTCAGGTATATCCATACCCAATCACCTAAAATAAGTAGATGCCTATACATACATAAATATGCCCGATACCCAGGTATACATCTATGTATGGCTAACCCTAGCAACCTAGTTGCTCAATGCTACTTAATCATAGGCATATACATTTGCAGAAGCATATATGCCGCTAATCCTAGCCATAACCTAGCCACCTATTTACCCTATGCACATACATATGCATGTGCGTATGTGTCGCTAACCCCGGCGAACCTGTAGAGGCCAGACAAGTCATTTATGATGACTTGGTCAGGCTTTATCTTTTAGGTTCACATAATAGTGAACCCTAATAATGTGGTTTGGTTTTCCATTAGACCGACTCCCCACCTTAACCTAACATGTAGAAGCCCTACCCTATGGATGTAATACCTCTATCCAAACCTTACTTCAAATTGACATAATAATGATAACCTAGATAACCACCCATCTCCCAATAGGACCAACCCATCTAGGATTGTTGATTGCTTATGCTTGTTTTACATGCCTTGCTTGTTATTTTCTTGTTTGTGTCTTCTTGCTTGTCGAAGCTAGACCGCATAGGATAGATGACGTGGAGAGAACCCGATGGAGCCTAGAAGATACGAACAGAAGATATAGGAATTGGACGAGGATATGATCGTCAGCAAAGGGAGGCAAGTCCTAACATCCACCTAACCCCCCCCCCACTATATCATATGCCACCTCCTTAACCACCTTCCTTCCACCACCACCACATATTGCTAGCCTCCACCATAAACCCTCCACTATCCATCTCCACTAAAATAACCCAACCAGGATAACTTGAAACCCATTATGAACTAATAAACTATAATTATGAACTTGACTATTATAATATGATAAGGTAATGGTTACCTTGATATGATATAAATATTATGAACTTGATGATAATAATTATGGAACTTAAAATTGGTAAAATTTGACTAAACCCCGACATGGGGCGAGTGGGGGTAACTTATTGAGGTAAATTACCTTGGCAGGAATACCTAGAGAGGATTCCTGAGGTACATACTTGCCTTGGTCACATCAGGACTGGTTCATAGTCCCTCTCTCCTAGTGAGTTATTATGTACAACCACATCGGTAGACTTGATTTCACACCCCGAAAGATTGAAGTATAATTTGTACTAGGAGGCCGGTGGAGGCAGCAGAATATCAGGAGCCGACACGGGGGATAGGTTTTCTTCCGTGGTCCGGTTGGCGTGGATGCTATGTGATCTTCCATGTTAAGCTTTGTTTTTCTTCGACAGCGTTCGAGCCCTTGATTCTTTTTGGCCATGTTCAAGCCATGTTCTTTTGTGATGATTTGGTATTATCTCATTGGGATGATTAGGTATCATCCTAGTTTTGTGTTTCCAACCCTTGACAAGCCGTGGTAGAGTTTTATGGACTTCTGAGGAGGCGTCCAATCGGGTACGGGATCTCATTAGACCTATCTAAGCCATGATGATGGTGTCGGACTATGTCTATCTTGTGGGGAAATTTGTACACCTCTGCCGAGTTTTATTAAATCTATTTGAATAGCCACATCCTTGGAATGGGCAAAAGGTAGAATGGGATACTTTGGTTAGACTTCTACAACTATCTGGTAAGATGTATTTTACTAATTTGGTAACTATAATGAACATCGGGAACTGGTGAGAATGGTAATACTCTGCCAGGGTCCAACCTATAATTATAACTACTTCACCTTACTTCTTCTACCATCACCTATCCATCTCAACTACTCCAACCACCATGATCCACCTCCACCATATAGCCTTCCCCTTCCACCTTCCTCCACCCCAAAGTTTAGGGTGTGCTAAGTACTTTATGTACTCAACCCCCTCCATTCTATGTTTTTAGCAGTGAAGCTTCAAGAGGACATACTCAGATGGAACTTCTGGAGCTACGCAAGGATCGGATATCCAGAGTATACTTGGAGACAGAGCCGTACAACAGAGTTATGCTAGGATCACGACGATTGGGATATAGGAGTATGCTAGGGGAATAAGTCTAGGGTTACGTCCGCACTCCAAGTTGCCTGTAGGAATGGAGCCACGATGATATAGGACCGTTGTCTTAGAACTCTGATATACGATATAAGGCTAGTGACCCAAGCTATGTAAACCCGAACCATGTAATTTGTTTCCCCATTAGCAATAAAAGTATGTTTTATATCAATTTTGTTTGAATTGTGTGTATCAGCTACTAATCCAGGGACTGATATATGATGCACAGTGGACCCTAGATTAGGGGCCCGTCAAGTTCTCCCAAGCAAGCCTGCCTACACAATTCTAGTAGCAACAGGTTTCTAATCTGAATCACAACACCACTCAACATATACTAGCTACACTAGAGAGCTAAACAAGCTAAGCAACTAAAACAAGCTTAACTAAACAACTAACTCTACTCTAGTGAGATAATAAACAAGCAACTACCAGACACAAGCAAGAGAAAAATGTAAATATGAGCATGAGAGTACTAGCAAACAACCGAGGGCAAGACATGAACACAACATTTATTCCCATGGTTTGGTTCTTGCAGACAACCTACGCCCACGTTGTGGTGAGTCCCCATGTGATGATTCATGCACTAACTAGCCACTCAATCTAGACCCACGACTTGGGTCCTGCAAGAATCAAGCACAAGGTGCACTCCAACTAACCCATTCTACTAGAGTATCCCTTTGCAACTCTACAAGGTGGGATCAAAATCTCTCACAAATCATGGGTTGGAGGCGGAGAGCAATCATGAACACTCCCCTCAGCAACCACTAAGAGGAACACTGGATCTCTCCCAATCTCCCTTTGGATCAATCACAAGCAAGGAGATGAGTGGGAGATGTTCTTTGAGGCTCACAAGCGTGTTAGAATGCTTAGAGTACCAAAAGGGAGCTCAAAGAGTTGGCCAACACATATAAATAGCCCCCAAGCAAATGAGCCATTGGGGTTGGCTCATGGACATTCTGCACAAGCACCCGATTGGTTCGGTGCCTATTAGAGTGCCACCACCAAAGTATGCACTATAGCAAATTTTTTCGTACCTTATAGTCCGGCACCCCTGTGTTAGCACCATCGGACTAATTCGGTGGCTATGCGCATGCTAGCCCACAAAAAACTAGCCATTAGAACCCTAAAGGATACCTTGTAAAACAAGTTCCAGTGAGTCGGCCTGGAGGACCACCGTACTAATCCGATGACCACCAGAGAGGTTCTAGAACGGTAAAAGGGCCACCGGATTGGTCCCGTGGTTCACACCAGACAAGTCTAATGAGTGTTGTGAAACCCCCCTCTAGAACAGTGCAAACGCTTGGTCCCATCCATTAGTGGGGTAACCACTGGACTAGTATGGTGGCTAACCCTAGCCTCTATTAGATCACCCCAACACCCTCTTCCATGTAGAGATTTATGTGTTGGAAAGCATAAAGTGGAAAATAATTAAATATGAGACATAATGATTGGCAAAAATATGTATTTTTATATATGTGCCCATGGGTGCATGGATAGGTTTTACATCTTATGTCCAAAACTTCTTCAACATGTCCCTAATGTACTTCTGTTAACACACAAATGTACCATTGTTCATTTGCTTAACTTGAAGACCAAGGAAGTTACTCAAATCTCCAATCATGGACATGTCGAACTCTTTAGCCATCATCTCCCCACAAAACTCTTGATTTGTTGATCCAAAGATAATGTCATCCACATAGATTTGGCACACAAACAAGTCCTTTCTAATCCTTTTGGTGAAGAGTGTTGTATCAACCTTTCCCATCTTGAATCCCTTTGAGAGTAGGAAATCCCTCAACCTCCCATACCATGCTCTAGGTGCTTGTCTCGATCCATGCAATGCCTTCTTAAGCTTGTACACATGGTTGGGCTTCTTGCAATCTTCAAAACCAAGCGGTTGTTCAACCTTTACCAACTCATTGATGACTCCATTCAAGAATGCGCTCTTCACATCCATTTGATATAACTTGATGTTGTGAGAACAAGCTTATGCTAGTATGATCCTTATCGCTTCGAACCTTGCAACTGGGGTATATGTTTCACCATAGTCAAGACCCTCTACTTGTGTATATACCCTTGTTCCACTAGTATTGCTTTAATTTGTTCCTCTCCACAAAGCCATCCTCATTTTGCTTGTTTCTAAACACCGATTTTGTTCACCATATACATAACTTGTGTATGTATATGGAGTTTCTCTTTGTCTCACACAAACAAAGATATACAATCATACAAATAAAACCAACAAAAAATGATGAACTAGTTCTAGTTTCTCTATCCTCATCCATAGATCTAGATTTAGATCACCAAAAACTTGAAAAAATAGCACAAAAAGGATATGAGAGCACATACCAACCTCCTACGGTCACCGTTCTGAAAGAATCCAACAACAAAACCTCCCCCTTGAAAAATGATGTATTTTTAGAGTTGTAGAGCTCAAACCTCATCAAAATTAGGGGAGGCTCGTGGAGGAAAAAGATGGGGTGGTTAGGGATTTGGTTTTACAGCTTGTCATTAATGAAGGCGGTCAACCTAAGGCGGCAACCTCTGTTAATGATTAACTAAGGCGAACACTTTAAGACCCATGCCTCAGTTAATGACCTATTAATGGAGCTGGTTGTCGTAGTTGGACTGCCTATGTTAATTGATCAACCGAGGTGGACACCTTAAAGCATCTGTCTCCCATAATGGATCATTAATGGAGGTAGTTTATTTGAGGCGGTCGACTTATAGGGTTCATCTCCGTTAATAGATCATTAACGAAGGTGATCGTCTTAAGACGTCTGCCTCCGTTAAACATTAGAGGAGGCGGACGCTTCTCTCGGGGGCCCCAACCATTAATGGAGGCGGCACCCTAATGTGCTCACCTCTGTTAATCTTTGGGTAGTGTCTCGCGAAATTATTTATGCAGTAGTGTAGGTTGATGTCCATCTATTGAAGGTATCGATTAGAGGCTCCCTACCCCTCCTTATATAGTCTGGGGGTGAGGTTTATAGTTAGAGTCATGGTCGGCATACATGTAGGTTTCCTAAACTACGAGGACACTCGTACTCTGAAACAAATTACATGGACTACCTTTGCGCACACAAATTCCTCAAACAAATTACGAGCACACTGGTACTCTGAAAGCTTTCTAATAGTGTTTTTGAATACCCTCAATGCACTACCGGATTCAGCTTCTTTGCCGATATCCACTCAACAAAGCCTTTACCGAGTGTTACACTCGGCAAAGGGCGCTCGGTAAACAGTTTATCGACAAAGACCTCTTTGCCGAGTGCACTTTATCGGGGCCGAGTGCTAATCTGACACTTGGCAAAGAAAAGTCGCCGTGATGGCGAGCGCCACCGTGACGGCGGCTTTGCCGAGCGTCAAGGTCAAGCACTCAGCAAAGCCTTTGCTGAGTGCTAATCTGACACTCGGCAAAGAAAAGTCGCCGTGATGGCGAGCGCCACCGTGATGGCGGCTTTGTCGAGTGTCAAGGTCAAGCACTCAGCAAAGGTCGCCGCTTTGTCGAGCGCCGTTGACTCAGACACTCGGCAAAGGTGGCCACTGTGCCGAGTGCCACCGGCAAGACACTCAGCAAAGGTAGCCTATTTACCGAGTGTCCTGTCAAGACACTCAGCAAACAAGCGACCTTTGCCGAGTGCCTAGCCCGTGGCACTCGGCAAATCTGTGATGTTTGTCGAGTGCAATGGCCTTTGCACTCGACAAAGCATGTTCCTAGGTAGTCACTTTGCCGAGTGTCATGGCCATTGCACTCGGCAAAGTGACTGAAAACAACCTTTTTATTTGTTTTTCACATCCCATCCAAACAAATAGAAGATATATATAACAAACATCACCAACATCACATATATATCATCAACAACACATACATATCACCAACACCACATATATATCACAAATGTCACATGTCTCACAATATATCAAAAATAAGTTCACAAGTAATCCAAGTTCTCCATCATCTACAACCACAATTGCAAATAGAAGTACCATTAACAACCACAAGTATCATCACTAAGATGGCCAATGAGACTAATTTGGTGAAGGATTTGCTGAAGCATGAGGATCGTTCGATGCCATCGATTGATTCTGCACAAAGGAGAAGAGATTGCATGTGTGAGACAAGATAAATATATACCATACATGAATAAAACTTTCATACTCCACTAGGTTTGACCATAAGCATGAACATACAAACTAAAACATTTATACTCACATGAGTAGAATAGTGAGGAGGTGGAGGTGGAGGTGGAGCGAATAGCGAAGGTGGCAGAACTACACCCATAGCGGCGCCAAGACTTTACATGTACTAAAGAATCTCCGCCATCCTCCGTTGCTCGGCCTCCACCCTCTACATCGTCGTCAGCATCTGCTCCCGTATCCTCCTCTCTTGTTCTAGCTAGGCCTACAATATATTCACCCAATGTTACAATAATGCAAAGGAAAGGTATGAAAAAACCAATGAACGATGAATAAACCAGGAATAACCTCGAGTGCCTCCACCCAATGGTGTGAAGTGTCCTGCCGAGGTCGTATGGCTGGGCTTGTGCTCATGTTGCTTGCTCGAATCTGGGAGAGACTAGGAGTAGCGGCCGAGTCGATTGCGCCGTCGCCAATCCAGTACCGCCCATGCTTCATGCCTCCTCCCACCCTCATGATGACTTCTCCATCAAGGTCCTCAGTGCTCGGATCGTACTCTGGCTCATTGACCTCCCTTGCCATCGATGTGTACTCACTGAGGTAGTTGTAGACGGTCGCATTGTTGTACGCCTCGGGCCCGTCCTCTGGGTTGTAGTCGACGTTGGACGTCACCTTGCCCTTGTGGGCCATAGCAAATGCCTTGAAGATGGAGCAAGGCTGGCCACCATGTGACGCCGACTGCGAGAAAAATAGCAAGATGATTAGAAATCATGCAGAATTGAGCATTAGAATAAATAAATGAATTCGCGTACCCATGTTTATGCGTATCCACTGAGGCTACGGCTGCCTTGATGGTGTGCTACACCTAGCATCATCAAATGCCGCTCCCAGCACAAGTTGTTCGTCTCCTCCCACTCGTGTGAGCACCACTTGTCCACCATCTGTACCTAGCACTAGGGATGTGCGGCACACCAATAAGGAATCATCTACAGGCCATCAAGTACATGACATATCAAAAGATGAAATTAAGCCTACTTAATCTCAAAAGGAATCAGTATTAATGTTCTGTATTTACCTCTAGGTACTAGTCCCGGGTCAGCGTTGTAACAGAACCGCCCAATTTATACAAGATCAAGTACGGCTGTCCCCGCTAACACGTTGACACACGCATACTTTCACTCATATAAACCCGGTAGTCCGCCGAGTGTCCCAAAAGACCTCGGTAAATCAACATCACAACCAAGATCGCGTGATTAAGCAAATACACATCACATACACAGGGTTGCAGCAGAAATAATATTACAAATGGGTTCACAAATAAAAGTACGAGTTTGGGTTTCAAAACCGCTTAGTGAAAACAACATAGCTTTCAAATGATTACATTAATATAAGTTCCAAATATATTGCTAGCATAGGTGACACCATCTGACAAAAGCATATAGACGAGAAGTAACTATAGAATCACGAGCCCACCGGCGGTTAGCCACCATCTTCATAGGTCGAGAACTTCACCTGCAACATGGTGGGATAAACCCTGAGTACGAGAATGTACTCAGCTAGACTTACCCGTCATAAACCAGAAATAAATGACACCAAGGAGTATGCAAGGCTTTATCAGTGGATCTTGCTGGACAACATTTTTGCATAAAAGCTTGAGTAACCATTAGCATTATTCACCTGTACTAGCAGTTACTTTTAGCCATTTCCTACCATCTATATTAGCACCTGTACTAATCAATCATTTGATTTAGTTGCAAACAATAATAACCATATCAGGTATTTCATGGCTCATCATCATTCTCATCATCATTTAACCATATATTTATATTTAGTGAATCTACGTTGCCGCTGCTCAAGTCAAGTTCTCACTATCCGGGAGAGACGGCGATTCGAATCGATTCCTATCCAGCTGGAGGGGTATTCCTAATACAAACCCTGCTTCCCCCGTCAGGGTCGCAAACAAGTCACCTTTGGCACAATTCAGGAGTCGCGAGCCCGAACAGATCAGCATCCTCAGAGAACCACTCTGCCAAGGTTGTTCGGGACTCTAACCTGCCTTGGTCTTACGCCAATGGCTCTCCGCACATCCTTACTACCTCCAGTATGCCGCCACCATTCGTGTTCTCGGCCTGAGTTGAGCTACTCGGCTTCGCGGTCGGAACGACTTATCCGGCCAGCTAAGTGTTAGGCTGCGTTCATCATGACCTGAGGACGTACAGCGAATCGGTCCTTAAATAACACAGACGGGGATAGATTCACACCCAAGACCTCCATGCCTTGTTGTTGCACTACCGTCATCCCGTCCGGTCTCCATTCATTATTAACACATGGTTCTTTTCCCACGATAGCAAATATAGCCAACCATGACCAGAGCTCATCCTACATCTCGTAGGTGACAGGAAATCACCCGACTTCTACCGGTCTATGCATAGCTAAGCATCATTCGATCCTACACTTAATTAGGATTCACAGGATTTTATCTGGACAAGGTAAGGATATAATGCAACAAGTGGTTCCAACCAATTCCTGTACTTAATGCATCATCAGCAATAAAAGATACTCAAGATATTTGTAAAAATATGGGAGACTTAGAATGCTCCGGGGCTTGCCTGGGATCCAACACAAGTCAGTTCAGTTAGCTTGCACCGTCTTGGTGACATCTCCGGTCCTAGCACTTGCTTAGTCCTTCCATCCTCGGGATATATCCACCAAACCAAATCTTCGAGTTTGACTCCATCTCACATCCTTCACGTGGTTCATCTAGCGTACCTAAATGAGATGCAAGATGCATGTGTATAAATATGAAGAATAGTACCATGAGACGCATCACAAAATAGCAAGCAAGACAAGCATAGTTTACACTAACACACTTAAGTACTTTGCGATGCTTAACTTAAATATCACACAATCTATCATGCTAAGATGGCAAAGAAGACGACAACACCAAGCATGACACAAGTTTCCCAAGATCTCAGGTGCTCTAACCCAGTCATCATTCAAGGCATAAGTCACACTTAACAATATACAAGCAAACACTATAATTGGAATCTGCCAATTTCTGGACATGCAAACAGCAGCTACAAGATTTAGCTATAACTGGAGTTATACAAATCTAAATGACTTGCAAGAAGACATTTTGGAAAGCTTATGAAATTATCTACATTTCATATATAACAATCACAGCATGATTCCCAAGTTAAGTAGGTCGAAATTATACATTTACAGAAACTGGTTCATACAAAACAGAGAGCAACCATTTCTGAAACCCAACTTTAAACAGCTGTAACTCTTAAACTACTTGGCCAAATGACACCAAATTTTAACAGCAGCTAGAGACATGAATTATCTACAACTTTTGTATAAACAAGTTTCACAACAAAGCACATTAGCATGAAGAACTTTGCTAGGTTCCCAGATCTGTCCATAAACCACATTTGCAAGAAAATAAATATTAACTTATGTTGCAAACACATAATTAGGCAAAACCAACTTTACCAACATGTCACACATGACTAAAGAACACCAGAAAACCTAGTGTCCATGGCCAAATAAATTCTTTTAATGCATTTCTTAATTTATTTTAGATAACAAGGTGACTTAATGAACATATACCAAAATTATACAATAAATTCTACAAAAATTACAGTGGCTCACATATCCTATCAATAGGCTACTGAACAAATTTCACTTCATTTGAATATGTATATCAACCTCTATGAAAAAGACAAGTCGCTAAAGCAAGAAATCATGTGAGAGCAAGATAAACCAATAACTCACTCATAGTTCATCCAATACTCATGAAATTTTTACCACACATCAACTATCACATGAGTAGCATGCCACAAAAATTTCACTTCATTTGGAGCTCTACATCTACAGTTATGAAAAAGACAAATACAACTAGCATTAAAAACCTAGCTGCATAAATCTATTTTTACAGCTAAAACTTTAAACTAAAACATGCCATATTATAGATCTACTACATAGATAATTTCACAAGGATTCCAAAAAGTCCTCATTTGCTATTTTACGAATTTCCTATGAATTACTATGAATTTCCAAAGTTCCTGCAAAATAATTACAAACCAGTCCTTACGGCACTATTCACATGAGTCACTGACTTCGCAGTTAGGCCCCTTCACTTTGTCGAATTCAAGCACGGGGTCCTCGACGTAGCTTTGCACAGGGAGGTCGCCGGGGTCTCGCTGCTCCGGCCGGAGGCGGCCATGCCGTCGGCGGCTGAGGGGTGGGGGAGAACCAAGGGGCCCTTACGCACCCACTGGTGGTTGGAGGCGGCTGGGAGAGGGCTCGTGGTGGCCCAGCCACGTGAGGTCACGGCGTCAAGGTGACCTCGCCGACGGCTGCTGCTCTCCGATGGAATTCAGCCGTGACAAGCGCACGCGAGGGAGAAGGAGAGGCGAGGCGGAGATGGTGGCGCACACGGAGGAACACGAGGAAGCACGGGGCAGCGGGAATGCGGCGTCGGCGAGCTTGGCCAGCCGGCCATGGCGGATGCGGATCCGGCGAATATGCCGTCTACACAGCACGAGAGGCTCTACCAGAGGGTGGACGAGGTAGAGGAGATGCCGGGGAAGCTGTGGGCGAGATGGAGCAAGGCGAGGCTCGGTGGCGAGCGCGTGGGAGCTCGACGGAGCTCTCGGCGGCAATGGCGACAGCTGCGGCTCTCGTTTCTCCCGGTGCCTCAGACGTGCGCGAGAGGGAGAGAGCGACTGAGAGCGAGCGGGAGAGCAGGCGGACGCGGCCACTTTGATGCCGACCGCGGCCAGCGACGCCAGGCCGGTCACGACGCGTGGCGGCCACGCGGCGGCAACATCCTGCTGCCGGTCGGCACTGTAGCGCAACTGAAAATCTGATTCAGTTACCAAGTGACCGACTGATAGGTGATTTTCAACGCTAGATAACTCCTAAACCGTGATGATTCGGCTCATGGCTTAGTTACCAAAGTTGTAGTACTAAGTGAGATCTTCAATTTTGCCAATTGGAGCTCGAGCTGGTTCGGCTTGGTTCGGGAGCTACAACGTGAACAAGTCGGGTACAGGAAACTGAAATTGTATTTCATACTTAGAAATTTTTCTAAGTGTGGAATCAGCTCTCATACTGACTTGTGGGACCTTTATGAGCATGTTGTGCACATTTTCATGACTTGGCTTCTAAACAAAGTTTGTTCCTTATAAAAGTTACTACAACTTTGCTTTAGGTTGCTCAGACATGCATGCACTCTAAGTTGTACTTTTTAAACAGTCAAACCAAAGAGTCCTAGGGTCAATACAAGTCAAACCATGACTTAGAAACTTAATTAGCCAAAATGATCAACATGAACATTGTTCCTAATGACATTCTAAGTATAACTAAGTTGTTTAAAAATATATTTAGCCATACCACACATTGATCACACCAAAATCAAGCATCACCGGCATTGAAACCAGGAAGGACAAGTGAAACGTTACTTTTGTTTCAAAGCCATGTTTCATATGTTTCACGAGTGTGTTGCATAGTACTACTAACCATGTTTCACTAAAGTGTGTTGCACATGTTGCACTTGAGTGTGGCACACTATTCATTTCATAAAACAAACACACATGAAACATGACAATATGTTGCAATGTTTCACAAGCATGTTTCATGCAATATAAGCTCATGAATGGATGAATGATGCTCATGTTTATGAAATGCAAGTGCAAATGTGGAAGCCAAACACCTGGGGTGTTACAAGCGTCATGGTTCTTGCGTCCCTTTTGGTGACCTTTGTTCCAAGGACGGTCCCGTGGTAAGTTACGATAGCCTGGATGGGCGCCTCATAATGCATGTCCACGATGAGTTTTTTTGTAGCATTTGGTAGCCACCGCATCCGCCCTGACTTCATGTCCGTCCTGGCATCTAAAGAAATCCTGCATACAAACACAATGTATCCATTCATTATTTCAAGAACTTCCAATGAATGCGATGTATTGAGCAATGTAGTGCGAGGAAGACTTACCCACAGCTCTTGCTTCATCTGCTCCGCCTTGTTGTTGAATACCGATCTGCAGCATCGGGGGCGGTGGCGTAGTGGTCAAACGAGTAGGCCAGCCCCATCACTCCGGCGTACTCAACCAGGCCAGGGAAGTGCTCCTTGCACAGAAGACCGAGGATGCCATTGACTTGGCGTGTGTGAGCACTTCCACTCGCCACAATCATCTAGTTCCTGCCCAAGTGATTAAGAAAAATTATTAGTTTCTATTTTGATTTTCAACATATCATATAAAGTAGTGATAACATCTAAAGTTACTTACTATTCCCCCTCAGGTCGAATCAGCGGGCGTCTCTCACGAGGTATCGGTCGCTGAGGGAGGCTCGCGGGACCTCGCAAGTAGACGCTCGACGAACTAGAGGAAGCAGAACCTCCTGCTGTTGCCTCCTCCTCCTCGTCCTCCTGCGCATCCTCCTATGCCTCCTCGGCGTCCTCCTGGGGCACCTGCTCCTCCTCCTCCTCCTCATGCAATGGGGCGGCAGGCGATGGCTCCCTCCTGTGGCTGCTCCTCCTCCTCCTACTCTCCCCCGGTGCAGCGGTCCTTGTCCTTCGGTACAAGGACACTAGCTTCCTCATTCATGTGGTGGTACAGAAAGAGGGGTTATACCTAGGGTGGCGGTGGAGTCAGGCTAGCGGGGCCATGGCGGGTCGGTGCAGTGGCAAGGCGACGCGGTGCAGGCAGACCCGCAGCAGCGAGGTCTGATGGGATCTTCTCTACAAAAAAAGAAACATAAAACTGTCAATACAAAATTTCGGCAGCACCTCTCCTGCACGGTGAGGTTTCCAAAACCTGCAAGAAAACCAACGACACGATGGCCAACATGCACATATATATGAACGGCACGATGGCCGACATGCACAAGATTATATCCAACCACATATATATAATAATGTCACAGCCACTCCTATGACTCCTACGACTACCACCACTACTACTCTACCACTACTACTACCGCAACTACTAGTAATACTACGACGACGATGGTAGGGCATACCTAGTGGGCGTCGTAGGGCGGCGGTGGTGAAGGGGCCAGGGCGCAGGTGGACAAGGCGACGGCTGGGGAAGCGCCGGGGATGTGGCAACGGCAGCCGGGGCGCCTCCTCCTCCTCCACCTTCTTCTTCCTCCTTCCTCCTCATCCTTCTCTTCCTCCTTCTTCCTCCTTCTTCCTCCTCTCCTCCTCCTCCTCTCTTTCTCCTCCTCCTTTAGCGGCGTGGCGCTGGCGCGGGCGTGCGTGTGTGCGGTGTGTGTGGGCCGGCGGGGTTAAATCCCCCCTTTGCCAAGTGCCCCCGATCTGGCACTCGGCAAAGTATTTTTTTAATTTTTTTAAATTCTTTGCCGAGTGGCACCTAGCCTGGCACTCGGCAAAGAGGTTTTTTTAAAAAAAAATTCTTTACCGAGTGCCCCCGAACTAGCACTCGGCAAAGTATTTTTAAATTTTTTTTAAATTCTTTGCCGAGCGCCAAACACAGACACTCGGCAAACCGTTTTTATTTTTTTTCTTCCTGCCCCCAAACTTTTTATGTAGTCCTCATAAAATACCTCGTACTCCATGTTCCAATGTGGCATATTTCTCGGACTTTTTCTATATTTCTTTAATTTATTTCATTTAATTGAATTTTCTTGGATAATTCAAATTATAACGGCTAGTCATTCGAATAATGAAAACAATGAATGGGAAAATGATATTCATGTTATTTAGTATAATGTGAGGCCATATCCAGGAACAGACCACCAATTTCGAACATCTTGTTCACGAAACATGACCACGAACTTGCATGAAACAAAGACCGAAAATCTTGAAACTTGTCGAGATGTCATGATATCATATGTAAGGCTGTGATAAAAAATTGAGGAGGTTCTTCGACATACAATGCTTACCACCTCGTCTTCATGAAACTTCTTCTGAGATTCTTCGGTTTGCAAGCATCGACGTGACAACTTGCGCGAAACCTTCTCAAATTTTTATCACAGCCTCCACATATGATATCATGACATCTTGACAAGTTTCATGATTTTCGGACTTCGTTTGCTTTTTATAGAATTTAAAAATAACTCGATCGCAAGTTCATGGTCATGTTTCGTGAACAAGATGTTCAAAATTGGTGGTCTGTTTCTGGATACGGCCTCACATTATACTAAATAACATGAATATCATTTTTCCATTCATTTTTTTTTCATTATTCGAATGACTAGCAGTTATAATTTGAATTATCCAAGAAAATTCAATTAAATGAAATAAATTAAAGAAATATAGAAAATGTCCCAGAAATGTGCCACATTGGAACATGGAGTCCGGTATTGTATGAGGACTGCAGAAAAAGTTTTAAGGTCAAAAGTGAAAAAAAATATGGTTTGCCGAGTGTCAAAAAATGACACTCGGCAAATCACGGCTTTGCCGAGTGTCAGGAGAAGACACTCGGCAAAGAGTTAACGGCGGCTGCCGGACGTTAACGGCGGCGGTCCTTTGCCGAGTGTTCTGGTCTGCCGAATGCCCAACACTCGGCAAACCTGGTCTTTGGCGAGTGTTATTGTTTACCGAGTGCTCGGCACTTGGCAAACAACCTATTTGCCGAGTGCCAATTGTTTGTTGAGTGCTTTCTCTCTGGCACTCGGTAAATAGTCTCTTTGCCGAGCGCCCGATAAAAAGCACTCGGCAAAGTCTGGGACACTCGGCAAAGAAGCCGTCTCCGATAGTGATGCCATGTTGACTGCGACCTTAGGATGAGCAATGGAGAGGGGACGAAGGCACCCAGCCATCGAGCTAGCGTGCAAATATAACACGGGCACCTTGTAGCAAAACCAACACATTTGCCACAACTCCGGCCACACATAGAGCTGTGCCTAAACCGGAAATGCCGTTCCACTATTATATCGAAGGGTATAGCACACAAACTAGCAAGTCACAACCTCTCCATCAATAGTAACCTTCTCGTGTTGGCAATGCATGTAGTGCAACAGGTAGAAAGACATTAATGTCAACCTCCACCCCTTGTGATCTGCAAACCCTAAACCCTTAACTCCAACAACTTCATGAAGCAAGTGGGAATGAGCTAATGGAAGCTAACAACAAACATATACATAATCTCATACATGACTGGCTCGAGAGGGAACCATAGGTCCTCCAAGAAGAAATAATCCCTAAACATGACCACGTCATCATCATGAGGGTCCCAAACATTCTCGCCTTTCGCAAGCCTCACATCAATAATCTGAATCCAACCCCTATTCTGATAAAGTTCAAGCTCTAAATGAGTCACAAGCGAAGACTCAAAATCATAGGTGAGCTTGGTCGAAGGATCCTCCGAAGGTACTCCCGCATCATCTCCACCATCAATAGGCCCCACAGTTGTCTTCAGTTATGGTGAAGATCGCCGGTCAGTGTTTCTACCTTCGGCCATGCCGAGTGATCCCGTATACAGGGGTACTGTGCTCGGGGCATACCAGATGATGACAGGAGTGGTTGGCTTCAGGTGGGCTAGTGAGTAGTGACACATCTGCCCCCAAATATGCCTTGTGAGGTGTTATGTAATTTGTCTATTTGTGTGCCCCCAACACACAAATGAATAGGCTTTTCTTGTGAAATGTTGAGTATCCCAACACACTCCATAGTATGAATAGGCTTTTCTTGTGAAATGTTGAGTAGATCCTCAAGTGAGTTTTAAGGGCCTTTGGTCTCTGGGACACCGCAAAAGAGCAGTTTTGTGTAGCGCACACCGCACTTCTTGATTTTGTTCCTTGGACACGGTGAGAAGGATGCTTTAGTGCAGCACACACGGTACCACCGCCGGCATTTTCAACCTGGGGAAGGAGAGAGGACATGAAAAATCGATGACTTTAGCAACGATGCCGCACTCCCTAGCCACGGGGGATAGCTCTGCCTTCTGCTTTGCTACTCCCGGCCATATGCGTGGACGTACGGCGAAGCGGCAAAGGTGTATTGCAGCCCACTGATGCTGCTGGTGAGGGCATTTTGGTTCATTTTTACCGGACACGCTTTCTCCACCCATGTAAAAACAGTTTTTTTAATAAGCGTGGTGTGCTGTACACAAATGCACATTTTAGCCGTGTTCGGTAGGCTAAAATGACGAGTGTGATGTGCTGCACACAAAACCACTCTTTCTTGGTGTCCAGGAGACAAATTCCTCCAGTTTTAATGATCCGAATCCACTGCCTCCCCTCCTAGATCGTGGACACGCCGTTGGTGGTCCACTATTCATTTCTTATTTAAGCATTTCATATTGTACATCTTAATGAGTTTAACCACAAAAAACGTATGTTGTTTTATATTATTATTACCACTCTAAATATGAAAAACTTCATAGAGATTGTTGGAAACAAATTTCTTGAAAAATACATGGTCCACGTCGCATCAAAGAAAACGAGTACTACCTACACCTGCTTGTTGGTCCTGCCTCATCTAACGCACATTTACTAGTCTAACTAACGTATGCGGTCCTCCATTTCCATTTGTTAAGTTCAATTCGTCAACAGCGCATGCCCATAGAAAGCGAGTCGCCAATGCTTAAAGGAATCCTAATTAACTCCTGGAGTATTTGCAATTGTAGGAAGACTTGAGAGGCAGGTTATTAGTCGTCGCCACGCCAAGTCCACACCCGCTCCTCTTCGAAGTATAGGTAAGGGTGCCGTCACCTGTCAGCTTGTCTCAGCTCTCAACCAATATGTTTTTGTACTCCCTCCGTCCAAAGGATCTCATGTTTATATATATATATATATATATATATATATATATATATATATATATATATATATATATATATATCTACTACTCTGTAGCTGGCTACAAAATAACTTATTCTGTAGCCATCTTGAGTTACGATAATTACTATGTTAATTTATGAGATTATTGTAACTTCTTACTAAGTGGTTTACTATAACGTTATGGTAAATATCCCCGTGTGTTATAGTAAACCAACTATAGTAAATATATATTGATATTATCGTAAATTAGTATATAAAATTATGGTAAATGGAGGTGGCTACAGAATAACTTTATTCTAGCCAATGCCATCGAATAGCCTCTCCCTATATATATATATATATATATATATATATATATATATATATATATATATATATATATATATTTAACATTGCGATCCAACGGCTCACCGATGAAAATATCAGAAATATAGGCATTGACAAGTTGCTATTCATTTTCTATTGTTTTGATAAGGACGACACGCGGCAACGCTTGAGGCCATGTTTGGTTGGTGGCTGATCGAAAAATAGTGCTCATGGAAACAAGCTCGTCGAATGGCATTCCTTCAAAAACAAATATTGTCAATGTTAGCTTTGTAAATGTTGATGATTAATCTCTCATCAATCAACCAGTTGTAGGATTTATATTAACAGTGAAGACGAATTGGAACCTTAGCTAACTACTCGAGTACTCCGACTTGTCGTCAACCCTGCTAGCCCACAGAAAGTCTTGAATGATGAAAAGGAACCTTAACCAACTACTCCTACATAGTACTACGTACTATATATATATATATAATGGAGGAAGACTCGAGAGGCGTCAGTCATCGCCAAGTTGTCTTGGAGGTTTCGGTGACCATCACCATTGAGCTCAAGGAATTAATTTCTCGACATGGATACCGTGCCTTTTTTTTTTGTGTTGGTTCCGGATCGGCTCTTGGTTACAACAGGTTGTCTTTGGTTTACTAAATCCACCAGGAATACATTGGACTTTTTATGTCTTGGTTACAACAAGTAATGTTAAAAAATGCAATACCAAACTTATGTTGGAGTACAACATTTAATCTATTTGATCTTGCTGAAATTATGTAGTATTTGATAAAAAAAATTATTCATATTGCAGGTCAATTCTATGGCAATATACTGTTTTGCACATTTTTTTTTGGCCCTTTTCATTCTTCCATTTCTCTTAGAGCATCGCCAGCCGTACTGTCATGTGCTGCTCTTTTATCAGCAGACCCTGAGTCGTGCTCCATGTATGGCAATGTGCGACTCTTTCTCATGTACCTTTTGCTATGCACTTCAATATACGTCATGTCTAAATACATAGTAAAAACAATGTATTTAGAAAAGCCAAACACATGACTACAGTATATTCAACACCGCCGCTTCTAAACCCCCCTTCACAGCTGGTTTTGATGGTCTTTGGCGAAAGTCGTTAGTGATAACACCGGTGGTGGTCTTGTTCATCACCGCTGGATCATCTCTCAATCCGGCGGTGCTGTTGTTTTCATCATTACCGCATAGGAGTTCGATCTGGCAGCACTCGGTCGCATAACACCGCTGGTAGTCAAACAATTCGGCGGTGGTGATGGAGATGTTAACGCCGGACGGGCGTACCATCCGATGGTTACATGTGAAGACATCAATGTCTGTTAGGCGTACCATCCGGCAGTGATGATGGAGACATCAACGTCGGACTAGCATATGGTCTGGTTGATGTAGGTACCAGCGCAGCCGGTTGGCGTTCCATCCGGCGGTGACGAGGACGGCATCACCGCCGCCGTTGAGTTTGTTCCGGTGGTCATGTGTCCATTATCGCTGGTGTTAGCACTATCATCTCCGCCGGGTTTTGCCATATCACCAACGATTTAGATTCACTACCCCAGATCTAGACATCACTGCCGGTTCAAAAACTCACTTCACTGCCGGATTTTGAACCGACAGTGGTATACCGGAAGTGATGGGGGTTGACATCACTGCCGGTCCTTAAAAACCGACACTGATCTACAGGAAACAGTGTCGGTTCCTGGCTCCACCCGGCAGTGTCCAGTTGAACAACACTACCGGTTTGTAGTGCCAACCGACAGCGACGGTTGCTTCAAGAGTGTCAGTTCTTGGCTCAAGCCAGCAATGTTGAGCAAGCCAGCACTGTCGGTTTATGGATCAAACCGGTAGTATTGTAGTAAATATCAGTGTTGGTTCATGGATCAAACTGGCTGTGTTGTCGTAACCATCAGTGTCGGTTCATGGTTCAAGCCGGCAGTGTTGAGCAAGCCAACACTGTCGGTTTGTTTCTAACCGGCAGTGATGGTTACGACAACACTGCCGGTTTGTTGCTAACCGGCGGTGCCCGTTCGTATTTTATTGTTTTATAATTTATTT
The DNA here is from genome assembly GCA_904845875.1 of Miscanthus lutarioriparius. Lineage (NCBI taxonomy): Eukaryota > Viridiplantae > Streptophyta > Magnoliopsida > Poales > Poaceae > Miscanthus > Miscanthus lutarioriparius. The sequence goes on from CAJGYO010000010.1 coordinate 79,224,583, forward strand.
TAATTTATATTTTTTCGTGGAATCAGGTTTCGCTTTATATACGCTACATAGACGGCAGGTCCATCAATATTAAACATTACAAATGTTACGGTTACAGTTCAAATGTTCTTATGAAGATCTCGATAACTCAAAACAAAAAAGAAGTGTTCTCGGACTTCATAGATTGTGCAACGCTTCTCGGACTTCTTACAATAATCTAGCGAGCCGCTCTGGGCCATACTGGTCCTTATACTTCACGGATTGTGCATTGGAAAATACTCCATCTTTTTCCAATACATCGGCTAAGATGAATTTTGCCAGCGACGATTGTAGTGCGACGATCTCCATGTCTAGCAGCCTTTCGTGCTTATATTTCTTGCGCTGTCATTTAAAAAAGATGATATCCAAAGAGGGACAGTAAATCATTTTGTTGAATTATTAACAGACATAAATGAAATGGGGATTATATACACCAACTTATCGGCTTCTTCCGATTTCCCGCCGATGTAGCGAAGCATTGCCCACATTACATAAAACCCGCATTCATTGTTTCCCGCCGGCTGTGCTATGTACTTCCCCTCCATTTTGACAACCTTGAATGGGACCGGCGTCCCACCGATTTGCCTTCTTCGGACACTGAGCAACATTAAAAGGAGAAACATTAGAAAGCGGTATGTGTGATTAGAAAATAATATGTTATTAGGATCGCTTACTAATTCAGCACTGTCACTAGTGCATCCAGATGATGAAATAATTTTTTCTTCGAGTCCCACACCTCGAGCAGATTTTTGGCAAGATTAACACAAATAAAGACGAAATGGTTGCTGTAATCACAAAATCCTAATTATTGAATAATCTTAACGAAAAAAGAAGCATATAATTAAAAGCCGAGAGCACATACTCGCAGTTGTAGGCTAGAAGTATGTGAGTTTTCTTCTTCATCGTGAATACGTTGAAAACAACAATTAATCTCTGTTTTAGGTCTTCCACATCACATCCATAGAGGCCTAGACATGTCCTCTCATTGACTCGCATGGGGTCCAAGAAGCCTATGTAATCCCATGTGCTTTTTAGAATGCAAAATTTTGCTATACACCTACATAAAATCATGGGAAGTGCTCAAAAGTTAACAATTTGTGTCTCAAGAGAGTAGTTAATTGTAAAATCGTGCGTGTAGGGTACTTACATAGTCCACAGCGTCGACATATGAACATCGAGAGAGCGTTTCTGGTATAGCAGGAACAAGCACTCCCACTCGACATCGAACTTCTCTTCTTCAGGATAATGGAAAACATGTGGCGAACGGATAATAACCTCAAAACCAAAGTCGTCCATCTCTGTTGCTTGAGCCATGTAATATTCATGTAACTGGCGCATATATGTTGTCAGATTTTTATACTCATGATCGGGAACCAAAAGATTGCCCCTTTCATACTTCATTGCTTGTGTTGCCATCCCTTGTACATCATAATAGATGGTCACGGCCTCTTCCATGGTTAATCTTGGGTTGTCTTCGACGTACTTCTGTATGTTCCTTAAATCTTTATTGTGTATTTCTTCGTCTCTTGTTGTAGCGTATTTATTCTATGTTTGCCTTTCGAATTCGGACTTCAACAAAAATGAAGGCAGTGAGGCACAGAGATTGAAGAAACTAACACAATCTTCCTTCGAGATGTGTGCTGTAAATTTTTCTTTCATCAAGGTGGTAACGCTGCCACTGAATGGCCTTTTTCTTTTTTGTTGGTCCACTTTGGGAGCATTAGCGACCAAATCCAAGGACCTTTTCTGCGACTACGAGGATGTCCTTGATCTTATTTTGGGCTGAGGTGGAGGAGGAGGATGACGACAAGAATTCTATTTTCCTTGTGCTGATGAAGATGGAGGAGGAGGAGGAGGAGTCTCTTTTCTCGGGGCTAATGAAGATGGAGTCGGACGAGGAGGAATAGAAGGAGGCCTCTGTCTTCTCGGGGGTGATGGCTCCGGATGAGGAGGGGAGTGATCTCTGTTGGGAGATGGTGAGTGATCATCGCGGGAGGGCGAAGACTCGTAGTCGTCCTCATCATCAGAGGACAATTGATGGTCAAGCTTAATGAAGCGCTTACGCCAGGCCACTTGAGAGCCCTTGTTTTGACCAAGTTTCGGCATGTCTTCCGCTACGGGGTGTAACAACCCAAAAATCCACACACCAAACATATCACAACTACAAAATTTTTGTTTTAACCCCATGTAATGTTGAGTGCCATGTGTAGGGGCCAACCCTAGGTATTGCATGTAAGTATAACCGAAGTAGTCAATTTCATAACCATATCATGACCCATGTCATATATGAGTGTTTAAATCCCCAACACGTAGAACCTTGCATGCATAATTATTATTGTAACATGTGATTTGGATTTTCGTTACTTTATGTGATACTTGACTAACTCATTTAATAATTAATAAACCTTGAAACAATTAATACTCAACTCAAAGGATAAAATAAGGGAGAGAAAAGAGGGAGGCAGCAGCTCAGCTCAGCCTGCCTCGACCGGCCCAGTAGCTCAGCTCAGCCTGCCTCGACCGGCCCAGCAGCTTAGCCGAGCCTCGCCTGCCCTCCCACTTGCTCACGCGGCCCACGAAGCCGGCCCAGCATCGCCGCCCGCACGCGCACAGCCGCTGACAAGCCGGACCCGCTTGTCAGCTATCACGCACCGCACGCAGCCACATCACGCCAAGCGCCTGACGACCCGACCTGCTTGTCAGCACAGTAGCGTCTTCTTCCCCTCGCCAACGCATTCTCCCCGCGCGACCGGAAGCCGACCAGCGTGGCAGGCGCGGGCCTAGGGTCACGCAAATCGCATGACCTTGTTTCCCCTTGCGTCGCGCCTATGCTACCGCACGCGAGCCGTCGGATGCGCCGCACGTATCACCACCGCCCGATCGTCGTCCGCCATTGGAGCCCTTGGAGCTCGGCTATAAAAAGCCAACGTCCGTGAGCCCTAACCCTCAGCCCGTTCGCCACCGCCGCTGGTGGCACAGCACCGCACCGCGTCAAGCCAAGAGAGATGGAGAAGGGAGAAGCAAGGAGAAGGAAGCCGCTGCGGGGAGGAGCTCGCCGGAGCCAGGAGCGCCGCCCCGGTCAGCTACAGCGATGTAGCTGCTCGGCACGGCACTCCATCGCCTCATCACGGCCTCGCCTCGCCACCGCACCACCATCCTACCGCCACGAACCCTACGGTGAGCCATCTTGCTGAGACCACCTCCCTAGCCAAATGGAACGTGCACCGCCATGATCGAAACCTTCCTGAACTTTGAGCTCCGGCCTAGCCCAACTGGTTAGCTAGGGAGACTACCATGGCCACGCTTGCCGAGACCTAGGACGCGCCGTGCGCGCTGCCATCAGCCAAAAGAAGGACCCCAGCCATGACGCTGTACATCAGAATAGGAGCACACAAGCACGGGCACGCTCACCATGGCCGAGAGCATGACCATGGCGAGACCACCGCATCTTCTACGTTGCAGTGAAGGCGACGTTGACACAACGACTGGCTCCGCCATGACGAGAGCCACACCGCACTCACCTTAGCCGAGGAAGAAGCCCACCAGAGCCCTGCGTCGCCGCACCGCACCTCGACGAAGTGCCACCGCCTCTGTTTTGCCCCCACCACTGTGGCTGGAGCCACTGGGAGCACCAAGAGCTCCTTCAGCACACCCACCATGGCCGTAGAAGCACCGTGGAGCTCACACGCTCCTCCAACTGGACTCTCGCTACTACCACAGCCCTGTCCATGCATGCCGATGGACCCACGCCGCCGTTCGCCATGGCCGGGACCCTAGGAAGCCCCAGCCGCCACCTTGACCCAACCGCTGCACCCGCCAAGGCATGGTGAAGCAATTGCCTACCCTAATCGGACGCAAGCGCCGCCGCGGGGGCTCGCCGGTGACCTCACCACCGGCGGGAGCCCCGTCGGGGAAGAGCAAGGGATTTTCCCCTCGTTGACCACGTCGACCCCGACCACGTCGACCACATCCCGAGCAGCTTCGACCACGACATGGCCGCACCAGCGTGCGCCATGTGGCGGGCCAAGCCTAGCCCAAATCCAGGCCCAACCAGCCTAGTCGAGGTCCGGCCTGTTTTGACCGTTGACTGGTCAATGTTGACCGTTGACCGAGGGCCACCTATCAGTGACTGTGATCCGTTGGCCGTTGACTTGACGTTGACTTAGACCAGACCCACATGTCAGTGACCCATGACCCCTGGTCCCACCTGTCAGTAGCTGATGACGTAGATGACGTCATGCAGACGTCATAATGACGTCAGCGGGACCCCACCTGTCAGCTCGGAGCTGAGATGATGACGCCATGCTGACGTCAAGATGGCATCAGCATGCCATGTGGACCAGTCACAGCGTGACACATGTCAACCCAGGATTAATTCAGCCTTTTCCATTTTCAGAAATGATTAAAACTTCGGAAATTCATAACTAATTCATACGACCTCAGAAAAATACAAAACCAGGACCAAAATTCATCTAAAATCGAGATTTACGCAATGAACCCATGTTTGAGTGCATTTGGCTCTTTTGAATTTTCATTGCTTCTTTGTGCTATTCTATAGACGTCACTAACGCGACTATAATTCGATCGTATGCAGACTCGGAGGAGAACCAGATGGACGAGGACCGAGAGTACCGTGAGGAGTACGGAGACGACTACACTGAAGGTGCCACACCCCAAACTCGTAGCACCTATTACGCATGGCTAATATAGAACTGCTATTGCTTTATTTTACTGTTGTAATCATACTATGATAGGACTTGCATGGTAGTATGCTTACTTGATGGCCTTTACCTTGACGCAACCTTACCCCTGCATACCCTGCTATTAGGCTAGACACACGCTTACTGCTATATATCATTGCTTACACTTCTACTACGCTTATACTACTTTAATGCGTGGTGGAAACTAGTCTTATCTGGACTACGGGGAGAGTGCTGCGTGTGTGACTTGGGTGTGTGGAGGGTGAGGGTTGTGTCGACCAAGTTGGAGTATACGACGAGCCTGGGGCAAGTCTTGCCATGGGGTGCTACCTGGGCACCCCTGGAATGGATACCTGTGGTGGGTAAATGGTATATGAGGTGGTCCTGGGTGTGAACCTGTGATGGGAGGAGCCCGGGGTGGAAGTGTTGTGGTGGTACGGTAAATGGAAACCCTGATGAAGACATTCTGGCTTGGTCATCCCTAAGGACTTACTAGTACTCGGATTCACCGGGAAGCCTTACGTACCACTCGCCCAATATGGTGCGGGACAGCCGGACTACTTGGTAGGATATTGCCACTACTGCTAGGTTGATAGCGGACAGTGTAAGGAGGTATGGGGCACGGAGGATTCCCTCACACCCTTCCGAGACTTCATGGAGACCTTGTGGACCCAGCTCATGACTCACAGTTTCAGCCACCCCAGACTAGACTTGGGGTGTACCAGGGCTGAATGGTAGAGTGGCATTATCCTAGGCTAGCAAGCGGCCAGAATCAGCCCAGTTGATGACGGTCAACGAGGAAGGCAGATCTTGTGGTTATGTAAAACCTCCGCAGAGTGTATGGTTGATCGATCGATACATATGCTGACTTGTCGGCTATGGACCTTTCCTGGGTTTTGCTTAAACTAGATAGTGAGATGAGTCCTTCTCTTCTCCCCGTGGGGGTGAGTGTTCGGACGTAGCCAGGGGCTACGGGCCTTGAGATAGTGCCGAGAGGGAGTTAGCCTGTCGACTGAGCGATGGTATGGTTGTGATGTGGTAATGGTGTGGAGATGGTGGTATATCGATCCTAGGATCAAAACCTGGCTATGGAAAGGGAATGGGGTGGAATGGGTGTGGGAATGGTGTTAAAACTTGACCAACTATTATTATATACTTGATATACTATCGCGTAGGAAATCCTAGCCTTATAGGTTTCTTTTGATTATATCCAACTTGCATCCAATTTCCACAAAGCAATGCTCATAGGGTGGGAGTGGCCAGTACAAATCGTACTGATAAATTTTGGCACACAGGTTCTGCTGAGGAGTATAGCTCCAAGGAGTTTGACGGTTGAGGGGTTCATTCCTACGCTCGAGTTTGGCGATCTTATCTTCAAGCTGTTCTGAATGAATGCTACTTTTTGATTCCACCAATGCGGCGATGTAATAAATTGTGTAATTCCGCACTATTTGTACTCTGATATTACGTTGTATGGATGTGATATTCGACTGGAATTCGGGTAATATGATCTTCAACGGTCTTATTACACTTCGACTCTATGGATTTCCCTTCGTGGAAATCAGGGTTGTTTCAGTTGGTATCAGAGCCATACTTGACCATAGGACGAAACCCTCAAAAATGGACGATAGAATAGGACGTGAACAGCCCTTCTTTCGGTTATATACCCACCCTGCATTTACTTTTATGCAAGGCTTATCTATCATTGACCTGCTGACACCTGTCCCTTAACACATGCAGATGGCAACGAACTTCGACTTGCCGCCTCTAGGACCGCTACCCCTGGACCACGCCAAGCTTACCTTTGACCTACGTGAGCTCGAGTGTTTTGCACAGACCCTCTGCCAAGTTCTCGTCACGTTAGGAGTCCCCGACGAGCTTGTCAAGGTCACCTGCACCGGGAAACCAGCTCAGGGAGGAGGAATCGAAGGACCGGTTGTCACCTCAATCGAGTTCCCAGCTAGCACTTCCTTACCTTCTATCCCAGCTTTCACCGAGATGACTATAGAGGACACAGTCGAGGAGGTACTGCGAGCTATCTCACACAAGGCACTTCGCAGAGTAATGAGGGACCACTACGAGCACCTAAAGACGACAGAGTTCCGTCTACTTCCCTAGGCCCTCGACCTCAGCCTTACCCCTAGTGAGCAGAGCTTCGCAGCCAGCAGAGTTATCTTTGCCGAGGAGGACAGATGCCTTTGTGTCTCAGCTATCCACCTAGTAGAGCAGGACAGGTACGTGACCCAGCTAGAGCAGAGGAGACGACAGGACCAGGCCCTTCTGTGGGAGTACCAGGAGCGAGACTCGCAGGGAGCATAGGAGCGAGCTAGTCTGCTTGAGATAGTTGCCAAGCTACAGGACGAACTCAACCGTCGTGAAGAAGTCCGCAGAGCCAAGGTCGCTGACTTACAGGACAAAGCAGCTGACCTAGGCAACAGGAACTGCTACCTCAACAGCAAGGTCTTAGAGTTGCAGAGAGAGTTGGACGACAAGAAGGCCGAGTTCAACCGCAGAGGAGACAGAGAGGGGTCCAAGGGGATTGATATGCTGAAAATCCAATCTCGGAACAAGACCATGACCTAGGAGCTAGAGAAGTTCAGGAAGAAGGCCGTTCGCAACTAGGGTCACCTAATCGAGGCACTCAGGCAGACCGAGTACCAACAGGACAAGTGTGAGAGGACTTGGCAGGCTTGGCAGAAGTCTGACAAGAAGCGCCTCAGGGAGTTGAAGGGTATGTGGGATCAGCTACCCAAGGAGATTCGCAGCAAGACGAAGCCTAGGATAGAGGAGTTTGAGTTAGCCCCGACTCGCCTCAACCTAGATGCCTGCCCTACCCTACCTGGAGCCAAGCCTACTGAGGAGCTCGCCGAGGCCTTGAAGTACGTGTCCTGACTTCACAAGTCTGACGAGGAGATCGAGATCGAGAACAGTCGTATCCCAGCTGCAGTGTACGAGTTAGAGTAGACGACCCTGCGTGGTCATGAGTCATGTCAGTGGCTTCCATAAGTTGAACCCCTTGATGTACCCCTTATGAGATGTAATATGTGTCACTATGCGTAGTACGATTCTCGCAAGTCTTCAAGTGTAGCTACTGGAGATGAAGCTATGTAATAAAACCCATGTAATGAATGTCTTGGATCTTATTGCATTTTATGGATCTTATTGCTTCTTTGTAATGAGTGTTGGATAGAATAAATGTTTTTCTTTAAATCATCAAAATCATGTAATAATATTAAAATTATAAGCACTTATGGCACAAACACAAAAATTTCTATGATCCGTGTTGCAGATGCTGAATCACCGATCTAATCGCCTAATGAACCGTGGACGTGCGCCCACCCCTGAACCAGTTGAACAAAATGGGGGACGTGGTGGCAACAACCGTGGCCGTGGCCGTGGCCGTGGACGTGGAGGGATATCCTTCAACCTAGAGAATACCCCGCCGCTTGATGAGGAGAACGTTCCGCCACCACCACCACCGACTCTGGCAGAGGTGATGGCACAACAGACCCAGCTTCTTGTAGCTCTTGTTGATGGAGCAAACCGTCGCTAGGGAGGTCAGCAGAATGACTTCCAAAGGAAGCTGGAGGGATTTCTGAAGCTAAGGCCACCTACCTATGATGGCACCAACCCTGACCCGCTTGTAGCCGATGACTGGCTCAAGGAGATGGAGAGGAAGCTTAACCTCACTACTTTCACTGATGATGAGTGTGTTGGAGCAGCCGCACACTAGCTCACAGGTGCAGCACGCGCCTGGTGGGATAGTTTTAGTGATTCCCATGAGGACCCTACCAACATCTCGTGGGATGAGTTCGTCGAAGCATTCACTGAGTATCACATTCCCAAGGGTATCATGGAGGCCAAAGCTGAGGAGTTCCGCAACATCAAGATGGGAAAGGACAGGGTGACTGAGTACACTACTCATTTCACCAATCTTCTATGCTATGCACCTTCCTATGTAGTAAACTCTGAGAAGGAGAAGCTATACTATTACCGCAAGGGACTTAACCCGCACATCAAGCTGAAGTTTGGCAGTATTGAGAGTAGCACGCTGCGTGCTTTGGTGGATCGCTGCATCCAGATCAAGAAGGACCATGCTGAAGCTAGAGAGGAATACAGGGAGAGGAAGCGTAAGCCTGAGGAGTCCTTCCATGGCCGTGATCGCAAGAGGTTCCGCAGAGATGCACCACCCAGGGAACACTCTCGCCACAACAGGGATGACAACCCTGGCTCGAGTAGGGGTAGTGGAGGCTACACCACCAAATACTCCCGCCCTGCTCAGGATCGCTACACCCGGGACCGTTATGCTTAGGACCACAACACTCAGGATCATTTCAACCGTCCCCGCTCAGCAAATGAACGCCTAGCACAGAACCGCTCTGCACCAGGCACTAGAAACTGGAAGGCACCCATGCCAACCCCTACAGGCGGTGCGCCTTTCACCTGCTTCGCTTGTGGCCAACCGGGTCACAAAGCCATTGAGTGCCCTCAGAACTCAGCTGCTCGGAAGTCTCAGTTCAAGGGATCTGCTACCCGTGGACATCTCAACCATCTGGACACCGAGGAAGCACAGGCTGCCCCTGACGTTGTGTATGGTATGTTTTTAGTTAATGGCAATACTGCATCAGTGCTATTTGACTCTGAAGCAACTTGTTCTTACATATCATCCAAGTTTGCACGAGAGCATGACCTGCCTGTAACCCCACGTGAAAATCCTATCATAACCAGTTCACCACTAGGAGACCTAAAATGCACCCACATCTGTAAGGGAGTGAGTCTTACCATTGAGGGTCTTACCTTTAAAGCCGACCTAACCCTGTTACCTTCCACTAACCTAGATGTCATCTTAGGCATGGATTGGTTAACCATTCACCGAGGCATCATATCATGTTCACCTAGATACATCCAAGTGACCCACCCATCAGGCCAAGTCATCATATGTGAACCCCAGTCCGGAAAGTCCACCTCTATCATATGTGCCCTTAAAGCAAGTTCAGAATCACAAAAAGAGGAGAAGACAGTTCATGATGTGCCTGTGGTCAGAGACTATCCCGATGTATTCCCTGAAGAATTACCGGGTATGCCACCAAACCGTGATGTAGAGTTCATCATTGATCTTTTGCCGGGAACATGACCCATTGCCAAGAGACCATATCGCATGTCAGTTGATGAACTGGCCGAGCTTAAGAAACAGCTTGGTGAGCTCATCTCGATGGGATATATCAGACCTAGTGCTTCACCCTGGGGATCCCCTGTTCTATTTGTTAAGAAAAAGGATGGCTCTATGAGAATGTGCATTGATTACCGGAACTTGAACGCAGTCACCATCAAGAACAAGTACCCCCTGCCAAGAATCGATGATCTGCTTGATCAGCTTCGAGGTGCCAAGTATTTCTCCAAGATTGATCACAAATCTGGCTATCATCAGATGAAGATTCGAGAGAGTGACATCCCGAAGACAACTTTTGTAACTAGGTATGGGCAGTTTGAGTTCACCGTGGTGTCCTTTGGACTCACGAATGCTCTCGCATACTTCATGAACATGATATATAAGGTTTTCATGGATGATCTGGATAAGTTCGTGGTAGTATTCATTGATGACATCCTTGTTTATTCACCCACCGCTGAAGAACATGAACATCATCTGAGAACTGTACTTGAGAAACTAGCCCAACACCAGCTCTATGCAAAGTTCAGCAAATGCGAGTTTTGGCTATAGAAAGTTGCCTTCCTAGGACATGTACTATCAGCCAAAGGTGTCACAATTGACCCAGCCAAGATTGAAGCTGTGAAAGAGTGGGATCAACCCCGTAATGTGACAGAAGTTAGAAGTTTCTTGGGATTGGCTGGATATTATCTCTGATTCATTGAGAACTTCTCCAAGATAGCCCGTCCATTGACCAACCTTCTAAAGAAGACTAATGAGTTTGAATGGACGCCCGAGTGCGAGCAAAGCTTCCAGGAATTGAAACAGAAGCTTACCACCACTCCTGTGCTAGCATTGCCTGATATCAGTAAAGATTTCATGGTCTATTGTGATGCATCCCGTCAAGGACTTGGTTGTGTACTGATGCAAGATGGAAGAGTGATAGCATATGCTTCATGATAGTTGAAAGAACACGAGAACCGTTACCCAACTCATGATCTTGAGTTAGCAGCAGTTGTGCATGCTTTGAAGATCTGGAGGCACTACTTGATAGGCAACAAGTGTGATATCTACACCGATCACAAGAGCTTGAAGTACTTTTTCACTCAAGAAGATTTGAATATGAGGCAACACCGATGGCTTGAGTTAATCAAGGACTATGACCTAGAAATTCACTATCATCCGGGAAAAGCCAATGTAGTCGCAGATGCTCTCAGTCGCAAGAGTTACTGTCACACTTTGATCACTGAATCCGTACCACCTGAGCTCAAGGAAGAGATTGAAGATTTCCAACTTGAGATACTACCGCATGGCTTGTTAAATGAGCTCCGCATACAGTATGATCTCACAGATCGTATCCGTCAAGCTCAGAAAAGTTGTGAAGAGATCGAATATCTCCGTGGTCTGATGAAACTAGGCTACAAGACCAACCACCAGGAAGATAAATAAGGAACCATCTGGTTCAAGAACAGAATCTATGTACCTTCTGATCCAACACTACAAGAGGAAGTTTTGTCAGAAGCTCATGATTCTAAGTATTGTATTCACCTTGGGGGCTCAAAGATGTATCAAGACTTGAAGAAACACTTTTGGTGGAAAGGCATGAAGACAGACATTGCGGGACATGTGGCATGATGTGACACCTGTAATAGAGTCAAGGCTGAACATCAAAGGCCTGCAGGATTGCTGAAGCCCCTTGACGTTCTCGAGTGGAAATGGGAGAGCATATCCATGGATTTCATAGTTGGATTGCCCCGTTCACAGAAAGGCAATGATTCCATTTGGGTGATTGTAGATCGTTTGACCAAGATTGCTCACTTTGTACCAGTAAAGACCAAGACCAATGCAGAAAAATTAGAAGATCTATATGTTGAGCATATTCTCAGACTGCATGGAGCTCCCTCTAGTATTGTATCTGATCGTGGTCCTCAGTTTGTGTCCCAATTCTGGGAAGCTCTGCACAAGTCCATTGGAACCAAACTTGATTTCAGTACCGCTTAACACCCACAGACAGATGGACAGACAGAACGAGTAAATCAGATCTTAGAAGACATGCTTCGCGCTAGTGTACTGAATTATGGCTCTGATTGGGAGAAATGCCTACCCTATGCAGAGTTCTCTTACAACAACAGCTACCAAGCCAATATCAAGATGTCACCGTTTGAAGCTCTGTATGGCAGACCTTGTAAGACACCTTTGATGTGGTCTCAACCGGGGAGAAAGATCGTTCTTTAACTCAGCTAAGATTCAAGATGCCGAAGAAGGAGTTGCTCAAGTAAAGGAGAATTTGAGAATTGCTCAAAGTCGATACAAGAGCTATGCTGACAAAAGGAGAAGAGAACTTGAGTTCAATGTGGGAGACTTCATCTATCTCAAGGTATCCCCGCTACGTGGAACTGTCAGATTCCATGTGAAAGGAAAGCTAGCCCCTAGATTTGTTGGGCCATACAAGATCCGCAAAAGGATTGGAAAACTCGCTTACAAACTTGAGCTACCTGAGGAATTGGCGGGTGTACATCCCGTATTCCATGTCTCACAGCTACGCAAGTGTTTGAGAGTGCCTGATGAAGTAGTTCCAAATGATACACTTGACATTCAAGATACACTTGAGTATAAAGAACATCCTATCAGAATTCTGGGCAGAGATACCAAAGAGACCCGAAGCAAAACCATTCCTATGTGCAAGATCCAATGGAGCAATCACACAGAGAGAGAAGCAACATGGGAGAAAGAGTCTGACCTCCGGCTACACTATCCTTATCTCTTTGAAGAGTACGTTGCGCTTTAATCTCGGGGACGAGATTCTGTTAAGGGGGTAGGATTGTAACAACCCAAGAATCCACACACCAAAAAAATCACAACTACAAAATTTTTGTTTTAACCCCATGTAATGTTGAGTGCCATGTGTAGGGGCCAACCCTAGGTATTGCATGTAAGTATAACCAAAGTAGTCAATTTCATAACCATATCATGACCCATGTCATATATGAGTGTTTAAATCCCCAACACGTAGAACCTTGCATGCATAATTATTATTGTAACATGTGATTTGGATTTTCGTTACTTTATGTGATACTTGACTAACTCCTTTAATAATTAATAAACCTTGAAACAATTAATACTCAACTCAAAGGATAAAATAAGGGAGAGAAAAGAGGGAGGCAGCAGCTCAGCTCAGCCTGCCTCGACCGGCCCAGCAGCTCAGCTCAGCTTGCCTCGACCGGCCCAGCAGCTTAGCCGAGCCTCTCCTGCCCTCCCACTCGCTCACTCGTCCCACGAAGCCAGCCCAGCATCGCCGCCTGCACGGGCACAGCCGCTGACAAGCCGGACCCGCTTGTCAGCTATCACGTGCCGCACGCAGCCACATCACGCCAAGCGCCTGACGACCCGACCCCGCTTGTCAGCATAGTAGCGTCTTCTTCCCCTCGCCCACGCATTCTCCCCGCACGACCGGAAGCCGACCAGCATGGCAGGCGCGGGCCCAGGGTCACGCAAATCGCATGACCTTGTTTCCCCTTATGCTGCACCAATGCTACCGCACGCGAGCCGTCGGATGCGCCGCACGTATCACCACCGCCCGATCACCGTCCGCCATTGGAGCCCTTGGAGCTCGGCTATAAAAAGCCAACGTCCGTGAGCCCTAACCCTCAACCCGTTCGCCACTGCCGCTGGTGCCACAGCACCGCACCGCGTCAAGCCGAGAGAGAGGGAGAAGGGAGAAGCAAGGAGGAGGAAGCCGCTGCGGGGAGGAGCTCGCCGGAGCTATTAGCGCCGCCCCAATCAGCTACAGCGATGTAGCTGCTTGGCACGGCACTGCATCGCCTCATCACGGCCTCGCCTCGCCACCGCACCGCCATCCTACCACCACGAACCCTACGGTGAGCCATCTTGCTGAGACCACCTCCCTAGCCAAATGGAACGTGCACCGCCATGATCGAAACCTTGCTGAAGCTTCGAGCTCCGGCCTAGCCCAACTGGTTAGCTAGGGAGACCGACATGGCCACGCTTGCCGAGACCTAGGACGCACCGTGCGCGCTACCATTAGCCAAAACGAGGACCCCAGCCATGACGCTATACAACAGAACAGGAGCACATAAGCATGGGCACGCTCACCATGGCGGAGAGCATGACCATGGCGAGACCACCGCGTCTTCTACATCACGGTGAAGGCGACGTTGACACAACGACTGGCTCCGCCATGACGAGAGCCACACCACACTCACCTTAGCCGAGGAAGAAGCCCACCGGAGCCCTACATCGCCGCACCGCACCTCGATGGAGCGCCACCGCCTCTGTTTTGCCCCCACCACCATGGACGGAGCCAGTGGGAGCACCAGGAGCTCCTTCAACACGCCCACCATGGCCGTAGAAGCACCGTGGAGCTCACACGCTCCTCCAACTGGACTCTCGCTACCACCACAGCCCTGTCCATGCATGCCGACGGACCCACACCGCCGTTCACCATGGCTGGGACCCTAGGAAGCCCCAGCCACCACCTTGACCCCACCGCTGCACCCGCCAAGGCATGGGGAAGCTATTGCCTACCCTAATCGGACGCTAGCGCCGCCGCGGGGGCTCGCCGGTGACCTCACCGCCGGCGGGAGCCCCGTCAGGGAAGAGCAGGGGATTTTCCCCTCGTCGACCACGTCGACCCCGACCACGTCGACCACATCCCAAGTAGCTTCACCGAGCAGCTCCGACCACGACCACGTCGACCACATCTCGAGCAGCTCCGCCGAGCTCCGACTATGACCACGTCGACCACATCCCGAGCAGCTCTGCCGAGCTTCGACCACGACCACGTCGTGCTCGTGAACTGAACCCTAGGAAGGAGTAAGTGGACCAAGTCCTTCCTAGACTGACTCTGCGGTCTATGGACCAACGCATGCGGGTTCACCATGAACCGCGCCTCACCTGTGCCTGTGGACCATGGCCTGTTAGTGGCCCAGTAAGACGACGTGGCCGCACCAGCGCGCGCCACATGGCGGGCCAAGCCCAGCCCAAATCCAGGCCCAACCAGCCCAGTCGAGGCCCGGCCTGTATTGACCATTGACCGGTCAACATTGACCATTGACCGGGGGCCACCTGTCAGTGACTGTGATCCGTTGGCCGTTGACTTGATGTTGACTTAGACCGGACCCACATGTCAGTGACCCATGACCCCTGGTCCCACCTGTCAGTAGCTGATGACGTAGATGACGTCATGTAGACGTCATAATGACGTCAGCGGGACCCCACCTGTCAGCTCAGAGCTGAGATGATGACGCCATGCTGACGTCAAGATGGCGTCAGCATGCCACGTGGACCAGTCACAGCATGACACGTGTCAGCCCAGGATTAATTCAGCCTTTTCCATTTTCAAAAATGATTAAAACTTCGGAAATTCATAACTAATTCATACGACCTCAGAAAAATACGAAACCAAGACCAAAATTCATCTAAAATCGAGCTTTATGTAATGAAACCATGTTTGAGTGCATGTGGCTCTTTTGAATTTTCATTGCTTCTTTGTGCTATTCTATAGACGTCGCTAACGCGACTATAATTCGATCGTATGCAGACTCGGAGGAGAACCAGATGGACGAGGACCGAGAGTACCGTGAGGAGTACGGAGACGACTACGCTGAAGGTGCCACATCCCACCCAAACTCGTAGCACCTATTACGCATGGCTAATATAGAACTGCTATTGCTTTATTTTACTGTTGTAATCGTACTATGATAGGACTTGCATGGTAGTATGCTTACTTGATGGCCTTTACCTTGACGCAACCTTACCCCTGCATACCCTGCTATTAGGCTAGACACACGCTTACTGCTATATATCATTGCTTACACTTCTACTACGCTTATACTACTTTAATGCGTGGTGGAAACTGGTGTTATCTGGACTACGGGGAGAATGCTGCGTGTGTGACTTGGGTGTGTGGAGGGTGAGGGTTGTGTCGACCAAGTTGGAGTATACAAAGAGCCTGGGGCAAGTCTTGCCATGGGATGCTACCTGGGCACCCCTGGAATGGATACCTGTGGTGGGTAAATGGTATATGAGGTGGTCCTGGGTGTGAACCTATGATGGGAGGAGCCTAGGGTGGAGGTGCTATGGTGGCACGGTAAATGGAAACCCTGATGATGACATTCTAGCTTGGTCATCCCTAAGGACTTACTAGTACTCAGATTCACCGGGAAGCCTTACGTACCACTCGCCCTATATGGTGCGGGACGGCCGGACTACTTTGTAGGATATTGCCACTACATTGTAGGATATAATCAAAAGGAGGTACGGGGCGCGGAGGATTCCCCCACACCCTTTCGAGACTTCATGGAGACCTTGTGGACCCGGCTCATGACTCACAGTTTCAGCCACCCCAGACTGGACTTAGGGTGTACCAGGGCTGAATGGTAGAGTGGCATTATCCTAGGCTAGCAAGCGGCCGAAATCAGCCCAGTTGACGACGGTCAGCGAGGAAGGCGGATCTTGTGGTTATGTAAAACCTCTACAGAGTGTATGGTTGATCGATCGATACATATGCCGACTTGTCGGCTATGGACCTTTCCTGGGTTTCGCTTAAACTAGATAGTGAGATGAGTCCTTCTCTTCTCCCCCTGGGAGTGAGTGTTTGGACGTAGCCAGGGGCTACGGGCCTTGAGATAGTGCCGAGAGGGAGTTGGCCTATCGACTGAGCGATGGTATGGTTGTGATGTGGTAATGGTGTGGAGATGGTGGTATATCGATCCCAGGATCGAAACCTGGCTCTGGAAAGGGAATGGGGTGGAATGGGTGTGGGAATGGTGTTAAAACTTGACCAACTATTATTATATACTTGATATACTATCGCGTAGGAAATCCCAGCCTTATAGGTTCCTTTTGATTATATCCAACTTGCATCCAATTTCCCAAAGCAATGCTCATAGGGTGGGAGTGGCCAGTACAAATCGTACTGATAAATTTTGGCACACAGGTTCTGCTGAGGAGTATAGCTCCAAGGAGTTTGACGGTTGAGGGGTTCATTCCTACGCTCGAGTTTGGCGATCTTATCTTCAAGCTGTTCTGAATGAATGCTACTTTTTGATTCCGCCAATGCAGCGATGTAATAAATTATGTAATTCCGCACTATTTGTACTCTGATATTACGTTGTATGGATGTGAAATTCGACTGGAATTCGGGTAATATGATCTTCAACGGTCTTATTACACTTTGACTCTGTGGATTTCCCTTCACGGAAATTAGGGTTGTTTCACGGGGTACTCAATGGGTATCTTGTTATACTTCTTATCAAGTATTCTATCAATGGTGACGCGAGTGTACCCCAGTGGAATTGGGCGGCCATTAATTGTCCCGTCTCCCGTAGGCCAGGCCTGGCCGAGCGCCACCTTGTCCTTTGTCCATTCCTAACAGATGTACAACCTGACATTGACGGGTTCAGTGATGTCGTCCACCGGATGAAGCACATTCGCCTCTTCTTCGTCGAGCGGGGTCGATCCGCAGCTGCTGCGACCCCTAAACTGTGGGCTAAAGGCAGTAGGAGTAGGGTTTTGTGGTACTATCGACCCTTGGACAACAAAATTTGCTCGACTCAAGCGCTTCAACGGTCGCCTCAATCAAGTGCTTCCATTCTCGCTCTTCCATCTCTTTTAGTCTCCTCAAATACTCGCCTCCCTTACTCGCTCTACCCCTCGAGCTGCTACGGTAAAGTGTTAGATTCTTGGGGAATGCTAGTTTCAAGGAACAACTCCGGTTCCTCTAGTGCGACCAGGGTGCTCCTTGGTTCCGAGTGCCCAGGTGAGCACGTCTTTCTCCCTATTAGAAGTGCGAGTCCCTTGTCTCACCTCCTCGCCATTACACAGGAGATCCTCTGGATGAGTTCGCTCATGGGTTGATTTGAGGAGCTAAAGCTCCCGTCCCTCGGCGTGCTTGTACATTTCTCCCATACAAGATGATACCGATCTGGGCTCCCAATCGGCGCGGTCTCAACCTAAACACCTTCCTCAAGAAGGCGATCCATCTTTTGAAGTTCGCTTCAAATTCGCATCTTTTTAGGCGTAGCCACGAGAGCCGAGATGATGAGGATTCGCCGCTTTCTCTGAATTCTCCTTATTCTTCCCGCTTTCGAGTTCTAAGTACTCATCGGATAACTCAGTATTCCTTGAAATCTCGCCAGAGTCCTTCGCTTGCTAAACCGTCCACCATCAAAATCGGCTCTTTATTTTGGAGGACAAAATTCTTGTACAATGTCCCCTTGAAATTCTTGAAGCATATCCCTATGATTTCTTTTGCTTTTTTCTTGACTAACTCCCTGTCATACTCGGCTGGGAAAGTGAAATACTCTAGGATCTTGACATCCCATATGTAATCCTTCTTGCTTTCGGGAACCCTCCACCGGTCATCATCTTTCCCAATCCACTTCCTGTACTTAATCGGGATGAAGTCCCTAACAAGTAACCCGAGGATAGTCTTGTATTTGGTCAAAGCTATAGGCGGTGAGAGTGGATCCCTGAATTCATCGAACTCAGTAATGTGCCAGTGTACATTCCTACCAACAGGAATCTTTGACACGCCTCGCTTGGATCTGGCCTTCCTGCTACCCGAACCCTCTGGCTCCTCGGCCGCCGGAGGCTCCTGCTAGAGACACCAAGTAAGCTATGACCCTCTCAATTGATTAGTGTGTGTGGCTACATAGTCACATGATACCAAAGTTACCAAGCCATCTTGGTCATTTTGACCCAGATCGAGTAGGCCGAACGGGGTCCATGGCTGCTCGTTCTCACCAACCTGATTAACACCGTCACCATTTGTCGGATCATGTGGCTCTCCCGTCCCAGCGATATCAGCCACTTCTTGTTGTCGATCTGTTCTTTGGCGACGGGGTAACAGGCGACGATGAGTCATGGCTATGGCACGATCATGGTTAGTTTTCGCCGTGGACAACTACTAATAGCATATGTTTATATATATATAATATGTTTAATGCAAAGTCTAATAATAAGTCCACATACAACAAAGTCAAATAATAGCATATGTTCACCTAGAACAAATTCATTGTTTGATTGACCACATACAACAAAGTCCACCTACTGTTCTACGAAACTAAGCTTACATCAACTTCCAAATAAGAAAAGTGATGACCATAGCCATAAAAAAAGCAAAACATCTTTCCAAGACTAAGGAGCAATTCTCCTAATCTTCACATCTCCGGCGGGTGGCTTCTCTTCGATCTCCAGTGCCAGCGGATGGCCATGGTTTGCATTCATTGGACCTTAGTAGGCCAGTTGCCCATGGTTTGCAAGGTAGGCCGGATGACTATAGTAGGCCCTCAAAGCTTCAGCTTCTGTGTTGTATTTTTTGTGCAAATTACCAGGGTAGCGATTGACTTGAGCATAGCAATCTTCCCAGGTTTGATAAATCCCAGGCATGTGACCAACATGCACTACATACCATGCCATGGTTACCTATACATTTAAGTAAATTAGACATGTGGTAAGTGGTAATGGTAACTCACTGAACAAGAGTTATTATTCAAGTTATATGGCCAAACTAAATCTATTTAATGTTCTTTATCCTTGACATGATAAAAAATTACCTCAATAATTGGACTGTTTATTATTCGGAGATCAATGTGGTTTAGTAATCATACTTGCTGCTGCTGCCGAGCCAATTTTAAAAGTTGTTTTTAACTTTTTTTTTCTGGAACAAACATCTATAGATGCCTTTTTTAAAGCATGCTATACATTTCATCAAAATCAATTGACACTCTACCTATAGCGATTATACCTGTACACATTTGACAAGAATCCATCATTGTTTAAGCAAGAGCAGAAATTCTCATCTAACTCTTACACAAACAGAACACTCCCTACCGTCACAAATAAGACATCCACAGTCATTAACGTGTACCTTTGACTGCTAGTTTCCATTGCTTCCAATAATTACAAAGTACAGAGATATCATAACATTATGCAACTACAGTTTGAGACAGATATGCTCATATCATTGTCACATATTCAATCTAACTATGTCAAGAGGTGTTGATGATCAATGTTTAAATACTTAGACTACACACAGCGCAAAAGGTCACTTAGCTATGACTCGAGGGAATAACTTGTTGCGACAACATGCAAATAACACCAATGGTTCTTAAACAGTTTAGGGCCATGATTACTAGGTCCTCAACAAATCAGTAGGTAGCATAATCTCTTCAGGGAAAAACTAACTGGTTTATGTAACAGCATGTACATATAAGGATAGGAGTAACAGCATGTAACTCAATCGAATAGGAATCGGCTGCTATTGGGAAGACAACAACCATGGGGCATTTCATCAAACACTTAGCAGGCAGTGAGCCACGCACTCACCGTGGGGGTGGGAAAGCAGCTGTCTACGTGCTCCCGAAGGCCTCGGTGGTGCTCTGGCATGGGGCGGTGGACGGCGTGGGGAGTGCTCCGGCGTGGGGCGGTGCACGGGCATCGGCGTCGGCGTCGAAGAAGAGGAGAGCGGGGCTAGGAATGACGGCGCAGGGGGCGGTGGATGGGTGCTCCGGTGTGGGGCGCTGTTTGGGCGTCGACGTCAAAGAGGAGGAGCGCGGGGCTAGGAATGGCGGCGTGGGGGCGGTGGACGGGTGCTCCGACGTGGGGCGGTGCACGGGTGTCGGCGTCGAAGAAGAGGAGCACGGGGCTGGGAACGGTTGGGGCAGGGTTGAAATTTGGATAATTTCAACCCGCACCGGGCTTTTATACCAGACCTCATCACTGCCGGTTCTAATTATATACCGACAGTGATGGGGGTACATCACTGCCGGTTGTAAGTCTAAACCGACAGTGATGTAGAAATATCACTGCCGGGTCATTCTTTAAACCCGCAGTGATTACTGTGTAGCGGTTACAGCATAAGTAAGTTATCTTTTCCACTTCTTTCAAATACCTCCTACTGGCTCAACGGTTAAGACCCCGCAACTTAGCCCTCGATACCCGTGTTCGAATCCCGAGCGGCCCAATTTTTTTGGTTTAATTTTATAATTTACTAATCGGTCTAAAGGTCAAAAAGAAAAAATAAATAAACCTTGGCACACATCCTATACTAGCGCAGCGGTTAAGTCTCTGAACTCTGCAGCCCGAGACCCAAGCTCAAACCCGAGGGTGGCATAATTTTTTTAATTTTTTATATGTCACTGCCGGTTTTCGAAATAAACCGACAGTGATAACCAGCATCACTGTCGGTTTCTTCTCATCACTGCCGATTTTTTGAAACCGACAGTGATGTTTATATATATTAAAAAAATTATTTTATATACTGAATAAATAGAAGCATATGTATTCCTATGTCGAAATGGCTTGAAATTTTTTTGGTAAGCTTGTACACCCAAATTAAGATCTCACACAGGATCTTAGGTTTTTCTAATCATTTTTTATTTATTATATTTTTCTGTGTGCTGAATGAGACAAAAGAGGGTGAATTTCATCTTCGACCCAAAAGATTTTTTCATCGACCTCCACAAAATTCTTATCCCCAGGGCACATTAGAGCCTATGTAAAAGTTTGGCACCGTTCCGGATCTTTTCGTGGGTAGACTCAGTTCAACCTATAATTAATCGGTGTCGTCGCGCAGAAATTCAATTAAACCTCATAAAGTAGCAAACCATCTCCGAAAAATCCCAAACTAGGTGTTTCCTTCGCACATGGCACGTGCAAACCTAAGAAAAAGTTTGAGACCAATACGACACCAAAATACGTATGAACCATAGAAACCTTGATAACCTATGTGTATAGTTATGGTTTGAAGAAACGGCACATGTACCTCTGTGAAGCATGTATACTCCGCCTATTTTGAAATGGCTTGAATTTTTTTTTATAAGCATGTACACCCAAATTAAGACCCCACACAGGATCTGAGGTTTTTCAGATCATTTTTTATTTATTATATTTTTCTCTGTGCCGAATGAGACAAAAGAGGGTGAATTTCATCTTGGACCCAATAGATTTTTTCATCCACCTCCACAAAATTCTTATCCCTAGGGCACATTAGAGCCTGTGTAAAAGTTTGACACCATTCCAAATCTTTTCGTGGGTAGTCTCAGTTCAACCTATAATTAATAGGTGTCGTTGAGCGGAAATTCAATTAAACCTCAGAAAGTAGCAAACCATCTCTGGAAAATCCCAAACTTGGTGTTTCCTTCACACGTGGCACATGCAAGCCTAAGAATAATTTTGAGACCAATACGACACCAGAATGTATATTTCTAGTTGCCCAACAAATGTTACACGAATTACATGTATGGCAATAATTAAACACACAAAGCCGTACATATTAAAATTAGAACCCAATTAAACTATGACCTTGAAAACCTAGCTAAATAAATATTAATTACTATCGGAATCACTACCGGGATCGATCGGGCCATGCACACTAACATGCCTCTGTAGCCATATATGGTAATTGATGTCACGGATTATGTATCCGCTTGTATCGATGAAGTCCAATGCCCGTATGAGTGCACTCTCTCGTGCCTCACAATACCGAAAGAATGGTCGGCCATAGATGTAACCTACTAAACGACCACTGCCCCTGTTAGTAATCCTTATGCAGTATTGGCATCCTTTTATAGTGAGTTGGCCGAGGTTTCCATTGCAGAAGTCCCAATCGTACCCGAGTTGCTCCGTAGCTTGGTCTAGAACGGCCCACAAGCCACATGTAGCATAGGTAAGGTCATGTAGTGCAATCTGCATGTGGAGAAAAAGAAAAAAATTAGAGAATGTTATTACAATAATAAACAACAAATAACCATGACTCAGGTATAAGTGACCATTTTACCACATCCACATGGTTGTAGCTCGCAAATCATTCGCTTGCTTGCGGGGCGGGGATATCACCAGCATTCAAAGCAAGTGCCTTGAAGTGCGAGAAATCAGGCACATCATAGCAAATACGTCGAAGTGCCTCTAAACAAATGCACACAGCACTTAATTGGGCGCTTATCATGTCCAGGCTCTGTATTCCCGTCCCGTGGATATGGTTCCGATGATTTGAACCCCTCACAGGAATGAAAAAACTGAGTTCACACGTCCATAGCCGACCACTTGCATTAGATGTCGTGTTCTCGACGATGTAGGAGATAAAGAACTAGCTAAGTGCTGTTCACAGCCAATCTATTAGGGATATAGTCTGCGACATATATGCATGCAACAATGATATTAAACTAATTACACTTATTTGTTAGCATAAAAAAACAAAAGATGTTAGAAAATATTTCATACAATAGCTGGAACAGGGAACCATGGAATGGCCACATTAGGAGCGAATGGCTCATCGCCAGGGTGGAAACCTGGTTCTTGTGGTGGTGGAGGTCCGTTGTTCATGCCACCTGATCGATTAAATGCAAAAAAAAATTATGAACATAAAATATATGCACAAAAAAATTCTTCCAAGTAAAATGTGGCAACATAATTAAATATAGATCGAATGCAAGGAATAAGAATATATATAAATGTAGAATGCAAAGAAACATGAATATAAATATAGATCAAATGAATATAGATAGAATATTGGAGAAGAGAACATATCAATACCATTGAAAAATGCAGGAGCCATGACCAAATCACGTAGAGAGAGAGTGGATGTCTTGAGAAATGAGAGTGAAATGTGAGAAATGAGACTAAGAGAGTTCGTGGGTGGGTGGGATCGATGTATGTGGCCGACAGTTCATTTTATATAGGGGGGCATGGACATCACTGCCATTTTTTAAATAGAACCAACAGTGAAGGTGCATATATGTAAATGATATATTTATTTAGATACTACAGTGGGAAAGTTTTAACAAGAACGATATATTTATTTAGATAGTAATGAAATACATCAAAAAATTACAAAAAATTAGAAATAAGTTACATATACGATAGCAAAGACCTTACACTAAAATTTTATATACGATAACAAAGACCTATTTGCATACAGGTCAATGTTACCATCAATGTGTATCAACACATTATAATTTAACCACCTTAGTAGCATTCTTCTTGCACCAACTAGGGTTCAAACAACAGCACCGAGGTGGTCTACGAGCTATACTGGTTGGAGATGATAAGGTGGCATCGATGAATCCATGCCTCTACTGTACATGGCCTTTTTCTCGGTGCAGTCTAGAGCACATCGGATTCAGCTTGGCACCACAGCAGATGGCTCTGTGAACCTCGTGGCATCTCCAATCTTCGGCATTGCTCTATCTTCAGTAGCATTCTTCTAGTACCTCATGTGTGCACCATTTTGGTGGACTACGGTGCATAACGATATATGTGGTTTGTTGTGAGAGGAAAACATTGTATCATGGCTGATAAGGCCTGGCTGAAACCAACATGCATGGATAGGCTAGCTCTTGGCCGAGGGCCATTTTATAGGGGCTAGCAGTCGTGGTATATTTTTATTTCTGAACTAAAGTTGTCGGGGTAGGTGGGAGTAGTGTTCCAATTGTTCTGGTCATGGGAACACTATTGGCATGTGAGGAGCATCTACACATCATTGTCGGTTTTAGTTTAAAAACTGACAGTGAATTGGGCCTTCTGTGTCGGTTTGAGCAACCGACTATGATAGAAGCTGTCACTGCCGGTTTTAAAACCAAAACCGACAGTGAAGGGCCCTGCCGCCATCTTTTAGTAAAAAAATATAAAAAAAACACTGTTGGTTTGGAGCCTGCCATCGTAGCCTTTTTGTAAAAAATATAAAAAAGTTTGGCCCACCAGAGATTCAAGCGCGGGTCGCGGGGTCGAGAGTGCGCGGCCTTAACCGTTGAGTTAGGATAGGGAGTTCGGTTAGAATGGTTTTATTTTTTTCTTTTATCTCATCATAATGCACTACTAAATAATAAATACAAAATTAAAAAAGTTTGGCCCGCCTGAGATTCGAGCGCGGGTCTCAGAGTAAAGAGTGTGCGGCCTTAACCGCTGAGCTATGATAGGAAGTTTGATTTTCTTTATTTATTTATTAATAGAAATAATGCAGTTAGTTTATATTCTAAAATAACACAAAAATTTGTATCTTGATTATTTAATTCTATGATAATTAATTAATGGTCTATAATTATCAAATAATAGTGTTTGTGAACATCATCTTAATATTTGATTACATAGTCAATAATTAAATTGTAGAGATGCGCACAAAATATAAATTAAATATTCAGTGCGAATTACTGATACAACATCTGCATAATGATTACATAGTTAACAATAATCTAACTATCTTTAGGTGCATCAACAATGAGGGCCTCATTGTGATCAATTCGTACGTAAGCAGGTTCATCACCCTCTTGAAGGATAGGTAGGGGTATGTTCGCCCCGAATGGAGGCATTTCCTAATAGCCCCTGTAGTCTTCTTCGTCCGTCACTCCATCGACACCGACAATCTTCCTTTTTCCTTCTAGGACTACTTTTAGCCTTCCTTTTGTCTTGTTGTCCCTTGCATAGAAGACTTGCATAACATCTCTTGCAAGGACGAATGAGTCATCTCTGTATGCGGTCTTAGTGAGATCAACGGTAGTGAACCATTCGCTGTCAGTGTTGATTTCCTCGAGCCAGACCCACTGGCAGCGAAAAAGAGCTGCCTTCAATGGACCGTAGGCTAGCTCCCATATCTCCTCTATGAAACCATAGTATGTTGCCTACATGTTGCCGTTTTCGTCGTGAGCATCAAAACGAACACCCCAATTTTGGTATGTGCTCTTTCCATCTTGCTTTTTTGTGTAAAATGTGAATCCATTGATCTCATACCCTTGGTACTTAAGATATGTACTCGAAGGTCCCTTGGCTAAGGCATCTAGTTGATTACCCAACTTTATTCCAAGCAAGCGACGTTGCAACCAGCTGACAAATTCCTCTTTATGTTTTTTATCCAGCCAAGCCTGTGACCTGCTCGGATACAGAGTTTGCAGCGATTGCCTGTGCTCCTCAATGTATGGCATCACACCCTCGGCTTATTGGAGAACAACAAACTGTGCCTATCTGAAAGAAACAGGGTCGTCTACTGTAACAGATTTCTCCCCGATCGATCCTGTGCCACGTAGTCTTCCCTCGTGATGAGGTTCTGGAACTCCGACCCTTTTGATGTCTAGATAATATGTGCAGAACTCAATGGCCTCCTCCGTTAACCATCCTTCCACCATGCCCCCTTCTGGCCTGAATCTGTTCCTAACATACCTCTTGAAAACTTTCATCAATCTTTCGAAAGGGAACATCTGATGCAGGTACATTGGGCCAAGGGCTCTAATTTGGTCAACAAGATGAATGAGCAGATGCAATGAGATATCAAAGTAAGTCGGCGAGAAATGCATCTCAAGCCTAACGAGAGTTTCGGCTATGTCCCGCTGCAGCTGCTCTAGCGTGGACACATCAATGACCTTTTTTGAGATCGCGTTGAAGAACGAGCAAAGCTTTATGATTGGGGCATGGACCTTTAGGGGGAGGATACCACGCAGGGCAATAGGGAGCAGCTGAGTCATAATGACATGATAGTCATGGGCCTTCATAGGGCCATAGTTGAACTTGAGTTCTCTCATGTTCACTAGCCTCTTCGGGTTCGCATAGTAGCCCATCGGGACTTTGAGTTCATTGAAGAAAGAAATAAGCGCACGCTTTTCTTCCTTCTTCAATGTCTATGACGCAACCGAAAGTTCGAACTGGCCATTCTCTAGCTCCACGGGATGCAGCTCCTTCCTGATTCCCAAGTGTTGCATGTCCAGGCGTGTGGCTAGTGAATCCTTCGATGTCCCCCCGGTGTCCATCAAGGTGTTAAGAGTGTTAGCGCACATGTTTTTAGTGATGTGCATGGGATCAAGATAGTGGCGTACACTCAGAAATGGCTAGGAAGGTAGTTTCTAGAAAATCGATTTTTTCTTCCAAACGCTCCCATCAGGTGCTGTACTGCATTGTCCCCCTTCCCAAGGACAACCTCTAGTTTGTTGAGTTCTCAAAGTATCGCAGGCCCGTCTTGATATTTTGGAGCTAAGCGTTTCTCAATAGTACCATTGAAATCTTTTCTGTTCCTACGGTAAGGGTGATCCTTAGGTAGGAACCTACGGTGCCCCATATAAACTATCTTTGAGTTATTTGGCAGATTTACCGCATAGGTGTAATCAAAGCACTCGGCACATCTAGTATAGCCTTTTGTCTTCTCTTCGAACAACGAACCTCGACCTGGCAGGTCGGTGATTGTAGCGATAAATACTTCCTTGATCGTGACATGTTCCTTTTTGTACTCGTCCCAAACATCCGGCACACCCTTTTCAAACATCTCCACTAGTTCATCGATCACTGGTTCCAGAAACACATCGATGTCATTCCCAGGTTGTCTTGGCCCTTGGATCAGTAGTGGCATCTAGATGTACGACCGCTTCATATAGACCCAAGGTGGAAGGTTGTATATACAGAGCGTCACTGGCCAGGTGCTATGATTGCTTCTAACCTGGTCGAAAGGATTCATCCCATCTATGCTCAAAGCAAACCAAAGGTGCCTTACCTCTCCACCGATGTCCTTATAGAACATAGTATTGACAGTCCTCCAGTCATGCCCATCGGCGGGGTGCCTCATCATTGTATCTTTCTTACGCTCTTCGCCATGCCAGCGCAATAGCTTGACTGACTTTGCACATGCAAACAGCCTATGCACCCGGGGAGCTATAGGGAAATACCAAACAACCTTTATGGGACCTCCTCTGGTCTTGGTACCCTCATCTGACGGCCCTTCCTTGTACCATGGAGCTTCACACTTAGGGCACTTGTCCAAGTCTTTGTATTTTTCTCCACGGTACAATATGCAATCAATGGAACATGCGTGGATTTTTTCAACCTCGAGGCCGATGGGGCAGATCATTTGCTTGGCCAAGTATGTCTTTTCTGGCAACTCATTTCTTTCTAGGAGCATTTTCCTTATTATACCTAACAACTGATCGAAGCCTTTATCGCTCAATCCATTTGTCGATTTGAACTCTAACAGCATGATGTCGGCTTCCAGTTTGCTCATTGGACAATTACAATACAATGGTGTTTTGCCATCTTGTCTCATTTTCTCTAGCTTTCTCAGCTGTCTTTCACTAAGACATCCGGTCTCTACATTACGTAGCAGCTGAGAAATGCCATCGTTATCCTCAATGTCGTCAGCTTACGTGTTCCTAAACACATTATTAATTGTGCCCATAGGTTCTATGTTGACACCGGGTTCCTTGTCAGGATCGTGGATGGCTACGTCAGGCATGTCCACATCATCATCATTTCCCTACAGAACATTCACACCAACCTCGCCATGCATAGTCCATATCGTATAGTTTGGCATGAACCCCCTGGTAATCAAGTGCAATCGTATAGACTCAATTTGACGAAAGTTCCTATGATTCTTGCAATCTTTGCATGGGCAGAAGACAGGGTTCCCATTCCCAACATGGGCTTTGGCATCGGTGATAAACTGGCAGACGACATGCATGTACTGCTTGTCCGTTCGGGACAGATGCATCCACTCTCGATCCATCTCTGCACAAAAAAAATACTGAGACAGTAATTACAAAGAATTAATAAGAAATCGAGCTTCATGAACGACAATTGTAGCTCGAAAGTACAATTTTTGGAAAACATTATTGTACACTAATTATTGAAAAATTGAAATTGGTAGCCCCAGCCCTGTAAATTGAAAATCATAGTAAAAAACAATTATTGCACAATATTGAAGAACAACTATTCTACTCTACTTCTAAGAACTAATTATAGCATCACATACTAACAATGATGATCTTGACCACCATGGAATAATTAGCTAGGAATTTAAATGTGTTCATAGACACCAACCTTTTGGATGAGGGATTCACCACAATTTGAGCCTTGCACAAATGTCCAATTGGAAAAGTGCTCTCTAGAATGGAGAAACAACTAGAATGAGAATCAAGCAATGTAGCCATCAAAACGAAGCTAATTAAGCAACAAAATCAAAGGAGTGGATGTTTGTTACTAACCTTGAAGCAAAAAGATCAAGCCATTCTTCAAAATCCAAGCACTAGCTTCATGGTGAAGAGCAGCCGCAACAATAGAGGGAAGGGTCCAAACGCGCGCCTCTGTTCTCGGGACGGAAGAGAGGAGGAAGGAGAGGACGGCTACAGCCTTTTTGTGTTGTAGGCTTATCACCGTCGGTTCTTGGCTAGAACCGACAGTGATAGTGCCCAATCACTGTCGGCTCTTGGCTTAAACTGGCAGTGATGAGTGCCCACCAAAACACTGCCGGTTCAAGCCAAAAACCGGTAGTGATGTGGTCCTTCACTGCCGGTTTTAGCCCAACACCAATCATTTTTCATTTTCAAGCTCATAACCGGCAGTGAAGGTACATCACTGCCGGTTCTCACAAATTCAGCAATGATGAGGCCGACAGTGATGTGCAAATCTAGCGTAGTGATTGGCCGGTGGTAATACGACATTGTTCATAATATAGTTGTAATAATAAAATAAATATATTTGGCTGACATCAGGCGAGCAACATATATACACACAATGTATCCAAACATACACCACCACCGAGACACAAGTCTATACAACAAATCCAACCACAACAACATATTTTTTAGAACACAAACAAACATAAGATCATCCATAATGAAACCGACATTACAATGTGAAGAACTTTAGCACCTTGATTAACGACATTACAATGTGAAGAACTTTAATTAGCACCATGATTAAATAAGGAAGTGCTCTCCATCTAGATTCATGATTTGGTCCATAATGAAATTGGCAAGCTCTTCTTGCATCCTAGATATCTCCAAATCAGTCAACTCTACTGTACTTGAACCTAGTTTCTGCAACAGAACAAAAAAGCGAAACACAGTTAAGACATGCGTTGCTTGACACCCTAATTAGGTCGCTAGGTCATCAATTGACTAAAGGGGGACAACCTATGTGCCAAAGTAGCCATCTAGGATGAGGGTGTGCATGTAATGCATGACATAGAATCTGCATTGGTCATTGCCAGAGGGTTGCGTTGCGATTGAATCGGCCTTGTGTACAG
Source organism: Miscanthus lutarioriparius (assembly GCA_904845875.1). NCBI lineage: Eukaryota > Viridiplantae > Streptophyta > Magnoliopsida > Poales > Poaceae > Miscanthus > Miscanthus lutarioriparius. Next base: position 79,254,464 of record CAJGYO010000010.1, read on the forward strand.
TGAACCCAAAATTTCAAAATGGTTGGTATTTCTTGCCCTTTTTCTTGTACTTCTCAAAGGACCTGTGTGACAAGTTCATGAGAGTGACATATGATAATCAAAGTTAACAACAATCTTATAGTTGGCAAAATGTAGGAGTGGCTTGTCTTACTTGTTCACTGTGTCAACGAAGGGTTGAATATGCTTTTGTGGTCCTATTCGAGAGTCAAAAATGATGAGAGTGCATTTCTCTAGGTTGATGTCAAGAAGGACATAATGGTTGCTGCATTCATGACATCCGGCTATCAATTAAGCTCAACCCTAAAATATGTAATGGAGTAGAAAATTTGGCATTTACAACACACTAATTGCAGTTGTAGGCTAGAAGTATGGAGGATTTGTCTTGCTGGGCAAGTAAGCCCTTTGTCAATTCATTGATGGTGGTATTGTTTTTTATTGTCTTGTCACTATACATCACTAGATTCAACAAGCCTATGTTAATACCTCTCAACCTTCATGTGTGTGCCTCCATCCTACAAAACAATGTTTAGTTGTTAGACATTCAACTTGGTGCAGTAAAATGCATATAGTAACATGATCCACAAGCACATGATATGCATTTCGAGGGTGAACATTTAGCAAATTTGATACAATTCCTTAAACTCAATCCACAATACGTCTTGTCCCATGTGAAAATGTCAATTGTTATATCTTGCCTCGAGCATGACACTGCTTTGTTGTTTCTATCAATCATGTAGCTACAACATTCTCGAGTCTAATGTTGGGACTTGTCCGGGAGCCACCAGATCACACCCTAGCTTAAACTGCCATACACATGGCGCCTCCTCTCTATCTTGCCCAAGCTCAAAATTTTGCAAGATCTTCCTCTGCCATTTTGTTTTGTTGCAAAAACAGTGACCATGTGTTCATTTCCTTTTTCCTAGACACAGCAGGGAAGATCGGCTTTGGGGGCATCTTCAATTCATCCTTCTTAGATGATTGAGTTCTACTCCTATTAGATGGATCGATCAAGCGAGGCTTGGGTTGTGGCAGTGTTGGGGGCTTATGTCCCTTTAAGGTGATGGAGGAATACTTGCTTCCCTATTTCCTTGCGGTGACCATGGTCTCATTGCCCCCTTTCATCATCCCCATCGTTGTCATATTCTGAATCCGAGCCAAAGGATATGTAGAACTTGTGCCAGGCAACAAAGCAACCCAAATTCTGCACTAGTGTCTTCCTTCCTCATCCTCGGGGAGATCTAACTCAACTTCCTAGTACTTGCCCATAGCTAGTTCATCAATGCTCACCTTGGCATACCCTATCTTATCATAACCATATAGATCCCCTCTACGCATCTCCTACGTCTTTGCAATCAGAGGACGGTCTTGTCTATAAGTCTAGTTCACTCACGTTCCCCGTGGAACTAGATACCTTGGAATACTCCCAGGTGAAAGCTACAACAGTATCCGTGTGCTTTAATAAATACCAGAATAGCTAAATTAGTTCCTTGCTCTTGCCTCAAGCCGATTCACAAGAATCGGAAAGAGAAGTTGAAATTTACATTTGATGTGTCCAAGAGCCATCGAATCATTGATGAGATGTTGAAGAATGGATACATTAAGTTGCTGCATCCTTTGCCACCAATTGATGAATTGAAGCGTTGTGCATATTGTCAATGGCATAATTTAGCTTCTCATGCTACTAAGGATTGCTATATCTTTCGGCGGCAAGTCCAATCGGCTATTAGTGAAGGTTGATTGAGTCTATTAGAGATACAGGTTGACACAATGCCTGTCGGTGCAGAAAGTGACCAACACATAAATATTTGTAGTTTTGCCGTATGTTGTGATCAGAGGTGGCCTAGCACTCAATGACACAGGATTTATACTGGTTCAGGCAACGTGCCCTACGTCCAGTTTGGGTTGGTTGGTGACTTTATTCCTGAGCCCAGGTGCTCGAAGTTTGCAGTGGGGTTACAAACAAGAAGGAGAAAGATGGGGGGAGCAAGAGGCCCGGTCGGACTCTAGTCCAAGCACCGAGAGAGACAGGGGCTCCGCTATGAGCTAAGTGTTTGAGCGTGTGCTCGTGGTTTGAACCTGGTGGTTCTATTGTTGTGTCCTAGTGTAATCGATCTAAATGAATCTGAATCTCGAGAGCCTATCTGTTGGAAGAGAGCCCATCCCCTTTTATAGATGAAGGGGATGGCCTTACAAGTGAAAGGGAGGGAGTACGTTTGCTGCTAAGTCTTGCTTCCCATGTCAGCAGGTACAAGATGATGGTAGGCACCTACAATACTGTTGAATGTCAGATGCACGTGGGTGGTTGCGTCATCTTCTTCAGATATAGCAGACGTCGGTGCCTGTCACACTGTTTTACCATGTTCACTCGGTATGGTAAATACTGGCGCCCACAATACTATTGATGCCTCAGAGGCACATGGGGGAGCCTTACCATGTTTGTCTGGCATGGGAGTTGATGGTGCCTACAATACTGTAGGGCAAATGTCAGCGCCCTCAACACTATTGGGGTTCTGACAAGTCTAGAAGGTTACAGGGCACCCTTCTGTCATATCCTGTCGGTACCCAGGGTATGGTCCTGGTATTGCGGTTTAACCTGCGTGCCTTGCCTTACTTTCTCCATCTGTTTCTTGGTCCTTACCGAGTGGGTGTCCCCGGTCTGTTGGTCCCAGTCGGTCCTAATTGTGTCAGTGGGAGCGGAGTTATAAGCAGGGGTCTGGTGCATCCTGGGTCGGAGAAGCGGGTCAGAGTTGGAAGTGGAGTTGGGCCAGGCCTTTCGGTCGGAGAGGCCGTCTAGAGGCGGGCTGGAGTCTGAAGCAAGTGCTTCCGATCGAAGAGGCGGGCCGAAGTCGGAAGCGGATGTTGTTCCTCCTCGGCCAGGCCTTCCGGTCGGTGATTGGATCGTCCTTTTGGCCTACTGTTTAGGTGCTTGGGCCAGGCCATGAGTTGCGTGTTTGTTTGCAACGTTGTCTGTTTTGGGCCGAGCCTTTGTTGGGAAGTGGGTCCGCGAGGGCCCCCGAGTTTATGAACCCGACAGGAGCCCCCGAGCCCCCGGGTGATTTGGGAAGAATCGTCTGGGGTTTTTTTTGTTTTGACGGTGGGTGTGCGCGAGCGCACCTGTGGGTGTAGCCCCCGAGCCCCCGGGCGATTCGGGCAGAATCGTCTGGGGGGGTTTTCGTTTTGACAGTGGGTGCGCGCGAGCGCACCCGCGGGTGTAGCCCCCGAGCCCTCGGGCGATTCACGCTGAATTGTCTGGGGGGTTTCGTATTTGCCAGCGGGGGAAGTTTTGTTTTGTTAGCGGGTGTGCGCGAGCACACCCGCGGGTGTAGCCCCCGAGCCCCCGGGTGATTCGGGCAGGATTGCCTGGGGGTTTTTTGTTAGTGGGCTTGTGTGCGTGTATTTTAGTCGAGATGGAGTCGTCAAGGCGTTGTTGCGCAGCCAAGGTAGTTAGTTTAGGGATTGGTTGAGACGGAGCTCGTGAATCCTGCCATCGGTGCGCACCGTGGGATAGGGCGAGTTTGGAGTCATGGATCCTGATGTTGGTGCGCGCCGTGGGATCGAGTGAGTTAGCTCAAGGATCGAATGAGACGAAGCTTGCTGATCCTGGTGTTGGTGCGCACTGTGGGATTGAGCGAGTCGGAGTTGTGGATCCTGATGGGGTGAGTTAGTTTAGGGATCGGACGAGACGAAGCTCGCTGATCCTGGCGTCGGTGCACGCCATGGGATCGGGCGAGTCGGAGTCGTGGATCCTGATGGGGCGAGTTAGTTCAGGGATCGGATGAGATGAAGCTCGCTGATCCTAGCATCAGTGCGCGCCGTGGGATCTGGCGAGTCAGAGTCGTGGATCCTGATGGGGGGAGTTCAGGGTCACAGACCCAGGCATTTTTGGCGTGCAGTCGAGGCATAGCCGAGGGATGGGGCGAGTTCGGGGTCACAGACCCAGGTGTTTGGTCTGCAGTTGAAGCGTAGCCGAGGGATGGGGCGAGTTCGGGGTCGCAGACCTAGGTGTTTGGTGTGTCTTGAGCCCCCGAGCCCCGTTGGGCTTGGGGTCGGTTTTGAGTTTTGTGCGTTACCCCGTCCTCGGTTTCTCACAATCGGAGGGGCTGAGTTTTGTCGCTTGCCTCGATCGCTCGGGTTTGAGTGACGCACTCGGTGAGCTCGCTAACAGGTATGATCAAGTGGAATCTGGGTCCATCGTTCATGATGGGGTCGGCATAGCCCTCTTGTGACATTCCACTACTCCTTTACCTACAACAAGGCAGATGCTTGGGTTGTTCCAAAGACCAACCCGGGTGGCCTGTAGGCCTCCCCTCGATGGAGATTCTGTGGGTTTGGCAGAGGCTCAGGATCAAACGAGAAGGTTGAGATGACCCTATCCGCTTCAAGGCAGACTGGGCTAGGGCTACACGGGGCTCATCTGCATTTTCTCCCCTAGCTCTATTTGATGCGAGGCAGCCTCGAGCCCTTCGTGGGCCGGCCTTCGAACCCTGGTCGGTCGTTGCTCATGTTGAATGAGGCAACTGCCGCTTTGTGATGCAACACAGAGCGTTGTGATGCATTTTGCTGAACGGGCGATGGCTTAGTTCCCGAGCCCCCGGGTGATTCAGGGCCCGAATCATCTGGGGGCACGGGCGTATGGAATGAATGCGTGTATGGATGTATGAATGATTATAAAGAAATAGTGGGGTTTGGTAACATTACTTTGATAATTCGAGTGACGGGGTTTGAAGAGCTCCAATCAGAAATGTCCGACCGGGACTCATGCTCGTCATTTGTGACGGAGTCGACATGGCCTACATGGGGCGTCCCTTTGCTCCTTATCTGGCACTCGGTGTTTTCCTGAGCCGTTCAATCGACTTAGGAAGTCCGATGGTCTCTCTTGGCGGAGATCCTGTTGTTTGGGTTTTTTCAAGTACAGCCTAGGAAGGTGGAGGGCCGCCTGCGAGTGGTGTTGCTTTGGTTCTTACACCCGGCGTGCGGTAGTGGTGGGCCATACCTAGGCCAAGTCCCGTTCCGTCGGTCAGCGTGCATCCCATCGGTCAGGCCACGTCCCCTCATTTCCCATCCCTATTGAATGGGGGAAGGGAGAGAGTTTTTCACTCTGGTCCTTTGCCTATTCTTCAGCTGCCATGTTTCCTCCTTAAATAGGGGAAGGGAGAGGGCTTCTCGTCGCAGTCTTTTGCCTGTTCTCCAACTATTGCCTCTCCTCCTTCTTCCTCCTCACCGAGAGTGCCTATATGCTGCGGTGGTTCCTAAGTGAGAGAGAGGGTAAGAGAGGGAGGGGACTTATAGATCCATTTGTGAATCCAGAGCATGATGTCGAGCTGGAGGCTGCCTGAGGTGGTGCTAACCGTCTTTGCCTAAGAGGGAGCGGTTTCTGCCGAAGGAGGTGGCACGCTGGATTCACCTGTGAGGCCTTTTTCGGGATGGATCCGTGTGTGGATTCTTTCCGGTGGATCTTCATTGGACGAGCCTTGTCGGAGGGGAGGTTGCCCAGGATCATGCTGGTGGAGAATTCCGTGCCTGCAGTTGCTCAGGTTGGCCATTTCATAAAGTTTGATGACCATGGTGGCCATACCTTGGTGGCGTCGTCCCTGCCCAAGAGTTGCCTCCACTGCATGAGAAGGTCAGGAGCTCCATGCTCTTCTGCTGAGCATCTATGGGAGCAACGCCCTTGAGGTACCCGCTGCACTCGCCGAAGTCGAGGGAGCAGAACCGGGCATGTGCCTGGCCTTACTTTTGGCACTAGATAATGTCGTCGAGCGGCCGTAGTAGCATTTAGAGTATAAGTAGTCAGCAAATGTAATCGTTAAGTTTGGGGAGCCCCCGTGTGAACAGTTTTTGTATCAATGAATACATCAGTTCTGTTTTTGTGATGGAATCACTATCCATTCCCTGTTTTTATCCTAGCATAGCTTTGTTTTTATCCTTTCTTTTTCACACCTGCCCGTTGGTTCCGTAGGTTGCAGCTTTTAAGAACCTAGGCATGGCCCATGGGGCTCGGCTGCTCGTCACCGTAGGTCGTGGCGAGGTGCGTTCGGTTGGGAGTAAGAACAAAGTTACGTAGAGTAATTTGAAGGGATGGAGTGCCCTTTTGTTCGAGAAAAAAAGTTTTTACCATGTGATAGTAAAAAAGAGAGGTAGTATTTAGTACTGTACCCTTATGGAGCCCCCGAGCGACCCGAGCTAAAAGTGTTCGGGCTGGGGAGCTATTACAGGAGCAAGTGTTTTGACTAAAAAGCGGTTAGACTAAATTTAGGGGGAAAATGACGTAGCTGTTCAATGTTCCAAGTGTTGGCAAGAACGTTGTCGTTGTCATCCTCGAGTCGATAGGCGCCCGGTCGGATCACTTCGGTTATGGTGTAGGGTCCTTCTCATGGTGGAGAGAGCTTGTGTTTTTCCTTCGTTGATTGGGTCCTCTGGAGAACGAGATCACCGACTTAGAGGGTCCTCCCATGATCTTCCTTTCATGGTACCTGTAGAGAGTTTGTTGGTAGCGAGCGGAGCGGATGACGGTTGTCTCACGGGCTTCCTCGAGCAGTTTGATTGCGTCTTGCTAAGCCTCTGTGGCTCGGTCGTGGTCGAAAGCCTTCACTCTTGGGGCACCGTGGTCGAGGTCGAAGGGCAGTACTGCCTTAGCTTCGTAGGCTAGGAAGAAGGGTGTGAACCCTGTGGATCAGTTCGGGGTCGTTCTCAGGCTCTAGAGGATCGTTGGGACCTCCGCAACCCATCGCCCAGTATATTTGTTGAGTCGGTCGAAGATGCGTGGCTTGAGTCCTTAGCGGACCATGCCATTGGCGCGTTTGACCTGACCATTAGTACGTGGATGTCCGACCGAGGCCCAGTCGATCCTGATGACATATCCACCACTGAAGTCCAGGAACTTTTTTTCGGTGAAGTTAGTTTCATGGTCGATGATGATGCAGTTAGGAACGCCAAACTAGTAGATGATGTCGAGGAAGAATTTGACTACCTCTTCTGAGCGGAGGTTGGTGATGGTCTTAGCCTCTATCCACTTGGTGAACTTGTTGACTACTATGAGCAGGTGAGTGAAGCCACCCGTGCCCTTTTTGAGGGGTCCTACCGGGTTGAGGCCCTAGACCACGAACAGCCAGGTGATGGGGATGGTTTGGAGCTCCTGTGCCGGCAAATGTGTTTGCCGAGCATAGAACTGGCATCCTTCACACCTACGAATGACCTCCTCTGCATCTCATAGTGCGGTGGCCCAGTAAAAACCTTGGCGGAAGGCTTTCCGGGCCAGCGACCTTGGGGCCGCATGATGCTCATAGATTCCGGCATGGACCTCGAGGAGGAGTTGTTTCCCTTGGTTGGTAGGGATGCACTTCATGAGTACCCCGATGGACTTTGTTTGTAAAGTTTGTCACCGATGGCAATGAACGTCTTCGCACGTTGAGCGATTCGTCGAGCTTCAGTTCTTTCGGGTGGGAGAACCTCCTCGAGGAGGTAGGCGAGTAGCTGCGCTCACTAGTCGGTTTGATCGAGCACTAGTACGGCGATGTCGGTGGGTGATGTCGTCATAGAGGTACTGGGGTCGGAGCCCTCGAGCGTCGGCTTGGCCTCGGGGTCAGAGCCCCTGAGCACCGGGTTGGCGTCGAGGTGTGCCTGGATCAGACCTTCTAGGACGCGGGCGAACGGCTCATGGAGGTCATTGATGAAGACTGCGCTCAGAGATGTATCTCGTTTGGCGGCCAATTTTGCGAGAAAATTGGCCGCATCGTTGTCCTTTCGGGGGACGTGATGCAGCTCGATCCCCTAAAATTTGTGCTCAAGCTTGCATACCTCCTGGCAGTATGCTGCCATGAGGGGGCTTTTGCAGGAGGACTCCTTCATGACTTGATCAACGACCAACTCCGAGTCGCCACAAACATAGAGTCGCATAGCGCCGAGCTCGATGGTGATGCGCAGTCCATTGATGAGGGCCTCATATTCCGCGGTGTTGTTTGAGGCCGAGAAATGGAGGCAGATGGCATAGCGGAGCCTACTCCCGTCTGGGGAGATCAGAACCACTCCAGCCCCCAAGCCGATGCCATTACGGACCCATCGAAGTACATTGTCCAGTACTCGTGGGTGACGTCCGGGGTCGGTTGCTGCACCTCTGTCCATTCAGCGACAAAATCCGTGAGAGCTTGAGATTTAATGGCAGTACGGGGGACGTACCTGATGTCATGGCCCATGAGTTCGAGTGCCCACTTGGAGATCCGTCCTACGGCGTCACAGTTGCGGATGATATCCCCGAGCGGGTATGAAGTGACGACCGTTACTTCGTGGTCGGTGAAGTAGTGCAGGAGCTTCCGGGTCGCCATCAGCACAGTGTATAGGAGTTTCTGCACCTTGGGGTACCAGACCTTGGGGTCGGTGAGTACCTCCCCGATGAAGTATACGAGCCGCTGGACCTTAAGGTGGTGTCCCGGCTCCTCCCTTTCGACGACTAGGGCGGCGCTTACCACATGGTTGCTGGCCGCGATGTAAAGGAGAAGGGGTTCTCCCTGTTTGGGAGCGACGAGGATCGAGGCCAACGTCAGGGACGCTTTGAGGCTCTCCCGAGCCTGCTAAGCTTCCTCAGTCCAGACGAAGGTGTTCGTCTTTTTGAGGAGCTTGTAGAGTGGCATCCCTCGTTCGCTGAGCCAGGAGATTAATCATCTTAGGGTAGCCAGGCACTCGGTGAGCCTTTGCACGCCCTTGACGTTGAGTATGGGGCCCATGTTGGAGATGGCCGTGATTTTTTTAGGGTTGGCCTTGATGTCGCGCTCAGACACAATGTATCCTAGCAGCTTCCCCTTTGGAACCCCGAAAACACATTTTTTGGGATTCAGCTCGATGTTGAACCTTCGGAGGTTCGTGAATCTCGCGGCCAAGCTTGTGTTCAGGTCGCAAGCTTGAGCCGTTTTGACCACTATGTCATCAACATAGACAGCGATTGTTGGTTTCGGCCGCTCGGCTTGATCGGGCTGATCGAGAGGGTCGATTTGGTCGGCAAAGCATTGCTGCATGCACCTTTGGTAGGTGGCGCCAGCGTTCTTCAGGCCAAAAGGCATAGTTACATAGCAGTATGAACCATATGGGGTAATGAACGAGGCCGCGAGCTGATTGGACTCTTTCATCATGATCTGGTGATAGCCCGTGTAGGCATCCAGAAAGGAGAGGATCTCGCAACCCGAGGTGGAGTCAACTATCTGGTCTATGCACGGCAAAGAAAAGTGATCCTTTGGACACGCTTTGTTGAGGCCAGTATAATCAACGCACATTCTCCATTTCTCAGTCTTCTTTTTAACAAGAACAGGATTGGTGAGCCAGTCGGAGTGGAACACCTCTCTGATGAATCCGGCTGCTAGGAGTTTGGCGATCTCTTCGCCTATGGCCCTGCACCTCTCATCGTCAAAGCAGCGCAGGCGCTGCTTAGCAGGCTTCGAGCCCGGGATGAGGCGCAGTGCGTGCTCAGCGACCTCCCGTGTTATGCCCGACATGTTAGAAGGCTGCCATGCGAAGACATCACGATTCACGTGTAGGAAGTCGATGAGCTCGCATTCCTATTTGGCCGGGAGCTGGGTCCCAATTCGCACCATCTTGGTTGGGTCTGCGGGGTCAATTCCCACCGCCTTGGTTTCCTCAAGCCGTTGAGGAGGCTGGTTTGTTGCAGTCTAGGGCTGCTAGGGTCGATGACTCCCCGAGCCGTGGGAGCTCGGATGAGTTGATGACCGCGGTGGCGAGCTCAAAATGCTCACAGTCGCACGTGAAGGCGTGTGAGAAGGCGCTGCTCACGGTGATGATGCCGTTTGGTCCTAGCATCTTTAGCTTGAGGTAGTTGTAGTTGGGGATCACCATGAATTTGGTGTAGCAAGGCCGCCCCAAGATGGCGTTGTAGGACCCTAGGAAGTCCACCACTTCGAAGGTGAGGACCTCCGAGCGGAAGTTGGCTCGGTTGCCAAACGTGATAGGCAGATCGATCTACCCGAGTGGGTATGCATGTGCTCCCGAGATTACCCCATGGAAGGGAGAACCTGCTAGGCAGAGCTCCGATCAGGGGATGCGCATGTTATCGAGGGTGTTGATGTAGAGGATGTTGAGGCCTCTGCCTCCGTCCATCAACACGTTGGTGAGGCACTTCTTGCGGACGATGGGATCGACGATAAGCGGGTAGCGTCCTGGCCTCGCAACATGGGAGGGATGGTCCCTCTGATCGAAGGTGATCAGAGATTTTGACCAGCTAAGGAAGGAGGGGACGGTCGTCTCAGCAGCGCACGCCTCCCTATAGCACACATTGTGCTGGCGTTTGGTCTAGATGGCGTCAGATCCACCGAAGATCATGATGCACTCCTTAGGGTCAGGGAAGCTATCTCCATCCATGCCCGCCATGCCTCCTTTCTTGGCTGCGACCTCTTTGTCGTCTCCCTCCTTCGGCCCACCAGCCTGTCGAAGGAAACATTTGAGGAGCTCGCAGTCCTTGTAGAGGTGTTTGATGGGGTAGGCGTGGTTGGTGCACATGCTATCCATGAGTTTGTTGAAGTGGTCAGGCAGGCCCTGCTGGGGCTGTTTGCCCATGCGATTAGCTGAGGCGACCAATGTGGTGTTGTCCGATCGGCGCTGATCCTTTTATTCTTCTTGCCCCTCTGCGTGGAGGGGCCCTCGTCTTCATCCTCACGCTTGGCCTTGCCCTTGTCCTGGCCTCCAATGAAGACCACTTCGACCACCTCCTAGCTAGAGGCATGGTTTGTGGCGATGTCGAGTAGGTCGCAGGTGGTACGGGGCTTTAGGCAGCCAAGCTTGTGGATCAGATACTCGTAGGTCGTCCCGGAGAGGAATGCATTGATGACTTCTGCATCGACAACATTAAGGAGGGAGTTGCATCGCTGGGAGAACCTATGGATGTAATCTTGCAGGGACTCACTGGGCTCCTGCTGGCAGCTCTTGAGGTCCTAGGAGTTCCTAGGTTGGACATACGTCCTCTAGAAGTTTTCGACAAAGATCCTCTTGAGGTCTGCCCAGTCGCGAATGCTGTCGTGTGGGAGGAATTTGAGCCATGCTCAAACATGTTCCCCTACGTAGATGGGGAGATACTGAATGATGAAATGGTCATCATCCACCCCTCCAGCTCGGCAGGCGAGCTAGAAATCTTCGAGCCATATACCAGGGTTTGTCTCCCCAGTGTACTTGGTGATGTTGGTGGGTGGCCGAAAGCGCCATGGGAACAGCGTCCTCCGGTTGCGTCGGCCAAAGGCCGTGGTCCTGGGCCTTCTGAGCTGGGACTCCGTTTGTCTGGCCGGCGGCCATGCCTGGGGCATGTTTCACTGCTCCCCTCGATGGTCTAGCTGGGGCCCGCGTCGCCTGTCCTTACCACCGCCTGATGAACATCATCATCACGCCGGGCCTGATGCCGGTTGCTGATGACGCTGCTAGCATCTTGGTTCAGATCGAGCCATTCGCGTGCTAGCGGTCGGTATAGAGCATGTGCCAGGTCGGACCTCGGTGCAGCTGCGGCTTCTCGTGCCGTGCTTGGCAGCTACAGTGGTGAGCGGATGGAGCAATCCGTATGATGTGTCCCAACTCCCCCAGCGGGGAGAGAGGGCGCGTGTCGGAGTCACGATGCGGAGCTTTTCGCTTGTTGTACAGCGGCGGTTTCTAGCAGCGCCCGAAGGTTTCGGTAGACCGTTGGGTCCTACACGTGCGGCGCAACGTGCTGCATCGAGCCCGCCGGCATAGGTGGTGGCTTATTCTGCCGCCTTTGTCATAGCTCCTCGCCGTGCTCCCGCGCACACGCGAGGGGCCCCGCACGAGCGTCCGGAGGGGTGTGAGTCTGTAAGGACTCCGCCACCACCGGTGGCTGTCCCGGAGCATCCGCCATGGTGCACTCCTGGGACGGACGGTGGCTAGGTGCCACATCGCCGATGCTGGAGCCGTCGCTCTCCACATCATCATCTAGGAGTTCATAGAAACAGGTGGGAGCATGGCTCGCCATCCCTACAAATTTGGATGTGAGAGGAGGCGGCGTCAGCATTCTTCGGAGCCCCCGAGCGTACGCATCCGCGGGAGACCCGAGGCCATAGGGGAACCGATCGTACGGTGGTCGCGGTGCAGACAACGTGGCCCCTCTAGATAATTGGCGGAAGATAGTAAAAAGTGAGTAAATAACAGTATGTACAATACTCACAGTGAGGTTTGAGCAGAGAGTTTGCTCGGAATGAAGCGCAGATGCCGTGTCGTCGGAGTCATCGTGCGTCCTAGAGCCGTTGGAGGGTGCCCCTCCGATGGGCGCCGGAACAAGTGCCCCCTCGCGGAGGTGCAATACGCCGAGCCGGTTGGCGACGAAGTGCAGGCTTCCAAAGAGGAAGGCCTGGGACGGCTCGAAGATGGGTGGAACCCACATCCCAACAGGTGGTAGTGCGGGAAACTCCATTGAGCTGAAGCGAGTCGTATCGCTTGAATCCTCCATGGCGAAGGTGGCGGAAAAATGGGCCATCTGATGAGCAAAAAGTGTTGAACGTACAGCCTCCTCGGCTAGGCCTTCCGGTCGGTGATTGGATCGTCCTTCCGGCCTACTGTTTAGGTACTTGGGCCGGCCCATGAGTTGCGTGTTTGTTTGCAACGTTGTCTATTTTGGGCTGAGCCTTTGTTGGGATGTGGGTCCGCGAGGGCCCCCGGGTTTATGAACCCAACAATGCCCTTCCCGGTTAATGCTCTTGAATGGAAGAATCCTACTGTCCTGGTTCGGCTCTATCAAGCCGAGTCTACTACAGGAAAGAATATGATAATTGGAGATCCTAGGGAACACGCCAAGATTGAGAAAGAACTCTGGCTGCGAAATAGTGATTATTGAGAAGTCCGTGGATGCCCGGGAAAATATTAAAATCACCATCAATCAAGTCTTCTTGGCTCAGTGGCCAGTGAAAAGTCTTGCTAGAGAGCTAAAAGATGATATTGCTGCTGTCTAGGGCAATAGAAAGCAAAAAACAGCCAGCCGAATTGTCGATCTGGCGTAATTAAGGTGAATCAAAGACACCCGTTCACCTAAAAACCAAGGCAACTGGAGATTGGAACTTGGAAGACAAATAAGGTCAATGATTCCAGAAAGGAGGTGCAATTACAATCATTTTTTGATCGACTTTTGAACAAGTATAGCAAGCAGAAGGCCAATTCAATGAATCGGCCTATAAAAAAAGTCCAATCACCTCCAAAGCAAGTATATATGCCTAAGAAGGAGGTTCCTGCTGCACCTATGGAGGGCATCAAACAAAAGTATCTTATAATTGGCCATATGAAGGTCCTGATTGAAGAAATCAAAGAGTCTAGTGTCATTGAGAATCAGGTTCAATCCACGATACAAAAAAGTCGAGCAAAGTGCTGCTACAAATAAAAATGAAGTTGAGAGCAGTAAGTCGGAGTCCAAGTAATTCCAATCAATCTGGAGATATAATGATCCAAAATTTATGAAGTTTACCAATTTGGAAATCTTACGAAATTTATTACAACTTTAATTTAGACCATTCATCGAAATTATGAACTTAAGATATTGTAAAAAGGAACGCATCTAAAACTGTCCAGAAGTCTGACAGCACAAATGCATCACAAAAGAATGATTATATCTCACAAACCAAAACAGCTACAAAAATGATCTCTATACCAAAAGAAAGTTATTGATGTCTACTACTCAAATATAATTTTTTCATGATTTTTGGGAACATAAAAAAGGTCTTAAACAACTACACAATCTGAAATAAATAGCAGAGCTTAATTACGAGATTAGAATCCTAACCCCATCAAGCAATTGACGAAAAACGCTAAAGTCTATCATGGATTCCTCACAAAAACAATAGGGCGAAGAGAGTTCTTACCCCAACAGCAAGTAATGAAGACACGCTATGATTTCTCCCACCTTTTCCCTCGTGGCGATCTTCGCCGCGCTAGACCCCTTGTTGTCCTAATTTACTCGACCCATAGCAACACCATCAAGAACAGCGACGGAAGGCATGGGATCGAGGGAAAACAAGAAGGTAACAAGATGCCGAACCGGTTTTAGGTGAGGAATGAATATGGCGGCGATCTACAGGCAAAACCTAATTTCTCCCCTTCTCTTCTCTATTCTCGGCCTTCTTTTCTTGTGCCATAAGGAGAGGAAGTGTTAGCTAAATTGTTGCATCGTTATCATGTAAACACTTTGTTCATTCATCTGCATTAGCTAGGCTAGCAAGTAGCGCATGGCTGGTGGCGTGCTTGGTCCATGACATAGCCTGATCAGGTCGGTCTGTCAGTGCCATGGTGTATGTTGCAGCACATGGTGCGCGTCACGGTGAAACGGCGTAGCATCCAGCATACGGCATGGCATGGGGGACTCAGAGGTTTGTTCCGAGATCCCAGGGTGGCATTGTAACAAATAGGCAACAAAGAAAATCGAAAAGCTATGACATTTGGCAGCTACAAGATCCTATTCTCGTGTATGCGTGTGTGTGTTCCATCTACTCGCTCTTGTCGTGGTCACCGCATCATCGCCGGCGTAACGTTCTGGGTCCAGAGCACCGCCTAGTTCCAACAAGTGGTATCGGAGCCAAGGCTTGCTAGAGTTGGAGGTGTTTGGTGGCGGGGAGGTGTCATAGGGAAAACCGGGTGGTTCAGTCCATCGTTTTGGAGAAGGAGGCGTGAACCCTGGTGTCGCTGACATAGGTGATTAGAGCGACAAGATAAGGAGGTGATGGAGCAGGCGTTCAACTAGGTGTAGCCCCGTACCAATTACTAGGAATAGTCCTCTCACGTGCAATGCAATCTCGAGGGTATGTTCCTCTAGGACGCAATTGAATCTGATAAGGCGGAGAGGCGCCAGGATCAGCTGGCTCTTGGAACCATGATCCAGGCATGCCATAGGAGATGCATTCCATGCTCCTGAACAAGAAGATGGCGAAGGAGGCATGGGAGGCGGTCAAGATGATGCGTCTTGGAGCAGATCGCATCAAGAAGGTGAATGCCCAGAAGTTGTTTGCAGAGTTCGAGTCAATCTCGTTCAAGCTGGGAGAGACCATTGATGATTTCACCATCCGCATCACCAAGCTATCCACGGATCTACGTGGCCTTAGGGAGAACAACATCGATGAATCACGCATCGTGAAGAAGTTCCTCTGAGTCATGCCATCATGCTACAATCAAGTGGCGGTCACGATTGAGATGTTTTGTGACATGAAGACGCTGACGATCGAGGAGCTTGTGGGTCGCCTTTGGGCGATACAAGATCGGTTCGAGCCCTCGGTGGAGCAGGTCACAGACAAAGCTGGTCACCTCCTATTGACGGAGGAAGATTGGGTGGCCAAGAACAAGAGCCATATGCTGCCAGATGCATCATCATCGTCGGGTAGCAAGGGCGGCGGCCACTACGTCAAGAAGGAGAGGTCCGGGGCACGCGGTGGTAGCAAAGCGCGCGACTCTGGTGTGAAGCTCATGTCGATGGGCACTCCATGATGAAAAGGCAAGTGCCCCAAGTGTGGCATCTACAGGCACTTCATGAAGGAGTGAAAGACAAAGGTGCTAAAGGAGGAGCGGCAGGAGGCCACTCACCATGTCAACGCCGACACCGAACAGCCGGTGCTCATGGTGGTGTAGGTCTGCAATCTAGTGCGTACTCCAACTGTGTGCGCGTAGCGAGTGTTCTTGAATCAGGAACATGTGTTCTCGACAGAATGCAATGACGGGGCGTGGGTGTTGGACATCGGTGCCACAAACCACATGACAGGGTGTCGGCAGTCATTGGTGAGCCTTGGTGAGTCAGTGCATGGTGTTGTGCGCTTTGGAGATAGGTCCATTGTGGGTATTCATGGGATTGGTGTTGTGACGATCGCCGGAAAGAACCAGGATCACCATGTACTCACCGAGGTATACTACATCCCGTCCCTCAAATGCAATATTGTCAGTCTTGGTCAGTTGGAGGAATTGGGATGTTGGATCAAGATTGATGATGGCGTCCTAAAGGTGTTCGAGCACTGTCAGGCTATGAACCTGCAATGGATCGTTCTGATCCAGGCAGCGAGGAGAAATCGCATGTACATTATGAAGGTGAACTTGACCTCACTCATTTTCCTGATGACCAAGATGGATGAGGAGGCGTGGCTTTGGCATGCAAGGTATGGACACCTCAATTTTAGGTCCCTGTGTGAGCTGGGTGCCAAGGAGATGGTGGAGGGTGATGGATACGTGAATCCCGATCTTCCGTCAGGTGATGATAACTATCATTTTTGTGGAGCACGACTGTTCACGATAGTTAACAACCAATATAAACCGTCAATTAAACATGTATAAGGGCATAAATATAATCACCAAGAAAGGTCTAGGGGTCTAAACTAACAAACTCCACAAGTTTTGGTGAATCTATTTTTCAAGCATGGTTTAATCTAAAAACCGCCAAGGAGGACTTAAACGTCAAAGGAAAATACAGATTTCCACCACGGCACCTATGTGGGAAGGCTCTAGAAGGATCTAGAAGCAGAGGGCGAGACGCCGCCCGGCCCCACCTGTAGGTTGGCCGGCCTCCCCCGGGCCCACCTGTCAGCCATCTTCGAGGGTTGGTTTCCCACCGCCTTTGAGGACGCATCTAGGTCATTGCTTAAGTCAGTTTGATCCAAGGGCTCATGTTGCTCCCTTAGGACTATATAATCCAGCCCCTGTCCCCCTCCCTCAGGAGATCCTAAAACCCTAATTCATATTCTCCTATGAGGATCAGAGCTAGCTATCAAGAGAAGATTAGTCCTCCATAGGATTTAGTCTTATAAATAGAAATAGTGAGATAGAGAGTGACGGAAGAGTTTGGAGGAGATGTCGGCCTGTCGGTGCTCTCTCTATGGCTTGTACCTTGGTGGATCCAAGTTCTACTTGAGCTTGCCTCTGAGGTATCTCTAGTAATCAACTTCTGATTTAAGTAAGCATCTTGCTTATATTGTTCTTTAGGTTCACGACTCTTTTGAGTGCTTTATTCCTACACTAGAGGGAGTAAAGTATTAATCGTAGGTGTAAGCGTGGTGCTTAGACTTAGGTTAATCGTGGATGCCCCCTTGCATTTCGGATTGGTGGTAGATCACATGTGTGACATCAGTACTATATAGCATTGTACTATATAACATCGTTAATTCTTTGTAGTCCTCCTCCCGTCTGTAGGTACACGTAGGACCCGGTTGCTAAGGAAAGCATCCTCTGTTCGTGTCTTCCCTTAAGGAACAGTAGAAGACATAAGCTTACCCAGGTCAGAACTAGAGACCCATAGTTATCCTATCTATGCTCCTGTTTAGGGTTTAGGATTTATCTGTGTGCGTTAAATATACCAATAAGCTTTCTGGCGCCGTTGCCGGAGAAACGGTTGCTAAATTAACTACAAGCCTAGCTTAACCTTTTGTCTTTTACTTTTTTGTTTAGCATGGATTTCACTCCTATTTATCAATATTCTAAACCCACAAGCACGAGCTTTGGACCACCAAAATCCTCATAGCCTATCCTATCACCTGGTTATGAGCTGCGCCCTTGTCTTATGAAACTAATTCGGGATCAATCCTTCTCGGGAGAAGGCGATGAAAACCCATACTCACACCTACGAGAGTTTGTGTAGACCTGTGCATGCTTGCGTATCGCTGGCATGTCTGACAAGACCTTAAGATGGAAGTTGTTTCTGTTCTCTTTGACGGGAAAAGCTAAAACATGGTATAGTCAAACTGTAGGAAGTATGCAAGGAGATTGGGAAACACTATGCTCTAAATTTTATTTACGTTTCTTTCCCATCTCTAAAGTAGTTAGCCTTCAAAAAGAGGTTCTAAATTTTAGACAACTAGAAGAAGAATCTCTTGGTACATCATGGGAATGTATTAATAGTCTCATTATCACTGGCCCAGACCATGCCATTTAAGACCTGATGCTCCTTCAACATTTTTATATGGGTCTTAGCAAGGATTCTACGCAAACCCTTGATTTAGCCTCTAGAGGAGCTTTTCTTCATTTGTATGCTAGTGAAGCAAGATCTATGCTTAATAGAATTAGTGGAATCACTCCCTGCACTAGCATTCATAATGAACTTCTCATGGAAGAGAAGGAACCATCTCCCAATCAAGAAGAGGAAGTTTTGATAGCCAAATCACAACCACTTCAATCCCAAGATTTAGCTATCAATCCTGAACCATCAATACCCCAATATCCCCCAAGGGAAGAAGAAATTCTACCTTTAGAAATCCCTGTTGAAATTAAGGATGATCTCCTTGGGGCTGATTTTGGGAGAACATTAAATTCTCATAAGAGACCTTCAAGCAAATATAATTCAAATCCTCTCAAGAAGGAACCTCTTAGGAAGCGTCCTTATTCCCATGTAGGACATTGGGAAGAATTCGAGGATGACATGTCTAGTGATACCATAGAAGGAGAGCCAAGCCAATTAGAAGTCAATCCTATTCTCTCCCCTTCTATGCCCACATTAGATATTTTATCTGAACCCATCTCTCAACCCATCCTTGATCCCGATGATCCCTCTTATGCTCTTTCTCCTAAATCTCATAATAACCCTAGAAATCCACTAAGACAACAAAAGTATAGGAGTCATGAAGATCACAAGGATGACCAAAAAGAGCAACGACAATGGCTGGAATGTATAAAGAACTCATATGCCGTTGTTAAAGAATGGATGGACAAGGACGAAGCCTTATGGGTAGAATCCAAACTTGGCTTAGATTCAAATAGTAAATCAATCTCTTTATTAAACACAACTCATCCAAGTTTGGAGGAAGCCTTAGACGAGATAAACCCGAGA
Organism: Miscanthus lutarioriparius; assembly: GCA_904845875.1. Taxonomy (NCBI): domain Eukaryota; kingdom Viridiplantae; phylum Streptophyta; class Magnoliopsida; order Poales; family Poaceae; genus Miscanthus; species Miscanthus lutarioriparius. The sequence continues at coordinate 79,273,236 of CAJGYO010000010.1, forward strand.
GTCACCAATCTAAGGGAAATCTTGGACAACGAAATGTCCAATGAATGTCATAGGCATGGACTGATGGAGACAATGTTTCCGCCTATAGACATTCATGAAGAAACAACTTTGGAGCTGGAAGATAACATCAGCGAGCATGGGAGTTGTTTCATGAACACCTCATCAAATCCATTCTCGCATGAGAAATCTCCTGAATCAATTGGTCTCTCCAACTTTGCCACACACGAGATCTTCAACCCCCTCGTACTTCCTGTTCATAAAAACTTTAAAAGGGTGGTTGTAGATGCATATGTTTATCATAAATATTGTAGATCTCGTTGTGTGAATCTTGAGATAGGCACACAAAGGTTGGTGTTGGAGGGGAAACCACTTCACCAACTTGAAACACAATTCGAAGGTTTCCCAAGAACAAGCTTTTGCCCTAAAGCAAGCACTCTCAAAATATAATATGAGTTTTCACCTTCTGCTGTGATGCCCTTGTGAAATGAGTATAGAAATACAATTGTGAAAATATTCCTGCGGGTATTTTTGTCACTAACCATTCCAGGTCTGAAGCAAAAAGGATGAACGATGATGACTTCAGGTATGTTCGACAAATTATCATGCAACATTTAATCACATCTATCCAAACTTGATTTTGCATTTGCAAAATTCAAGCATGGGGGATGGACACAGCTTTGCGCAAAGAAGACACAGCTTGTCGACAGAATATCATCGGCAGTCCTCCGAGGGGTATCCCACGAAGGTAGATTGATCGGTAGAGGTGCGTGTAATCAAGAACAAGAAGGCGATAGAGACACAAGAGTTAGACAGGTTCGGGCCGTCAGCACGACGTAATACCCTACTCTTGTGGCCTATTAGTTTGTATTGGCTATCGTATGATATCGCGTGTGTTTTGAGGGGTCCCCAACCCGCCTTATATAGCCGGAGGGTAGGGTTACAAGTCGGTTAGATCTAGGAGATAACCGGTAAGTAATAACAGATTACAGGAATCATGGGATTGTAACATATCCTAACAGATTACGCCATATCTTCAGCATATCTTCCCAGTGTCTTGCGGGGCTCGCCGAGCAGCGCCGTGCTCCGCAAGGCTTCGTCTTGTGGGCTAGGTCGTCCCTAGCGACGCTGCCCATGTCTTATGCCATGGGTATCCAGGGTCGTACCCCCATAGCTAGTCCTCGAGTGCCTTGTATCCATCTGGTAATGTCGTCTTGAGCTTGTCCGAGAAGGTGAATCTAACACCGAGCAGCAAGAACCGAGCTTCGACCAGTGTTATTGATGATCCGAACAGTAGTAAACGTGGCCGACCAGTGTAGCCGACCAGCAGTGCTCGGACTCAACCAAGCATGGCTTGCCAGAAGGATGTAAGGAACTCAAGTTCAAATTTTGAAAATTCTTCACTTTGAACTAAGTGTACCCACTTAGACTCTGTTCGACGAGGAGTGGATGGGTGCCATCTGGGTGCTCGGAGACATGGAGACGTTCATTAGACACGAAGATTAATACATTCATCGCAAGGTGCAGTGTATACACTATAGTCCCCGAGCCTGGTAGTAGGTGATGTAGTCACGTGGTGCCAGGGTCAAATTTTGAGAGCCAAAAAGACTGGCCGAGCGGGCAACCAGTTCTTGAGCGTAGCTTTGCAACACTAGCCACACGTTCACCGTAAGGTGAAGTGTACCCACTTGGTCCCCGAGCCTGGTAGTAGGTGACATGGTCACGTGGTGCCAAGGTCAGAAACAATAGTAACCAGAGAAAAAAAAGTGCCCAGTATGGTGAGAAACCAAATCATAAAGATGACGCAGTCCCTGAGCCACAAGTGGAAATCTCGGATAAATCAAGAAATGCTAATTACTCAAATCGTGGAGAAAAAACCAGAGTAATGACTGTACAGTAGAAATTATTGAGCCTTGATGGTATTGCGGAGAGGTCAGTGAAATATTCGGTGTGCAGTACCAAGTTGCGTCAAAAAATGGGAGACATGGACCGTAGTTACGCAGATGCCCAGATAACGGCCTAGTACGGCGCTTTGGGGAATTCAGAAAAGTGCAGATCAACATGGTGCGGTTTCCAAAAAACCCTTGAATGCGAAGAGTTGGGAGGGTGTCCTTATAACTCCATCATAGCGCTCCGCGCTCCCACCTTTGCCACTCCATCGCCTCGTCTTTCTCCTTGCCCTCGCTCTCCCCCATTCGCATTTACACGCGCTCCACCGCCAGGGCTAAAAAGCTTGCGTGAAGGGGCCAGTTGCAAACCAGATCAAAGGGATGGCGCCGAAGAGGGGGAGTGCTAGCACGAAGAAGGCATCCACCAGGATGAGCCACGTCAAGGAGTGGGTACTGTCGCTCATGGGGGAGACAGAGCTCAATGAGATGGTGAAGGCGGGCGTTCTTCCTGATCGTGTCACCACCGGATGGCGTCCGGCCGACGGTGAGCCCTATCCGATGCCCCACACTTGGGTATTCTTTCTAGTGGACAAAAGTGATATGTTTGCAACATTCAAATCATTTATCAAGGGCATTCAAAATGAGTTTGAAACAACCATCAAGAGAGTTAGAAGTGACAATGGTAGTGAGTTCAAGAACACTAGAATTGATGAGTTGTGTGATGAATTTGGAATTATACATCAATTCTTGGCCAAGTACACTCCACAATCAAATGGCCTTGTTGAGAGGAAGAATAGAACACTCATTGATATGGCAAGATCTATGCTTAGTGAGTACAATGTGAGTCAATCTTTTTGGGCCGAAGCTATCAACATGGCTTACTATTGTAGCAACCACCTCTATTGTCACCCATTGAAAGAGAAGACACCATAAGAGCTCTTGAATGGTAAAAAGCCCAACATCGCATATTTTTGGGTCTTTGGTTGCAAATGCTATATCTTGAAGAAAGGCACTAGATTGGGCATGTTTGACAAGAAGTGTGATGAAGGATTCCTACTTGGTTATTCCACTATAAGCAAAGCATATAGAGTTTGGAATTTGTATAGTGGTACTCTTGAGGAAGTTCCTGATGTTGAATTTGATGAAACCAAGGGTTCACAAGAAGATAATGAGAACTTGGAAGATGTTAGAGGCATTCAACTTTCAAATGCCATGAAGAACATGGATGTTGGTGAATTGAGGCCTAGGCAAATGAATGATGATGAAGATGATCAAGTGCAAGTGCTCTCTAACTCAAATATGCAAGATGATACAAATCAAGCTAGTATAAGTGGCTCTCATGATAATGAACAAGATCAAGTGGCTAGTACATCATCTCAACCCAATGATCAAGCAAGTGCAAGCAATCAAGTTCCAATCCTCCAACCAACCAATATTGCAAGGGATCATCCATTGGACACTATAATTGGAGATATTTCTAGAGGTGTACAAACAAGATCAAGATTGGCTTCATTTTGTAAGCATTTCTCATTTGTGTCATCCATTGAACCAAAGAAGATAGATGAAGCATTGAAGGATGTTGATTGGGTGAATGCTATGCATGAAGAATTGAATAACTTTACAAGAAATCAAGTATGGGAATTAGTAGAGAAACCAAAGGGACACAATGTGATTAGAACAAAATGGGTCTTTAGAAACAAGCAAGATCAAGATGCGATAGTAGTAAGGAACAAAGCAAGATTGGTAGCACAAGGCTATACTCAAGTTGAAGGTCTTGACTTTGGAGAAACATATGCCCCGGTTGTTAGATTGGAAGCAATTAAAATCTTGCTAGCCTATGCGTGTGCCCACAACATCAAGCTCTATCAAATGAATGTCAAGAGTGCATTCCTCAATGGTTTCATCAATGAAGAAGTATATGTTGAGCAATCTCCTGGTTTTGAAGATGACAAGAAGCCCGACCATGTGTACAAGTTGAAGAAGGCATTGTATGGCTTGAAGCAAGCACCTAGAGCATGGTATGAGAGATTGAGGGACTTCCTACTCTCTAAAGGGTTCATGATGGGCAAGGTTGACACCACTCTTTTCACCAAGAAGATTGGCAAAGACTTGTTTGTTTTGCAAATCTATGTTGATGACATCATATTTGGATCAACCAATCAAGACTTTTGTGAAGAGTTTGGAAAGATGATGACTAATGAGTTTAAAATGTCCATGATTGGAGAGTTAAGTTACTTCCTTGGTCTTCAAATCAAGCAATTGAAGAATGGTACATTTGTGAGTCAAGGCAAGTACATCAAAGACATGCTCAAGAAGTTTGGAATGAGTGATAGCAAAGCCATTAGTATACCAATGGGAACAAATGGCAATTTGGATAGTGATGCAAGTGGCAATATGGTGAATCAAAAATTGTATCGGTCTATGATTGAAAGCCTACTCTATGTGACCACATCAAGGCCGGATGTCATGTTTAGTGTGTGCATGTGTGCAAGATTTCAAGCCTCACCAAGAGAAAGTCATTTGAAGGCTACAAAGAGAATATTGAGGTACTTGAAGCATACACAAAATATTGGTTTGTGGTATCCCAAAGGAGCAAAGTTTGAACTAGTTGGTTACTCTAACTCGGATTATGCGGGATGCAAGGTTGAAAGGAAGAGCACCTCGGGCACATGTCAATTGTTGGGAAGATCACTTGTTTCATGGTCATCAAAGAAGCAAAATAGTGTTGCATTATCAACCGCCGAAGCCGAATACATATCTGCCGGTAGTTGTTGTGCACAAATACTTTGGATGAAGGCCACCTTGAATGACTTTGGAATCAAGTTCAAGAAAGTGCCATTGCTATGTGACAATGAGAGTGCAATCAAGTTAACCAACAACTCGGTTCAACATGCAAGAACAAAGCACATTGATGTCCGCCACCATTTCATAAGAGATCACCAACAAAAGGGGGACATTTGCATTGAGAGTGTAGGTACCGAAGATCAACTTGCCGATATATTCACCAAGCCATTGGATGAGAAAAGGTTTTGCAATCTAAGGAATGAGTTGAACATATTGGATTTCTCAAATATGTGTTGATGCACCCCACCTATATGACATGCCTCTCTTTTGAGCAATCCAAGGTAAAAGTTGATTGGCATGGCATACATCCTTGCTAAGGACATGTTTAGTGCATCTAGTCATCTTTCACATTTAATAGGCTCATTCATGAAAACCAAATGATTTTGATGCTTGTATGGTACCACTATTGCTTCTATGCTTAATTTGGTATAGTGGTAGCATATGACATGTTTGTGGGCTTGCAAACCTAGTGTTTGATCTAGGAAATGAGCTATAAGTGTTTAACTCAACATGGTACAAGATAACCCTTATTTGGAGGTGTGATGAAGCTTGTCCTTGGATCAAACCAAGTTAAATATCTTTGGTAAGTGTTCTAGATTGAACCAAATTTGGGAAAATGATCCTCACCCCATTGATTGACATTGATAATCTCAACCTATCTACATTTTGAACATTTGTGGTCATTGATGACAAAGGGGGAGAGAAACAAAGATATAAGTGATACGGGGAGAAATAGTGTACAAAGATAGTGAAAAGATAAGGGAGAGAAAATAGTGAAAAGATAAGAAAGGGGGAGAAATTGAGAATTTGACATAGCGGGAGAGATATGACAAAGTAAAGGGATAAATTAAAATTTTAAGCACACAAGTAGGGGGAGCAAGCTCATGAACTTGTATGGTGTATTTGAATGTGCATTTCATATATTTGCTTGCATGGCACAAGTTTTAAATTTCAATATCCATACTTATGTGGTGTATGCTAGTTGTAGGTTTGAATGATGAAATGAAAAACTAGCATGCATAGGTTATCTAGTGTTTCTATTTCCAAGTGGTATCAAGCTAACCATGGTGCTAAGGATGTACTTAAAGATGCAACTCTGATTGGTATCACGCTTCAAAGGTCCATCTCCTATACCTTAGCATCATGTGGTAGACATTGTCTCCTATATTTCCTATCTAAGCATATGTGCAAGCTACAATCCAAACTCTTAGCACATATGTAGGGAGAGCAATTGCTACCATATGGGATTCATGAAACTTGTCCATATCCTTTTACACATGGTAAATATGCTTAGGCAAGCAACATGGATTCAAATAAATTTCAATTCATATCTTTGTGAATGGGTTGTCATCAATTACCAAAAAGGGGGAGATTGAAAGCTCTAGTTTGGTTTTGGTGAATTGAAGAAACCCCATGTGCTAACCTAGTTTATCAAAGTGATTATGAGATAGGTGGCACATTCCAAGTGGTGAAGCACATGAAGATCATGACATGATGATGGTGATGCCATAGTGATGATCAAGTGCTTGGACTTGGAAAAGAAGAAAGAGAAAAACAAAAAGCTTAGGGCAAAGGTGAAATTGATAGGAGCTTTTCAGTTTAGTGATCGAGACACATAACGAGTGTGATCACATTTAGGATCGATAGCCGTACTATTAAGAGGGGTGAAACTCATATCGAAATATAGTTATCAAAGTGCCACTAGATGCTCTAACTCATTGCATATGCATTTTGGATCTAGTGGAGTGCTAACACCCTTGAAAATGTTTGTGAAAATATGCTAACACACATGCACAAGGTGATACAATTGGTGGTTGGCACATTTGAGCAAGGGTGGAGAAGTTGGTGAAATGAAGGAGATGATTGTCACTGTGAAACAGTGACCGGACGCAGGATCTGTGAGTCTGGTCATTTATAAAACAAGGAGGCATGCTCAAGCTCTGTCTGTCGTCTGACCGGACGCTGGGTCACTTTGTGACCTGAAGCGTGGTGGCTGAGTCCGGTCTTGATGATGTGGTGGCACACAGAGAACAGGATGAGTGACCGAACGCTGGGCGAGTCCGGTCGGGCATGACCGGACGCGTCCGGTCGAAAACCGCCTCTGGAACCTTATTGGAAGTGATCGGGCTCGAGCATTGCAGTGTTCGGTCATCTTCACAGTGGCATCCGGTCACAACTTAAGTGCGCCGATGACCGTTGAGATCGGGCGATCAACGTTTGAAGCCGATGACACATGGTGAGCATTGGGCGACTGGACGCTGGGGTCCTGCGTCCGGTCAACCTGACCGGCATGTCTGGTCTCCCTAAGTTTGGCTGCTCTATGAGCCCAACGGCTCTATTCATTTGGGCCTCTATTTAAAGGCATGTGGCTGGCTCTAGCTCACACTCTTGGCAATTTGCATTGACATAGCAACCTTGTGAGTTTAGCCAAAGCCCTCCCACTCATCTCCATCATTGAATCATCATTTTGTGAGATTGGGAGAGAATCCAAGTGCATTGCATGAGTGATTGCATCTAGAGGCACTTGGTATTCGTGTTTTACTGTGGGATTCGCTTGTTACTCTTGGTGGTTGCCGCCACCTAGATGGCTTGGAGCGGCAAGGATCATTGAGCGGAGGTTGGTGATTGTCTCCGACTCTGATCATGGTGATTGTGAGGGGTTCTTAACCTTTCCCTGGTAAAGAGCCAAAATGTACTCTAGTGGATTGCTCGTGGCTTGTATGATCCTCATCTTGTGTTGGTTGTACGGCACCCTATTGAGGGTTTGGCGTGTGATGCCAATTAGCACGTGAACCTCCAAGTGAGTGAATCGCCACAACGAGGACTAGCTTGCCGGCAAGCAAGTGAACCTCGGTAAAAGAATCATTGTGTCATCATATGATTTCGACATGATTGGTCTTCATTGATATTCATTCTTGTGATTGATTGGTTCATTCCTCAACTCTATGGTATAACCATTCTTACTCTCTCATTATATTACCGCAAACTAGTTGTCAAGCTCTTTAGTGTACCTAGTTGTGAGAGCTTGTTAGTTTGGTTAGTGTGTCTCTTTAGTTAGCCTTTGAGAGCACACTAACTTAGTGTAGTGACATAGCCATTGTGTGGATAGAGACTATAGAAACTAGAATTGTGGTAGGTGGCTTGCATTTTTAGTAGGCTAGCGCAACACTCGCTTCGCTTCTTATTTGTCTAACCGGTTTTGCTAAGTGTTGTTGTAGAAATTTTTAATAGGCTATTCTCCCCCCTCTAGCCATTAGGACCTTTCACCCTTAGGGCCGGTAGAAGATCAATTACTTGCAGCTAGGAGCTCATCTTGACCTTCTCTAGCTGGTGCTCGCGTCCTTCTAGCTAGGGACCTCGCTGGAGATGCGGTGACACGCCAGTGTCCGGTCGAAGTGCCGCCGCCCTATCAGTTCGCACGTGGCCAGCGCTGCGGGGGTCGTCTCTGACTTCACCACCACCTCGACCATGTTCGTTGTAAGCTGCTGATGCTCAATTGCCCCTTGTTAGTCCGTTAATTGCGTTAGCTCGCCAGACCGCTCGTGCCGCCGTGGCGGTTGGGCCGCCACCGTGGGTAGCATTGTAGAAGTCCCCGTTTAACTCCTAATCGCCGCCCAGGGTTTCGTCTTGGCTCCACGGCGCTCGCCGGCTCGATTGTGGGGCTGGTGTTTCGTTCTGGTGGTCGGTGTACGCGCGCTGCATCGGCTGGAGTCACGCCGTCGTGCGCAGGCCATCGGGGACCATCCCATGGTAAAGATAGGCTAGTTCAGGGGTCTCTCTGCAAAGCGCGCCTCTTGCAGAATAGTGCGCAAGTGCTCCACGTAATAACTCGATAGGTTAGGGGCTCTTTCGCAAAATGTGCAAGAGCGCTCACGCTGCGGGCCTATTGGGTCGGCCTGCTACACGTGCAGGCTTCCCGTCGTGGGCCGTTTAGGTTGCTGGGCTGAATAGTTGGCCACCGGCCTTTTCTTTTCTAAAGCGTTTTTCAAATTAGTTTCTAAGGTAAATTTGTAAATTCCAGACAAAATTGTGTAGATGTCCAAAAATAGTGAAACTAATTTTGTTAGGCTCCTCAAATCATGACCTATCTGCTAATGTATTTTGTTCACTTAGTTTCATAGAATTTTCAAGAGTAGACTAATGAATTTGAAGCACTTAAAATGGGTAAAACATGAACTTGTAGGAATTTTTGTGAGAAAATGGTGATAGTGTCGATTCTAAAAATTTTACAGTAAATTCTTAATATTATTAGCTGCTCACTGTAATTTTTTTAGCACCAGAATAATTATTTTGCTAGATAGATAATGATGCCCTATTTCAAATAAATATTAAATCGATAGAATAGAATAAAGAAACAACTTGGGTTTGTATAACTAAAACACTCATTGGAAAATAACATCTTGTTCGACAATGTGGATACATAGCCTAAGTACGGTCGTCGTTAGAACTAGCTCGTTAGCTTGAGAGGCGTAAGTCATATTTTACGAGTCACGGTTGCAGTTGGTTGTTTACGTCTCTGCATTGCATCCATGTATACCATAATAGGAACAACGATGGATCATGGAGTCGACCGAAGTAACAGAAAGGTGGTGTCTTGAGGATCGTGTCGCCCCGATGGAATGCTAATTTTGGTTATATCTTACCCAGGCAAGCCCCGGTGCATAACCCCTATTATTCTGTATTTTATTTTATACTTATGCATTAAGTTTAAGGAGTTGAATGAAACCCACTTGCATATATATATCCTTATCCTATGAGTTTTACTAGTATGATAGGATCATGTAGATTGCTATGCTACAGGACTACGGTAGAAGTCGAGTGATTGTCTGTCACTCGCGAGAGATAGGAAAGATGTTATTATTGCTATTATATTATTATCACCTGGAAAATATATATGAATGATAATTGGAGATTGGGCGGAATGGTACTTTGGATCTGGACTTGGGTTTGGCATTCAAGTGACGCTTGGATTGCATTTGTTCCGCCTGTGTCGGTTAAGGACCGGTCGTTGCATTGGGTTCTAGGTAGGTCACAGACTTATTATCCTAAGCACATACTTGTTTATGGGAGCAGAGAAGGCTCGTTACTCTCTTGTCGTGGGTTTCGGCTCTTTCCGAACCGACTGATTGGAGGCAAGGATGGTGGAGGTCTAAGCACCACACTGAGTCTGGGACTCAGGTGTGGGGGCTTGGAGTCCAAGTTTGGACGGGGACCTGGACCCCTTGACAGGAGAGTGGTGGGTTAGTCCTGTTTGTGCCTAGGGTACAAGCGGGGCATGTGTTTTGGGGTACCCAGCTAGGATACATTGGTTCGTGAATCTCCGAGCAATCCGGTATGACTTGTTTACAGTCTAGCACCGTAGTAAGAACTAGAATATGAAAGATGGTAAAATAGTTCTGATTGCTTACCACCTGCTTGAAAGTAGCACAGGTGCTTACATAGAATGGTTAGTTAATGAACTAATGATAACTGCTAATAAAATTGAATATAAGGACGCACGTTTAGTAATACTCCTGCAGATGCAATAAAACAACAAGCCAGATAGCCTTACATATCCTTGGAGTCTATTCTTTCCTCCTGACAGGTAAGTCTTGCGGAGTACAATTGAGTACTCAAGGTTTGTTCTACACTGTTGCTAGTGACAGAAACATGTGGAGCTGGAACTTGTGTCTGGAAACCTCCTGGTGGGCTCAGCGAGGATTTCCTTAACGTTGCGGACATTGAGTTTATTTGAAACTTTCACCCAAAATGTTTTACAATGAAAAAACTTATAACCTGCTATGATGTATATAATGAATCATCATGTTAATGTTTAACTTGTCATTAAATGATTTTATTTCCGCTGAGACTCTGATAACATGATTATATTCTACTGTTATAAATAATAAATATTATACTATGATGTTCTATGAAAAATGATGTAAGAAATGGCTAAAATGTTGTAAGCTTTATTCTCCCATTTATGATCCTGTTGAAAAATGTGGATTTTCAGGTTCTCTCATGGGGTGTGCTCGATGGAACTGCATAATTTAGTGTCCTCCCTTGAGTACTTAGTGTTTAATGGAAGACAAGTACTCCTGGGAGGCATTAGATTAGGCGGTTCTGCCACATTCCTCCACCACGCGGCCGTGGCCGTTTGCCCCTACCGATACCCGACGACGCACAAGGATGAACTGGAGCGGCAATGCGCCACCATGCTGGACCAGGGGCTCATTCGCTAGAGTTCCTTAGCGTTCTCATCCCCGGTCCTCCTTGTCAAGAAGGTCGATGGCTCGTGGCGCTTCTACGTCGACTACCGGGCCTTGAACGTGATCACCGTCAAGGACGCCTTCCCCATCCCGGTGGTCGACGAGCTGCTAGACGAGCTCCATGGCGCCAAGTTCTTCACCAAGCTTGATCTGCGCTCGGGCTACCACCAGGTCCGGATGAGTCCGGTCGACATCGTCAAGACGGCGTTCCGCACGCACGATGGGCTCTACGAGTTCCTAGTGATGCTGTTTGGGCTGTGCAACGCCCCGGCCACCTTCCAAGCCCTCTTGAACAACATTATATGCCCCTTCCTCCACCGGTTCATGCTTGTATTCTTTGACAACATCCTCATCTATAGCACCACCTGGGCGGATCACCTCTGGCACGTCTACGCCATCCTCACCGTGCTGCGACAGCACCGCCTCTTCATCAAGCGCTCTAAGTGCGCCTTCAGGGTTGGCTCCATCTCTTACCTGGCCACATCATCACCGAGGCCAGCGTTGCCATGGATCTCGCCAAGGTGCAAGCGATCCATGACTGGCCCCAGCCCTGCTCGACATGCGCAGTGCAAGGGTTCCTCGGCTTAGCGGGCTACTACCACAAAGAAGGAGGGGTTCAACTAGAATGACGACGACGACGCGGCCTTCCAAGTGCTCAAAGCCGCGGTCACATCGGCCCCAGTCTTGGCGTTGCCAGACTTCGCCAAGTCGTTCGTCATCGAATGCGATACCTCGACCCACGACTTCAGGGCGGTGCTCATCTAGGAGAAGCACCCGGTCACCTGCTTCAGCCGGCCCATCGTGCCTCGTCACCGTTCCCTCGCCACCTATGAACAGGGGTTGATCGGCCTCGTCCACGCCATCTGCCATTGGCAACCGTACCTCTAGGGCCACCATTTTCTGGTGTGAACGGCCCACTATAGCCTCAAGTCCCTCCTCGATCAACGCCTCGCGACAATTCTGTAGCACCACTGGGTCAGCAAACTCCTTGGGTTCAACTTCACCATCGAGTACAAGCCAGGCGCCATGAACACGGTGGCTGATGCCCTCTCACGCCGTGACACCGACGAGGGCGCTATCTTGGCCATCTCCGCACCACGGTTCGACTACATCGTGCGCCTCTCCCAGGCATAGGCCACCGATCCGGCCCTCGTTGCCATTCGGGATGAGATCACCGCGGGTACCCACGTGTCGCCGTGGTCCATGATCGACGGCATGGTGACCTTCGACTCCCACCTCTACATTCCACCAACGTCGACCCTGTTGTCGGAGATCATGACCGCCGTGCACGAGGACGGCCACGAGGGTGTGCAGCGCACCGTGCACCGCCTCTGCCGTGACTTCCACTTCCCCAACATGCGCCGCCTGATTTAGGACTATGTCCGCGCGTGCTCCACCTGCCAGCGCTACAAGTCGGAGCACCTACATCCAGCCTGCCTCCTCATGCCCCTTCCAGTACCGCAAGCCATCTAGATCGACATCGGCCTCGACTTTGTGGAGGCGCTGCCGCGCGTGGGGGGAAGTCCGTCATATTGACTGTGGTCGATCGCTTCAGCAAGTACTGCCACTTCATCCCCTTGGCTCACCCGTACACCGTAGAGTCCATGGCATAGGCCTTCTTCGCCGACATTGTACGCCTCCACAGTGTGTTGCAGTCCATGGTGTCCGACCGTGATCCGGTGTTCACCTCCACGTTCTGGTGGGAACTCATGCGCCTCATGGGCACCAACCTGCACATGACGATGGCTTTCCATCCGCAATCGGATGGCCATACAGAGGCGGCCAACCGCGTCATCGTCATGTACCTGCGCTGCTTCACCGGCGACTGCCCTCGCCAATGGCTCCGCTGGCTGTCCTAGGCCGAGTACATCTACAATACGGCCTACCAGACTTCACTCCGCGACATGCCGTTCATGGCCAATGGCTCTGCATGCGCGCGTGGAAGAAGGCAAGTATCTTGAAGGCAGTAGAGCCGATCATGGCCTTAGATTGAGGAGCAATTGGCTCCAAGTTGTTATGGCCGAATGGCCTATATAATCTTGTACTCAGTATGGTGATAATCAAGCAAGAACAATTACCTAATTCCCTAATCTTCCTCTGCTGAAACAACTGGGCGTTGAGGGGTAAAACCTCGCCCCTAACCACAGATCGCGGCTACGATCTACGTAGCCGGGGTCCTCCTACCCTATCCCTCGACACCCTTGATAGGAACGAGGAAAAATACAGGAATATAAAATGAATGAATGTGCAAAATAGAGGATGAAAAAACACAGGAATGCGAACACATGAACCAGATGATGGATGAATAAGGTAAAACTCATATTCTAATAATGTGAGGACATAATGATATAGTAATTAAGAGTTTGAAATAATGTACAGACTTTTCCCTCGTTTCACCTCCATTCTTAAACGGGCCTAAAGTGTTTGAAATTCCCAATCTCAACAGAGAGAAGAAGTTGATTCTGCCATTCACTCTTTCAGGATTCCTCATCAGCCGGTGGTGGTTTGTCAAAAACAACCATCACATTCACCTCATCAACCACAGTACCCTCCTTCTCAATGAACACGTCTCCAGTTATATCCAGAGCAGCAAGACCTCCATCTACTCTGGTGCTCAGCACGGTGATCTCCTCCTTGTGGTGATTATTTGGCAGTGCATTGACCTGTGCTTGCGTTGTTACGGTGACACTACACTTGGATCCTGGTGGGACAATGCCCTTGTCTGGCTCTATGCGGAAGCAGCGTGACCTTGCCTTTGTCATGAAGGCAATGTAATCATTCGTATCGTTGGTCAGCTCAATTGAGTGTGATATCTGCGGGTCAACTTTAAAGGGGAAGTGTATTTCCAGCGGCTCAATCCCAAGCATGTCCTCCAGGCAAGGGATTTCCTGTGATGGAGAAATTAAAGATGCATTAGCTTTACCAGAGCCTATCAAAGCTTTAGATCCCTTGAGCTTCAGGGAGCACATAGGGCATACCTGGAATTGACCACCCTTACTATCTATTGTGTTGAGCTCATCCATTACGTATACTATGTCAGGTCTGTCTGTCGGGTTAATTTGGATGCATCTTTGGGCCAGCTCGAGGCATTTTGTCACTTGTTGATAACCCAAGGGTGTATGCTTTGATGATTTAATCCACCTGTGCCTCCATCTTCTAAGTACCTGCATTTACACAAAACCATTCAAATTGGCACCAAAATATTTAATGCAAATGACATGTACATTGTTATCGGCTTAATAATACAACTAAAGAGACGTTGTTGGCTATAGTAACACAGGTGTGGAATATGTCAAAAGTATCCTAATTCCTGTATCTGAGAATTGCACTGTTTCCAGTAAACAAGCTATAATGTTCATGTGAAATTCCTATGTGATCCTCGTATGAAATGATGCCCAATCAATTTAAGAATTTTAAGTTGTTTTGGAAATAAAAAGAACTACAGAAAAAATGACTCACAACAAGTAGACAATTATATACGAAAGCGAAGTATCAAACAGTAACGTTTTTATTGTTTTTTTGTATTGGAATTATCCCTAATGAAACGTAAGTGCTTTTCCATTCTAGATTGATCTTACTAGTGAAATAACCAGCTCAACTACTTTCATTCAAGGTTTTTTGTATTAGCATCATGACCAAAAGAGGACATATCCATGCAACGATGACATAACCACAACTCTTACTTTGGTAAGATCACGCCCCTTTTTACTTCCTGTCACCAGCTCTGTAACCATTACTCCCAAACTATATATATCTGACTTGCTGGACCATTTGCCTTCAAGATTGTATTCTAGAGCACAATATCCTCTGCATGATAAGAACACACATATCAACACGCTATGACATAAAGACCTTGTAAGAAGACAAGTGTCAGAAACAACAGTGTATTATTAGTAGCTTACGGTGACATAAGACGCGATGTGGTTGCTGCTTGTGAATTATTGTCAAGTCTCGATAGACCAAAATCTGTAATTTTGGGCACCATGAGATCGTCTAGCAGTATATTCGCAGGTTTGAGATCCATGTGGACGATATCCTTCTCCTTGTGAAGATAGAGCAAACCTTTGCAGATCCCCACAATAATTTCATAACGAGTATGCCATTCAAGTCCCCTCAGTTCATCTTAAGAAGTATATGAAGAATCAAGAGTATTTTAGAAGCTGCAAATAAATAATAACGTGCCCAGTGTATGTGCAAGTGAGCATTGAACAAAATGTTGGCCTTTTTTTTATCTGTAGACTGTCCATGATTATTCATCAAATGCAATTTAAAAGTTAGGATTACAGTAGTGAAGATGCATGGTGCGATCAAGAAAGTAACCATATCATATGAAAATGCAGTTGTGCGCTTTGGTCACTGGACTGTATGTAAGCAAATGAATAGAAGAATATTGATAGCGTTTACTTGAGTATTTACAAATTTATTTTAAAATTCAGGAAGTGGCCATGATTACGGATTTGACTCATGATCAGATTATTTCTCTGTTGTGCTCTTTAATTTAGTTTTCACTGTTGATGATCTTAGTTTAATTTTTTGTTTGGCATATTTTTGCTTGCAAGCACTGTGTTAGATTGCTGATTATTGGATCTGCTGTCTTATAATGTGAATTGGAGAGCTACTGATATCATGTAAAAAGAAGTCATACCTGTGAGATGGCTCCATTGCTTATGTACTCAAAACAGAGCAACCTTTCCCGTATATCAGCCATAATTGTTCTTCCTTCAAATATTAACACGCGTTCTTCCGTAAAAGAACAATAACCCAGAAATCGTACTATATTTTTGTTCCTAACCATGATCAAACTTTGAACCTCCCGATGGAACATCTTGTCTTTAATTGTTCGGCTGTTGAAAAGCCTTTTCACAGCAACAATTCCATTTCGAAGCATGCCCTGTTTATAATATCCTTAATTATGAGAAAGACTATGATCATTATGTCAAGTAATGCTATGAAAAGAACAAACATGAAGGTGTGGTGCCATAAAAATTGCAGTTACCTTGTAAACCCCTCCACATCCACCAACACCAATTTTTCTCTGCTCAGAGAAATTTTCTGTGATGCTCTGTAGAAGTGACAAATCTAGATGGCTTGGTTCCTCGCTTCCAGCTACTACACGCTCGAGTATGTTGAGATCCATAGTCTGTACCGATGCAGGGTACGTAACGGTGTGTTTTTTTTTTTTGTTTATGAAATACGAGTTCAGTGTTGTTGACAATGTAAAAAAAAAGTTTTGGAACAGATGCCATAAGCAAAAAAAAAAGCACTATGATACAAAAACAGCTAACTTTCAATATGCTACACTTTCCAAACAGATGGACTACGAGGTTCTAATGAAATATGAATTTCTATCTCATCTCCATTAAGGGGGTGTTTGGGACTACTTCACTCCATGTTTTTTAGCTCCACTCCACGTTTTTTAGCAAAACAGGTTTAGCTCCACGCGCTCAGTTCGAGGAAAAAATATGAAGTTGTGAGAGCACCTTAATGCAGGGTGCTCCACAAACTCCAGGTTTTTATGGAGCTGCTCCACAGTGGAGTTTGTGGAGTAGAGTTCGTGGAGCAATCCCAAACATGCCCTAAATATTCACATTACCAGCAAACCATATTGGAGGTCATTAGTAAAAGGTTGTGTTTACCACATTTATTGCGTATAAAAACTTCAAAATTTTATTACAATCCCTCAAACGGTATTCTTCAACACCATCTTCTCCCAAATCTATCCACTACCATTTCTGGTCCACTCCATTCCCCTCCTCCCATATCCAAGAGGAGTGAGGGGACATGGATGCAGCGACAAACGCACGTGTATATATAGAGGTATACCCATGTTGGACTATGTTCAATGATGGCACTAATACTATATGTGTCACTCATGTTGTGCCAATATGGACAGTGAGTATTGGTGCCAAAACATAGGCTCATGCTCACATTATCAAACAGCACATCGGCTACCTGGCAAGCACGCATGAGCCTTTGATAATATACAAGTTGGACTAGCACCTCAGGCCAAAGTGGTTTACTGTTATGTAGTAGGAGATCATTTTTATAAGAACATTATAGCTCTCGATGAGGTCACGAACTTTATATTGCCATTTTCTGACATTATCTAGATGGCCAAATCTTATTTACTTTAATTTGACAACAACAATTTATAAGGTACAATTCTTTTCCTGCTGACTCACTCATCATAATTTGTAGTACTCATAATCGATATGAAAAGGGATAAAGATGTTAACAACATGATGAAATGATAATACTTGCAGTGCTTATGTACTAAATAATGTTAACTGTTATGACATATGAAATTCACTAATATAAGCTTCCCAGCTTTCATGTGGACCAACTCAATCCAAAGTTGAAAGATTTGCGTAATAATAATACAAAAATATACGGTGAAAAGAGTAGGAATGCAATGCTTAAGTTTTCATGTAGAGATTGCAATATATGTTGATGTCTAAGAGTAGGTATTATATGGTGAAACGATAATGTATGCAATGCTTAAGTTTTCATGTGAGGTTATAGAAAATAAGAGCTAGTTTACATGTTTGTAACAAGGTATTAAAAATTAAGTTCAGAAATATTATATGAAACAGACAGAAGAAATATTGAATGAAAATTGTGGCTCTCAAATGCTCCATCCATTTCAAATTATAAGATGTTTTGGCTTTTTAGATACATTAACTTTACTATATACATAGACATAGTGTATATCTAAATGTATACGAAAAAGTTTGTATTTAGAAAGGCCCAAATGTCTTATAATTTAGCATGGAGGGAGTAATATATAAGCTTATAATTAGTAAATAACTTTTTTTTGCACGACCTGCGACTAGCTATATATAGCACAAAGTGTTGTCAACTAACACTTTTTTATCTGTCAACATAATATTTTGAGGCAATGCATGTTTAGGGAGCCATCACAGGCAGTTTTAGAGAGACGTAGGTCAAACAGTAAGGTATGAAGCTTTAATTTAGAGCCATGTGCAATTATTATTGTTATTAATATTCTGACCCATTCACCTGGGCACACTGACCTGTTCATCAGGTTTAAACTCGTCCACAGATTCCTTTTTATCAGGTTCGGTAAACTGATCCGTACTTTCCGTTTCATCGAGCATCTTGATTATATGCCCTGCATCTGGTCTCTTCTCAGGGTCACGGTAGCAGCAACTTATGGCAATCTCAGCACATACTCGTATTTGTTCCAAGCGCAGTGTCTTCTAGTGATGTTCCCAATCTGTCAGCCCAGCTTTCGAGTACCTATAAAATGGCAATGATTAACTGCTTTTAATGAAACTGAAGATATCTTTTCATATGGAAAATTAAATAGTCATGTGATACCACATAAAAGGCAAATATATAGATGCTAGAATGCAAATCGTGCATGTCATTCAAGCATCAAACTAACAACATAGATTCTTCAAAAATGAAGGTAATAAGGAGGAAAATTTCTCGTGATAATAGACTATCATCATTATTTCTTATAGAGTTATGGTACATGTTTTAATGCGTTTTCACCTTTCGCAGCTAAACTTTATTTTCAGTACTTGATTTTTCACCTAGAGTTACGCACATGTTCAAACATGCCATAATTATCCATATATAGAACCTTCATCTGGTATAGTCACGTATTTTAGTTGTTCTTACATTCTCTACTACGCAATATTCCTTCTGCCCTGTCAGTATCTCCATGATTAGAACACCAAGGCTGTATATGTCCGCCTTCAATGTGACCACTCTGTTATCTAAGACTTCAGGTGCAATATATCCCCTGCATGAAAATTTGTACTATGTGCTTAATTTATCGATACAGACGTAACATGATTATTACCCAACTAGGAAAAAACCATCTTGAGAATCAAGCTTACTTACCACATCCCCATTATTTTATCCACGATAAGCTCGCTTTGCTTTTCCTCAATGCGCCTGGAGCAATAAAAATCACATATTTTTGGCACCATTTTTTCATCCAGGCATATATTGGCAGGTTTAAGATCTAAGTGAATAGTAAGGTTTTGGTGTAGATAAGATAAGCCCTCACAAATTCCTTTGATTATTTTGTAGCGTTTTTTCCAGCCAAATCCATGAGAGGCATCTGTAATGGGCGAGAATAAACAAATTAGAAAAGCTAAACCTCCATAAACAGAATTTGATTATTAACAGATGGTGCTCTTATTCTCCCATATACTTGATATACAAAGTAATTGCCACTATATATGTGCGCGCGGTGCATGGTTCTGACTGTTTCAACAGAGGAAATAAAAATAGAAATGAACATTACGTGTCACACGATCCTCGTACCAGTGATATACTTAGCAAGGTTCCCTCCTCTCAGATATTCAATGCAGAGCAACCTTTCAGGCTTTTGTGCAAAGATCATTTTTCCCTCGTACTCCATCATCTCCCACTGTGCTTCAGCACAATATCCCAGTAATCGGACTATATTCTTGTGCTTCAACCCCATGTGACAACTGAGCTCATTTTGGAATCTTTGCTCACCATCTCGCGGATCCGGATACATGTTCTTCACAGCGACTGTTCCATTTCGAAGCACACCCTACCATCACAGCAGCCTTTTAGGCCAACAATAACCCAAACAGAGTGTATTCGGTATTGGTACATAGTACTGTACCTTGTAAACCGCAGCAAACTCACCCCTTTCAATTTCCCAAGCACCATTGAAATTATTTGTGATGGCTCTTAGAAGTGATAGTGGCAGTGCACATGGCTTTGCACTTTCATAATGTAGCAAGCGCTCCAAGACATCGTGCATGCTAGCTTCATAATCCATTTTGTACGTACTCATCATGTATAAATGTGACCTTCAAACACGAACCACAAGGAATATAATTTTCATGTAATAATCAAGAAAGATAAAAAATTACGGAGCTGATCTAATTACGGGACGTCGGGTAGAGCGGTATATGACCAATACTGTAAAAAATAGGTACGTCCTTTCGATAAAAAAAAAAAAGGTACGTCCTAACACTTGGATCCGTGGTACAGCCACACAGGAGACTAAAAAGCAATATCGAACGACTCTTGGTCGTCTCGCTGCTATAAAACTCAAGAGTTGGTCAAAACAATTAAAACATGGAAGATGATAACAGTTGCTCTTTAATGGCAGTGGGCATTTCCTGATGGTTTCAGTCTTGTTTTACTAACTTTCTACGTCGGTGATGCAAACTAAAGGAATAACGAAGAAGAAAAAATAAACTCTGTGAATAGAATAGATTTACTTCCTCGTAAATCTAGATTTAGCGATACCAAACTCTTGGTCCCCCTTGTCCCATCTCAGGGCAAACTATATAAGTATAGAGATTACATAATCTTGCGAAGAAGCAAAAGGGATAAATAGGCAATCCCAATATCAAGAACTGCAGTTGAAACCAAAAGAAACAACATCTAAGCACTCCTAAGTAAACAATCTGCTCCAGCTCTGTTTTATCATGTACAAAAATGATGCGAAATCGCAAGAACTGTATGCTTATCCTGACTATAATGAACAATTAGTATCCTGCTACAGTCGCTTGTTTGGATCCAATGCAAGAGAGTGACTTACCGGCAATATAAGACAGGTTCGGTCAACTCCCCGGTGGAACTGGACAGTGGACACAGCTGAACTGTGAAGAGTGTTAATCAGAAATGATGATGAGGAAAAAAAAAGACAGCAAATGAGTCCAGACTACAGAAGAGTTGAGAGGAGTCAACGGGACGAGGAGATTAGGTTATAGAAAGGCGAGATAAATTTCTCCGCACCTCGGCAAATTCAGGGAGGACGAAGAGGAAGCAACACAATCAACAAAGGACTATACTGCAAGTCTGAATCTGCTCACAGTGTAGATTCAGAACCTTGACGATCCAGATTCACAGTGCAGACTAATTTCAACGGACATTTGCCTTTTGGGAATATTCACAGAATCGGGGAATGAAAACTTAGAAAGTACTTAGAAACCACAAAGGACTATACTGCAACTGCAAGCCTGAATCTGCTCAAGTGAACAACGTGTACCACTGATGCACCAAAGCAAAGAACAAGAGCTCCGGGAACAATCAATATCCGCTCGAGTTCAGTAGGAAAATCGTTACAACAGGAGAAGAAAACAGAAAAATTACACTGGACACAGCGCGCGCACAGCTGCTAGAGCCTGAACAAACTGGTTAGGAAGACATGGATTGGAACTGGACAGTGTGGTAAGCAAGAAGGTGGGCCCTGAAGTCCTCGTTTCATGGCCTGGAATACTTCAACGGACTTTTGCCTTTTGGGAACATTCACTGAATCGGGGAATAGAAAGTACAGTAGAAAACACAAACGGACTCCACTGCAAGTCTGAATCTGCTCAAGTGCACAACGTGCAGCATGGACGCACCAAACCAAAGAACACAGAGATCCGGGGAAAAGTCGTCGAGTTCAGTAGAAAAATCAATACGACGACAGGAGAAGAGAACTGAGAAAAATAACACTGAAACCCAAAATTTTGCAAAATTTTACAAGATTCCGCGTCACATCGAATCTCTGGACGCATGCATGAAGCATTCAATATAAATAAAAAATAAAACTAATTACACAGTTTAGACGAAATTCACGAGACGAATCTTTTAAGCTTAGACTACGATGGGATACTAATTGTTAAATAACAACGAAAGCGCTACAGTACCATTTCCCAAAAAAATTCGTTAATTAAACACTACCAAAATAGAGCCGCGCGCAACCTCCAACCTGCTAGAGGCTGAACTAATGGCCTATTTAGTTCGCGAAATGAAAATTTTTTGATGTCACATTGGATGGTTCGGGGTGTCGGAAAGGGTTTTCGGATACTAATAAAAAAAATTAATTACATAGCTCGCCTGGAAACTGCGAGACGAATTTATTAAGCCTAATTAATCCATCATTAGCGCATGTTAGTTACTGTAGCACTTGTGACTAATCATTGACTAATTAGTTTTAAAACATTCGTCTCGCGATTTCTAACCAAACTATACAATTAGTTTTTATTTTGTCTATATTTAGTACTCTATACATATGCCGCAAGATTCGATGTGATAGTTTGGAATAAAAAATTTTGGGAACTAAACCAGACCTCCAAGGAAGGCATGGATTGGAACTGGACACTGTATGAGCGATGAGCTCGCCCCTCAACTCCTTGCTAATTTCATTGATGTGGAAGACTTGATTTCAGTCCGAACATGTACGGGCATGTGGCGTGCCACCTACCTAAATCATTTATTATTGATGTTGAGTGAAGCGGAGATTTTTTTTTCAAATCAATAATACGTACTCTAACACGCAAGTATACTCTCCGTACCTTTTGACCACCTCCAAGAGTACTAAGCAGGTACGTACCGAGACCGACGAAGTCATTTTATTCTGCCTATATGAGTACCACTAATAGACTAAGATCATGTTTGCACTCTTAAAATTTCTGTCACGTCGAATGTTTGACACATATATAGAGTATTAAATATAGACTAATTACGAAACTAATTACACAACTTGCGACTAATTTGCGAGACGAATCTTTTAAGCCTAATTAGTCCATGATTCGACAACGTGATGCTACAGTAAACATGTGCAAGTGACGGATTACTTAAGCTTAAAAAATCATCTCGCAAATTAGCCTCCATCTATGTAATTGGTTTTGTAATTAATCTATATTTAATGCTCCTTATTAGTATCTAAACATTCGATGTAACATGAATTTTAGGAGCGAGTAAAGAACCAAACGCCCCCTAATCTAGCAAATATCAAGATTCACGAAATCACCGTAGCCGCTTTGTTGTCAAAGGGCACATTGCCTTGTTAAATCCTAGAATGAATTCAAGAAAATACAACCACCCGCATCAAATTGATGACTTAAATGGTTATATGCAGATTTGAACCTAAGAAATCTAACTAGTTGAGGTAAGCTGAGTTCGGAGAGAAGAGTTCCTAGTGTTTTAATATAAATCTGTTTTTATAAAAAGAAGGGTAGGTAGTCTTTATTATGCACCATGAATAGATTCAACTACATCACATATCATTGATCACACTAATTGAAATTAAAATAATTAACCATATTAAATTAATGTCATTAATTTTATTAAGTTGAATTAAAATTTCATTATATATATCACTAATAATATTAAAATTGATATTTTTCGCAAGACCCAGTTACAAACACATACACTCACATACACGAGCGCACGCTCATCCCTATAATCGGACGTACGCACATCCTACCCCTATGAGCACCTCCGAAGAATTGAGTTGGTCCAGCAAATCTCGAGATTGACGAAGTCACCACAGGCGCCTCGCTGTCGATGGGCACGTCGCCTACCACTAAAAGAATAGCGCCGTTAAATCCTGAAATAAATTCAGGAAAATGCGAGCATCCATGTCAAGCTGGGGATTTAAACCCGGGTGGACAGGTTCCACCACAATGAACCCAACTAGTTGAGTTATGCTCAATTCGCTTAAAATTAATATTATTACTCATTACTTTTGAATAGTTTTAATTTGTACATATTATTAATAACATTGTAAAGTCAATATAATTATTCATAGTCACATGTAATTTTAAATAGTTTCACCTAGTACTGTATTGTTTATGGATACGAATTTTATCGTACATCCATCCATTTTCTTAAATGTGAATATGAAATCAGATTTGAGAAAAGTAACATGGAAAACTGATTTAGATAAATCCATTAGTATCTACTCCCTCCGTCCTATAAAAAGCGTCACTGTAAGACTCGTGCGGGTTAAACTTTCTTAAGTTTGATTAGATTTATACTTTTTTGCGAGTATGATTAAATTTGTACAAAATATTAGCAACATTTATATCTTTAAATAAATTTATTATGAAAATATATTCAACGATCTAAGACATAGGGCAGATGTACATCAATAATATCGTGTTGCATATTGCCCATAATTCAAATGCATTTGAATATTGAAGTGCCAGTTCTCTCGTTGATAGAAAAAACTAATCGGTCTCCATAGAGAAATGGCAATTTAATTATCAAATAGACCGTGTTCTATTTCATCTTGACTTGACATTTCTCTGTCTTCTGAATCTATGGTTTTGAGATGGTAAAATGCTGTGGAGTTGACATTTCATCTTGACTTGACATTTCTCTGTCTTCCAATCTATGCATGGTTTTCAGATGGTAAAATGCTGTGGAGTTATGCTAAAGAGCTGTGGACTTCGGTGGAAACTTGGTCCCAGCAGTAAGGGGTTGGTCCTGAACCAAGATATTAGCCACATTAAAACATGGTGGAAACTGCTAACTCAAGATCTACAGATAAATTGCCGCAGGCTGACGATCATATACACGATATGGAACTTATGGAAAGAGCGATGCTGTTGGGTTTTCGACAAGAGGGCACAAACCACACAACAACTCCTGCAAATAATAAGGGAAGATCAGCAGCAGCTACAACAGGCGCATGACAATGTTCAGGAAGACAGCTAGAAGGCGGCGGCAATTCAGCAATTAGCTGGGCTATGCCAGGGCTATAGTTCCCGTTGGGTGTCGCAAGTCGCAATGATATTTCTATCTGTTTTTCATCCTGCTTTAATTTCCCTTCTGTTCAATTGAACTTCTGTAACCTGTACATACTATGCTACCTTCTATTGAAACGGCAGAGCACCTGCCTCTTTTTGCTCGAAAAAAAAAGACAAGAGTTGTCCGTGCTGGAAAGAAAGGTCTGAAATTTGATATATATTATATTTAGCGGCCATCAGAGAGATGTACCTTTTGTTCAACAATATTTGAAAACACTATTTTCTATTTATTTCTCGCAACTATTTTGTTTTTCAAACACGCAGGGACGTGGTATATCATATATCAAGAAAAAATAAAGGTAAACAAACCCATACAACTCACACCAACACCAGACACACTTATAAATCTACACCCTGGAAACACAGATCACTTGTTCTTACACAAAACACTCGACCTCAACCAGGAAAATACCCCACTAAACAACAACTTGCTGCGGCAGGGCAGCCAGGAAGGAAATTCCTTTGGCCCCTGCCAGCACCTAAAGTCTCAACTCATCCAAAGCCAACAGCAAGGTGCTTCGCAACTAATCAAATGATGCGACAAAATGATCTTTCCTTGTCTATAAAAACTTGGGCATTCATTATAACTTGATTTATTTACTATGATGAGCATGCACAGAGCGGAACAATGGAAGTCCTGTTTTCCTATGATGCTGCATTGCAGAGGTCTGTGCCATTTTGAAGAGTGTTGGAAAACTGGGGGTTTCCAGCAGGCAGGGCACGGAAGGCCTTCGCCTAGCTGAGAGCTCTGGGCGAAGGGATGTGAAATGGGGGGTGGGCCCTAGTTCAATCAAGGTTTCATTAATGTGTTCACCCACGTCCCTTACATAGCATCCGGCTTCCCCTTGTATATGGTATTGTTCGCTACTACTTCACGGAACAAATTTGTCCTTTGACAGCTAAGGTACATTCCTAAAATATCCTAATACCAGTACAAATCCTCAGGAGCATCCCGGGTCTTGTCCTCCTGCACCGTCTTTGCTCCTTGGGCCTTAGTCTCAGGCCCATGGGAGGCCTGTCTCCGATCTTGGGCCGTGGCGCTGTGAAGACCCCTTTCTCTCGGGCGAAGACAACATAGCCTCCGCATGAGCCGCCGGAGCCTCCGCCTTCGCTCCTGAGTCTCCGCCTATGGACTCCTCCAGACATCTTCAGGGTTGTGCTCGGGCTTCCGTCCTACTGACGGCCAGTGGCGGAGGCCTTCTGGGTTTCTTCCCAAAACGTGCGCGGCCTTCGCTTGAATTGCTGGGGTCTCCGCTCCATCACAGTCTCCACGCGAAGGCTTCACCGAGCATCCCAGCAAAACACTTACACAAATGTTCCAATGGTATTAGCTTATGTTTGCATTGGCCTCCGCTACTCGTGTATTGGTGTTCCAACAGTTCCCCCCTTGAGGGTGCGGTCCGATGCGAGCGAGTCGTGAGCCTCAAGCGCGACACTGATACCGAGTGGCAGAGGCTTGCCCCTTTCCCTCCTGGGTCACCCGTATCGGACCGTTAGAGGGGCGACGTGTCGCCGTTTGACTCGTTGCGGTGGCCTGGCGCCCGATGCTCGCGAACAGTCGCGACTGTTGGTGTTTGGAATTCGAAGCGTCCCCCCATGGCCTATATAAAGGGCTGGTTGGTGGAGAGGCCCCCTGGTGCCACTCGAGCCATCGCTTTTCTCTCCTGTAGCTTTCCAAGCTCCGACTGTGCTGCTCTGCTATCTTGTCTTGGTGCCTTAGAATTTTCCTTGCGCTCCTCCTCCTTTTGGTTCTGTGCTGCCTTTGGAAGTGGCTTCGCCTACTAGCTCTGATCTTCGTTGGCCTAGCTTTAGCGGTCCTTATTCCCATTTGCTTGGCGTGAGATCTGAGGGTTGGTCAAAGAGGTACGAAGAGTCTATGTCTGCGTCTGCGGAGGCTCAAAACGATTTAGAGAATATTGAAGCTTCTGTCGGAGACCTGATTCCCATTTCCCCGGTTAAGAAGGCGAAGGTTCAAATGGCCAGGTCTAGGGATTATGGGCCTTCGCTCATGACAGAAGAGGCGATAAAGGCTCTGGATGATGAGGGCTGCTTCCCAGCAGGGAAGGGTTGTCCTCCGCACGGTGAGACTAGTGAGATATGTGCTCTCAGCTATTCCGGTGTATCTCCTGGTCGCTATCAATGTACCAACGTGGTTTATCAAATTGATTAACAAATTCAGAAAAGGTTTCCTTTGGAAGGGCAGGGAGCAGGCTAATGGAGGCTGCTGTTTGGTTGCTTGGGCGAAGGTGCAACGACCGATTGACCTTGGAGGCCTCGGCATACTTAATCTTGAGACCATGAGCTGGGCCCTGCAGATGCGATGGCAATGGCTCAAGAAAACTCGAGCAGATCGTCCTTGGGTTGATTTGGAACTGCCTTGTCATGCTAACACATGGGCATTATTCTCTATTGCAGTAACAACCCAAGATGGAAATGGCAACAACACACTATTTTGGACAGATCGATGGCTCCATGGATGTTCCATTTCTGAGTTGGCACCTGCAGTGGTTGCTTGTGTCAGACCTCAAATTAAAACCAAAAGAACAGTTGCAGAGGCACTTAAAAATAATGTTTGGGTGAGTGATATTCAGGGAGGCATGTCCATGATCGGACTCTCAGAGTACTTGCACCTTTGGGATGGTCTTAGGGAGGTTGCGCTCTCCTAGGATGATGATCAACATATTTGGAGATTTGATGCCTCTGGAACATACTCTGCCAAGTCTACCTACCGAGCTTTCTTCTATGGTTCAGTGACATTTGAGCCTTGGCGACGTTTATGGAAGTCATGAGCCCTTGGAAAATGTAAATTTTTAATTTGGCTCGCCATCAGAAACCGATGTTGGACAGCAGATCGGCTTGCTCACCGAGGATTGTCACATCCAAAGAGATGTCCATTATGCGACCAAGAGAGGAGACTATTGAACACCTGCTCACTAATTGTGTGTTGTCATGTCAAATATGGTTCAGCATCCTTTCGCCTATGGAGATGGATGAAGCAGTACCACAACAGAATGAACATAGTTTTGCTGATTGGTGGGCCAAGTGCATTCGTAGAGTCAAGGAGTACAAAAAAGGGGTTAATTCGCTAATCATTCTGACATCTTGGCTGATATGAAAGCATCGTAATTCCTCTGTCTTTGATGGAGCTACTCCATCCGTTAACGAGGTCTTGAGATAGTTTAGAGAGAGTACAAATTGTGGTGCTTGGCTGGAGCTAAGAAGCTCCAAGCACTTCGGTTAGATGGGGTTGGGACCTCCGGTTAGGTGCCTTGTTGTCGGTCGTCAGATGTCTCATAGGTGATAATGTTGTAAGTGTCCCAACCTTCTCATGTATGGTACCGGCATGAGTTGATAATGTACTCAGGCCTTTATTTCCTCTCTATAATACAATGATACGTAGCTCTCCTGCGTATTCGAGAAAAAAAGAAGTTTTTTCCACTATCAAGTGCTCATCGAGCGGGCATGCAGTCGGCTTTAATTCAGACATGGCCATGCAATCTTATATTGTTTTTACTTTTTTCCACTGTCGAGTGCTCATCGAGTGGCCATGCGACCGGCTCCAATTTGGACATAACGGTTCACAGCCAGCTCAAATGTCTAGAATCTGGTTAGAGGACAAGACACATTTTTTTTGCCAGTTTTCACTGGTTCAATGTGCATAACGCGTGGTGAGTGAAAAAAATCTCCTTACTATAACACTAGAGATAGATACCTCTTTAACCACACAAAAAATCAGAAGAAAAAAGAAAACCACACCCACCACTCAAATAAAATTATGTTATACATTGATTGTCACGCCATAAGTACTTCTCCGCAACAAACACTAACAAAACTAATAGTGTTTGCGTCACAACAGTTATTATCTCTGCCATCTTCTTCACATAGAATGGTCTTAACTGTAGTTCAATCCCATAATGGCTATTCCTTGGTCACAACCAACCACAATCCTACACATAGTTAATATACACTTCATTGCATGAACATTATGCAAGCCAAATATTCATGATAAATTGGAGTATATGACGGTACTACAAGTTCTGAACAATCTTACAACCAATTAAAAGATGAACAACTAACAAGCATATTGTGTATGTAGACTATTATTGCTCTAGTCTTGGCATGTATCACACAAATGTTCTAGTATGGTGAGACGAATAGTGGTAATTTGGTTGTCTAAATAGGTACTAGCTGGTTTATGATCGATGTCGTTACAAATGCACCATATTCAAATTAACACTTTTCTATGAAGTTAGGATGAAAAATATAAGAGGAATACTATATGTATGCAGGGTTAGCCTCAAAGCAAAATTTGGATGTATGGTGTTACACAAAATTAGGTTAACTGGGTGCCTTCTAAGGCTATGTGTTAGCAACCGTTTTGCAATGGCATGTGGCAGTCTTAACCTCTTTTTAGAGCAACTTTTGGTGCAAATAGTTCATTCTTCTTGCATAGTTTCTAGCCAAAAACAAGTCAATTAATAATCAAATATTGTTTGTCTTTTCTCAAAGAAATAATAAGTCAGATGCTTTAACACAAAGAACACTATATGCATACAAAATGGAATTAAAATTCCTGGGAAGGTAGGTACTACTATAGAATCTAGGACTTTAACTGGGCGCACATATGATTTCACACTAGAACCTTCACAAAAAATTTCGAATAAAAAAGAATACAAACATACAATTTTGCAAAAATTGACAAATTTTCTTGTTTAATTAAGTGGTTTTAACTGCACGAGTGTTGTGGGCCATAACATTATCATTTCATAGTTCCTTCGAAAATATGATTGAAAGTTTTAGTTCATAGATACTCTCTTTGAAAAAAATGATACATCAAAGCATATTTTATTAATGTTTGTAATCCTAGCCATTCATACCTTGTGAATATTTCTATCATAATGTTACAAACATATGTACTGATTTTAATGATGAGTCAAGCAATACTACAATATGAAGTTGTTGAAGCATTGCACAAATGTAGAAAGCATTAAATTTATTTTTCATTTCAATTAGTGATATATAGTTTTATAAAAGAAACTAAAACAATCCATTACCTTCTTAAGTCTTTGATATATCCAAGAGCATGAACTACACCAAGGTTAATACCAACTATACTTTCGAGCCTGCAAGATGAAAAAGATAGCTGTTATGAAAACTACAAAAACGAATTTGCAACTTTGGGATTGTTAATACCAACTACACCAAGGTTAATACCAACTATATGCACCATATTAAGATCCATGGTTTGCGAAATTGTACATCTAGATAACACACAATATTTTAATTTCTATAAATATATCTGTCATAAGAAGTTAGTTTTTGCATGTTCTTTTGTCTGTCGCCTGTCATCACACAAGTGAAACTACTAAAGTTGTAAGAAAAAAACTCCCAATCTTTCACTAACTACTTAGAGGTACATATTACAAACTAAACACCTAAGCAACATGTATAGAGCAGAAGTATTGCTGAAGGGTCTTTCTAGAACCATCCAATAAAATGACAGAAAAACAAGCATTTCAATGTACCTGTAGGTAGTGGAGTTCCATAAACGAACAGTCCCATCATGTGAACCTGTGATTACTACAGGAAGTTCTGGGTGATGGTAGACACAACTAATATGACGTACATGCCCTTTGAGCGTTTGAACAAGTCTTCCCGTCTCCATGTCCCATATCTAATTAGCAAAGAGGGTGTCAGTGAAGTACTGTGTATCGTTTATGCCAAACAGCATAGTG
Source organism: Miscanthus lutarioriparius (assembly GCA_904845875.1). Classification (NCBI taxonomy): domain Eukaryota; kingdom Viridiplantae; phylum Streptophyta; class Magnoliopsida; order Poales; family Poaceae; genus Miscanthus; species Miscanthus lutarioriparius. The sequence continues at coordinate 79,303,496 of CAJGYO010000010.1, forward strand.
AGTGTATTCTTCAGTAAAGATGCTATACTTGTGCAGTCCCATCCCATGATCCGGCGATCAAATATTGCCTCATATCAATTGTGTAACTGTGAACACAAAGCAGGCCGTCCGGGTGATCAGACATTGTAATTTTGCTCTCAGGAGAAGAAATGTTCCAGATCTGCAGAGCATAGCAAAGAACAATCTGTTTTATGTCTCCAAGGATTGAATTTAGTAATATTTCTTTTGTGCATAGCACTAATTATGTAGGAAAACCTTTTTTGTAGATAAGATCAAAATTGAAGTCAAACCTTGATTGTGTGATCCAAAGATGCAGTTGCAAAACTGTTGGTGTCCATTGGGTTAAAATTTACGTGTTTTACTCTGTTGGAGTGTCCCTCAAACGTTCGAATACACTTCCAGTTCTTCTTCCGCCAGTTCCAGAGCTTTATCAGGTGATCCTCGGAAGAAGAGAGCACAAGAGGATCAGTGGGATGCACATCCAAAGACGTGATATCACTATCATGAGCTTCGATGCTTGTAACTTTTTTCTTTGTATGGTAATTGTATACATAGATCATCCCATAGCCATCGCCAGCGACAATCCATTCCTCTCGCGCAATGAATTTAGCAGAGTAAACTGTATTTGCAACACGATAATATTATACATATGTTTGTTTGTGATGGAATGTTAAATGAACTAAAATGTTTTTCTTATTTCTTTGACTCCTTTATTTATAAAGGCAGAATCCTGCGTGTTTCTTCTCTCTTTTTTCTAAAAAGAAAAATAATAAATGGAAATAGTAATGCCAGAAAGGATACCTGGTCTCCGTGTGAAGTCAAAGGATTTAGCTATGGCCTGCACATAAATGAGCGTATTCACTGTAACCGATTGAAAACAGAATTTGTTACCATTGTACAGATGACCAGATGAGATGGAGCAGCAAGCTACCTGCACTTGGTAGTCCCAAATAGCAACCTCTCCTGCTTGATTGGTCGTCAGAATCCTGCATTGCACAAAGAAAACATTAAATGTGAAAAAAGACTTCATAAATCATTTCAAGCGCTATGTTGTAAGGCAGGAGCTAACCATGGTTCCGTCGGATGTGCGTCTAGAGACAGCACATGTGAAAACTTCCTATTGGATACAACCTGATTCAACCGAAACACAGAGCAACATTAATTGGTGAAAAATGTCAACAGTTATAACGAAGAGGCAATGGTTGAAACAAATGGAGGCAAATTACCTCGACCTCTGGCTGTTGCTGTTACCACATGACCACCATTAAAAGAGAAAAAATACAACGCGATACATTAGTTAGATGCAACATATATACATACATTACATAAATAGTGGAAGTGTTTACCTTAACAGAGGTTGTCTCTTTTAGTGGGTTAGAAACAACACTTAACTTTAGCTCATACACCTTATCAGCTGCCATGTCTTTCGCTTGTTTAAAAAATTTGCTAAACTCGATGGCTTCTGAGTTTAGATTAGCATTCTGCAGCCCAACAATATCTTGTTCCAAGCAAATGGTGCTCTCTAGGGTGAGAAACTCGTCACTGCTCAGCTGGGATCTCTTCTTCTGATCGCTAACTGTCACTATGAGTGTGTAGATGCACTTTGGCGGCACGATGCAACAGAGTGGCATCTTTGCTATGTACCTCTTGGGGCACTTTGTCAGAAGCCTAACAGCAACGTGGTCATCTGTCGTGTTAGTCAGCTTTAGTGAACAGGAGGTCAGCTGATTGGCCTTAAATGGTAGCTGAAGCTTCCCGGGGTAAACGCCGAGCAGCTTACTGGAGACAGAGTTCATCTACAAGAAGAGAGGAAAAAAAAGAAGATCGGTAAGGATACAGGCATCACAATGCACCCACGAAAAAGATGTGCTGACACGCGTCTGCATGCAGGTACCTCTTCATCCGTCTGTCCGTTGCCCTGCATCTGCTCTGCCACATTACCAGTATCCGTGACAGAATGTATCTACAAGAAGAGAGAGAGAGAGGGAGAGACAGAAATTGGTAAGGATACAAGCATCACAAACATATACAGTATGATGCACCCACACGAAAAAGATGCGTTGACACGTCTGCATGCAGCTACCTCTTCATCCCTTAGCCCGATGCCCTGTGTCTGCTTCGCCCCATTACCAGTGTCCATGACACTGACAACAAAATCGTTTTCTTCATTTTTGATCTCCGCCCGGTCATGCTCTGGTCGTTTTCTTTTTCTTGAGCCGACCAAATCATTTTCTACTTTACTGCTGCTTCCAGTGTTAGCAACAACTGGATCATTTCCGTCCATTTCTATCATTGCCAATCCGTTCTCGTGTGCAATTACTACCCTGTAACTGATTAAGAAGTTGCTGATGAGAAGTTTTATATGGGATCAAAGAGCACAATCTAAATAAAGAGGCGTGATTAACAAAAGCCTAGTGCGTTTTTCCTTTGAAATAGAGGACGTTATTGCCTAGTCAGAAAATTGTAGCTATGTTGTTAAAACAAAAAGTGCATAATTTGTGTGACTGATTATGTACAAACACTTGGCTTATACCGATACACAACAAACCTATAAACTGCCTGTCTAACATGACCTCTTAGTTAATACTCCCTCTCTATTCAAAAATAATGTTGCCATTACATTCATATATTTGTGAATATGTTGATTTGAGTTTTGAAAGAAGATATAGGTAAATTTGTCTTATAAAGTACCAGTAGTGTACTACATGTTATGTAAAGTCATGCATATATACTTTACACTAGTAAATAGTGGGCACAATGTTGCCTGATATAACCAACCATTGCAATATTGAAAATCACAATCTTGCAATTTTTGAGAGTGCATGCTCAAATACAAAGGTAAGGGATTTATCACTTGATCATGCACAATTGGCAATGCAAGGAGATAGAGCAATTACAACAGGGCCCTTACTTTGTTTTCAAGGGCTAAGGCAACCAAATTGGACTCCAACAAACTTCTACCAAGGTCATACTTTCAGGAGACCACCAAATCACCCGTCGCCAACTCCATTCCCCCGGTCGTGGGTCTCTAGGGATCTCCTTATTTTTAATTTCACATTTTCTTCTCCTCATGCTTCCCAATGTTGAAAATTATAATATTGATTGTTGGGGGTATTACTCTTACAAAGGTAAGGGATTTTCTCACTCTAGAATGCATAATTATTGCCAATGTAGGGAGTTACCTTTTGTAACATACACTAGGTTTTTGGCATGTATTTCCTCCATTCTGTAATATAAGTGATTTGTAGCTGTCCTAAGCTAATAAATCATCCTAAGTTTGACCAAGTTTGTAAATAAAATTATTAACATCTACCGCATCAATGGGCTAAATTATGAAAATATTTTTTCATGATGTATATAATGAAGCTCAATTGAAATCATAAATACTTTTTTCTATGAAGTTGGTCAAAAATAGAATTGTTTGACTTTTGACAACTAGAAATCCATTACATTTTTAGGAAGGAGGGAGTATTTACTTAAGGGTTACCACTTGGGTCTCAAGGGTGTTTTAGGATAGTCCGGGTTGATGGAGATCAAATCATAAAGATTAATATGAAAGCAAATAGGTATAAAAATGTCTAACCATGAATCTAATGGTTATTTGGTAATATAAATATTATTATTTTTATGAATTTAAGATATTTTGGTTTAGGGCAAAACTAAAACATTAATTTCTTTTGGGACAGAAATAGTAATTTATTTTAGCTTCCATAACTTGACGGTCTGTGTGTAGCAATGCTCATGACAACCGAACCACACAGACCAGCTGGGATTGTTTTCTTGCATACCTTCTTGAGCTATCCATACATACTTTTACATCTGCAACAAGCCCGAGTATCTAAACGGGACCTAACGTTAATTCAAGGATCTAAACGGGGCCTAACGTTAATTTCTTTTGAGACGGAAATAGTAACTTAATTTCAGCTTCCATAACTTGATGGTCTGCGTGTAGCAATGCTCATGACAACCGAACCACACAGATCAGCTGGGATTGTTTTCTTGCATACCTTCTTGAGCTATCCGTACATACTTTTACATCTGTAACATCTCCTAGGCCAAAGTTAAACGTCCTCTCAGGCCTGGCAGAGTACAAGGCATATACGGTATTTGTTATCAGTGGACAAACATTGAAACACGTGTTGTGCACAGTAGTAAAAAGATTGAAACTGTCCTAGTGGAAATCAATGAAACTAAGCTTCAAACTCAAATAGTATTAAGCGAAAGTGAACAGATGATGATTGTAAATTAGCGGAAACGACATGATAGTAAAGAAACAGCATATATTTCTGTTCGTTGATTCTTTTATACCATTCCTTAGAAGACTGTAACAATGATCAAGTTGTATGCACAGGAAGATGGGATCATGGGAAAAAGCTGGAACTCTGTTTTTATTATTATCTAAAAAATCTGATAAGGCACGGCACAATGTTTTGATGTTCGACTGAATAATTGTGTTACGTACGGGACATGCCACAATCACTATACGTCTATACTACTCCAACAGGATGATCAATAAAGAAGACACAGTTATATACATATGTAGAATGTAGTATATTCTATTCTAACGACCGCTGACATGCCCAGATGCCCTGCAGGTCGTCATGTATATATAAGCTGCACTGATGAATGTCCCCTACAATCAGTAGTCATGTGCTTTTACCTGAGGGTATTTGGGTTCCATAGACAAACAGTTCCATCAAATGAACCAGTAACTAGTACTGCATGCTCGGGATCGGAACAGATTGCGTCCACTGACCTAAAATGTGCGTCTTTGACTGTTTCAACAAGATTCTGTGTGTGCATGCTCCAAATCTGAGTCAACAGAAGAAATGGACTATAATTAATAATGCTTCGTATATGTATGTTCAACATCGTACTTACTGAAAAGATGCCACACCTTGACAGTCCCAGCAGAGTCACCAGTAATCAAATACTGCTGGTCACCATTAGCAAAGTGATCGAAGCAAGTTATAAAACCTGGATCTTTATATTCTGACAATATGAATTCAGAAGAACGAAGACTGCAAATCTGAAGAAGGATGGTAAATAGACCGTCAGAAGGCTATATTACCAGATTGACTAAAGTTTTGGATAAAATAGTGGTACAAGACTGAAACCTTTATTATTCCGCCATCGCCACGAACTGCAAAAGTATCTGTTTCCTTTATGTTTAACAAGGTGACTCCATAGACATAGCGAAAGTCAACAAACTTAAATATTCGAGTGCATTCCCAGCCCTTTTCCCAGTCCCACAACTTAACATTTCCCTCGGAAGCTGACAGGACATATGACTCGGTTGGATGAACTGCCAAGTCCTTTATGCCATGTACGTGAGCTTCAAAATACGTGAGTTGCCGCATTGCTCCGTAGCTATACACATGAATGTAACCATGCTCATCTCCGGCCACAAACCATTGCTTGCGTGCAATAAGTTTGGCCACCGTCACATCTGGAATTGCAGTGATTATTTAATTTATTAGCGAGTGCGCCGGAAAAGAAACAGCTGGAAGTAGAGTAGAAGTAAAAAAAGACTAGAAATCACCATGTATCCGCGGAAGTATATAAGGCAGGTCCAACTTTGCCTGCGCATAGACAGAAAAGCCGTTCGTTTTATTACTCCAAGTAGCGACTAGTATTTTTTTCTCGAACACATAAGAGAAGCAACTTCCCTATGCCCCCTACATCATGCATGTGATTGAGCAAGTGTTCGGCATCTGGTTCCCCACAGACACTCAGCACAAGCTTCTCAAGATCTCCAACAAGACATCCATCACTGCTGCCAAAGAACTGAGGAAGAAGGCTGATGTAGCCCAAGCTAAAGGCAAAGGTGTTTCGGGTTCTCGCTCTCATCGTGGTGCTTCGCCACCTGTTGCTGCTCGCTCTTCTAGTGCCGAGCCACTCTCTTCTTCCTCCTCTGGTAAGAAGCCCAACAAGTTCAAGTTCCTCATGACCTACATGTTTGGACAGTGTTGTGCTAGTGCTCAACGTGAGCATGACATGCAAGAGGGGCTCTATCATTTGGAGCAGCTGGCTGGTATTGAGTCTTCTCCTCTGCCACCGTTTGTGCCTCCCCGTGATCCTTTGGCACTCTATGATGAGGCTTGTGCGGCATATGAGGATGATGCTGCTTCTCACCCTCATGGCAAGGGCAAGGCTACTGAAGAAGATGACGACTACATGGAGGAAGATGATGATGATGACGATGACGATGGTGGTGATAATGGTGACCAAGATGATGATGAGGACTACGAGGACGAGTAGTCGTTTCTTCACGCGGCCTACCCCTTGTGGCACTTGTTGACAAAGGGGGAGTGTTAGGCTTTCATCTATCTTGTAATAAGGTAGTTGGTCACTTAGTTTCAAGATTTTAAAACCTTTTGCTTGTATGAACTATGTCGTGTGGTGGCTAGTATGTGATGGACAACTATATATATGTGTTTGTGATGCATCATTTTAGGACAAGAAATGGTTATCTATCTACCTTATTTAGCTTGTGCTTGTCTCTACTTGTGATGGTTGATGTTATTTTGGATGGCCATGTGTTGCTTAAAGTTTCTAATTTGAAATCTTGGCCATCATATTCTCATTTACTTGTTGTGTGAATATAACATGTCATACTGCATCTCTTTTCATGGATATATATTTGTTCACACACACTTGTTGCACCCCACAGATTGCGAAATTTAGGGGGAGCTTTTGTCTTGATGTATGCAAATCATGTATAGATGATTTTAATTCAAATTCAAATTCATGCATACATCAAGGGGGAGCTCTTCATAAATTTTGGGGTTCAAAAGCTTTAAATTCTTTCATTCTTATAAAAAGCCTAAGTTGGTTATCATCAATTACCAAAAAGGGGGAGATTGAAAGTGCATTTGCCCCCTATGTGGGTTTTGGTGTATTGATGACATCCAAATTATGGACTAATGTGATCTTAATGAGATATGTCGCAGTTATTAGTCCCATAAAAGATTCAAAGAGTTGATAAAGATGAAATGGTATCCCTTTGTAAGGAAAATGGACCATTGGCCCATTTACTTTGGATTTTGGTGTTTGATGATCAACACAACCAAATTGGACTAATGAATTTGCAAGTGTTTATTTTGTAGTTCAATAGGGTGCAAGACATGACTTGGATGAAGGCGACGTGATGATCCGATGATCAACACCTTAAGAAAGACCTTAGGAGCACAAGAAAAGATCCAAGATATCAAGCAAAGACCAAGCATGAAGATAGGAACCAAGCCGTATGCAAGATCGCGAAGAAACGAGCTCGCAGAGGCGACCGGACGCTGGACCGGACGCTGGAAGCACGACCGGACGCTGGACCGGTGGCTCGGCAGACAGGCGACCGGACGCGAGAACCGGACGCTGGCGGCAACCGACCGGACGCAGAAATGCAGCGTCCGATCGAGTACAGAGAGGTTCCAGGCGCGCGAAACTGCGACCGGACGCGTCCGGTGGCAGGCGACCAGACGCTGGCAGCGTCCGATCGGTGGTTCGCGGCTGCAACGGTCGGGACGACTGGACGCGTCCGGTCAGGACGATTCAGCGTCCGGTCAGTAGCAGATTTGCGAGAGTTCGACCCCAACGGCTACTTTCTCAGTGGGGCTTATAAATACAACCCCCAACCGGCCATTTGGTAGGTGTGGAGCTGAGGAAACATACCAAGGGTGTTGATACACCATTTTAGTGATCTCCACTTGCATAGTGCTTAGTGTTTCATCAGGTGATTAGCGTAGGTGCTTTGCGAAGTGCTTAGGTTGATTAGACCACCGCTTATGCGCTTGCTCTAGGTGTATGCCTAGTGTTTAGTGAGGTTTGCATACCTCTTACCACCCCGTGCTTGCGAGCACAAGAGTTGTACATCGGAGGGGCTTGAAGTCTTGTGAGATCGCACCAACCGCGTTTGTGGTGCGGCCGCCACCGTGTACCGAAGGGAACAAGGCCCGCGGCGTTTCGGCCGAAAGCTTGATAGTGAAGACGGTAGGGAGCATCCGGGAGAGGCTTGCTGGAAGGCACATCGGAGACCCACTTGCGCGTGGGGAAGGCCCGAGGCTATCCACGGAGTTACCCGACCGGGAGCTTGGCCCTTGCGAGGGATTCCTTGCGAGGGGCTCCAACGAGGACTAGGGGGGAGCTTGCGTGCTTCTCGATACCTCGGTAAAAATACCAGAGTCATCGACGGGAGTTTGCATATCTCTACCTTGCTCTTTAAGCTTCCGCATTTACATTGATCATATTATTATCATTTACGGTAGAGATAGCAACACACTAGCAAAACCGTAGTTGCACATCTAGATAGATTATCTTTTGCATAGGTTTTGCTAGAGGTAGAAAAAGAGGCCATAGTTTGGAGTTAGATTTTTAAGTTGCCTAATTCACCCCCCCCTCTTAGGCGTCACGGTCCCTTCAATTGGTATCAGAGCCGGTTGGCTCATATTTGGACCTTTGGCTTAACCGCCGTTGAGCCGACGCTAATTAGAGTGGTTGGGATGGATACCGCTAGGCCTCCACAATTTGACGGCACTAACTTCCTCTATTATAAGGCTAGAATGGCTTGCCATCTTGAGGCAGTTGATTTAGGTGTATGGAGAGTCACTCACGATGGGATGAAATCCATTAAGAATCCCGAAAAACCCACGAAGAGTGATGAAAAAGAATTGCATTTTAATGCTAGAGCTAAAAATTGCTTGTTTGAATCTTTTAGCATGGATGTTTTTAACCAAGTATTTACTTTAAATACGGCACATGAAATTTGGTTAAAACTCCAAGAGCTCCATGACGGCACAAGTAATGTCCGTGAGCAAAAACATTGTCTAGCTAAGCAAAATTATGATTCCTTTACAATGAATGAAGGTGAGCTTGTTCGTGATATGTATTCTCGATTGAATCTAATTATCAATGAGCTCCACTCTATAGGATTATTAAAGCTAGATGATGCGGACATCGTGAGGAAGATCATCTCCGTGCTACCACAAAAGAAATATTCAAGCATCATCACCATCCTTCACAATATGGAGGACTTGAGCACCATGACCCCGGGTATTGTCATTGGCAAGATAGTGGCATTTGAAATGTCACGCAAGATGGGTCAAGAAGAAGCCTCTTCATCGAGCAAAGGCAAAGCTCTCGCATGTAGCGAGAAAAGGAAGATGAAGGGCAAGAAAGTTGAGACAAGCTCAAGCTCAAGTTCCTCAAGTGAAGATGAAGATGAGGATGATGATAAAGAAGAAGAAGAATCAAGTAATGATCAATCTTCCTCCTCCACCTCCGACCTTGATGAAGAATCAATCAAACTTATCAACAAGGTGGAGAAGATGATCCAAAAGCTCAATGTCAAGGGTGTGCCCATCCAAATCCAAGACCTCATTTTCACCAATCAAAGAAACGAGCAAAGAAAGAGAGGATGCTATGGATGTGGCGAGGTGGGGCACTTTGTGGAAGTCTGTCCAAACAAGCCCACACCCAAGACAAAAAGGAAGGCATGCAAGAACAAAGCCCTCACATCAATAAAATCATGGGATGATTCTTCAAGTGAAGAAGACCATCACAAGAGGCGAGGGCGCAAACACTCATCATCAAGCTCTTCTCGTGTGTGCCTTATGGCACGAGGTAACGAAAGCTCATCCTCTAGTGAGAGTGATAGTGATGATGATTTGCCTTCTTACAATACAATTGTGCAACAAAATCTTAAATATGCTAAAGTTTGCACTAGTCAACAAAAGAAGCTCAAAATTTTAAAAGAAGAGCTAGGTAGTTCACAAGAAGCATACAAGAATTTACTTGAACAATATGAAAACTTTGCAAATCTCAATGTTGAACTATCTACTAAAATTGAGCAACTTGAGGCTAGTGCAACAACGAGTGCATGCACAATTAATGATAAGCAACTTGAAAAGAAAAATGAAAAATTAAAAGAAAAGTTAGCTAGCTCACAAAATGATTATCAAAGTTTGCTTGCTAAAATGGAAATCATGTGCAAGCATTGTGATGAGCTAACAAATAAAGTTGCTAATCTTGAGGCCGTCAAAAATACCCCCACCAAGGCATCTAAAAGAAATGACATAATTAAAAAGGATGTCTCTACTTCTTGCAATGATTTATATTTAGACTCACCCTTGTGCAACCAAGCTTGTGTTGAGAAAGTGATTGTAGATACATGCACACAAGAGGTTGTAAAGGAGAATGAGAAACTCAAGCAAGAAGTAGTTCGCCTCACCAAGGACTTGACTCAAGTGAAAGGCAAGGTGAAACAAACCCAACTTCATCAAGATAACACCGTCAAGGGAGTGAAGAAGCTTGATGAAGGACAAACCGTGGTTTGCTACGTGTGCCACAAGGAAGGCCACAAGTCCTATGAGTGCAAGGTGAAGAATGGGGGAGGAGAAAAGAAGAAAGAGAAAAAGCAAACAAGCAAGCTCTCCAACACCTACACCAACAAGGTGGACAAGAAAGACTCCACACCTTATCTCTTGAAGAAGAAGAAAAAATGACAAGGTGGCGGCCATCAAGGTGAACAAGCAAGCCAACAATGGGGTCAAACGCTTTTGGGTGCCACAGGAAATCATTTCCAACATGAAAAGCACCAAGAAGGTTTGGATCCCGAGAGGGAAGTGAAAAGTCCAATGGACTTTGGGGAATTTGGAGACTTGGCAAAGTATGGGTGTATTTCATGGGGTGCATCATGTTGGACAAAGTTATTGCCAAGTGGGTTAGTGAATACTATGGACCCAAATTCCCCTTCCCATGTCAGGTAACTAGATTCAATTTACTTCACTTGGTATTAGATTTAAAATTTTCCTACAATTGGTATCTTTTAGCATCTAGTTACTCTTCATGCCTATGTTTGCATTTGAATTCTTATATTCTTTGTCATGCAAACACTAGGTATATCATATGGTAGGCTTGCTCAGTTTCATTCTTAACCCTTGGAGCAAACCTACATGGTTCACAATTGTTTAAGAGCACGGCACATAGCTTGTTTTACTATTGTTCATCTAATATGTGCCAAAGTCCAAATTGTAGATAATCTCTCCCGAATATCTATTTTGAAAATGATTCTCACAAATGTCATCTTTCAAGTGGTATTTTTTATTCCAAAATCAATGTGCATGATTTCTACAAAGTATTCTACATTTGTGTGCACATATTCAGGGGGAGTAATTCTACGACTTGGATGCTTTGAGACTAACACTTTTACAAATGGTATCAATTTTTCAAACCTATCACATGTGTAGTAGTCTCATTGTAAGGAAATTGGAGTCCCCGGAGTTAAGCATCATTCTTCAATTAGCATCATCATGTTGATTTCATTTCATATTTATATGCTTTCTCCATGCATTATATAGATTAAACTCTCTTGTGCAACAAATTGCTAATTATGCATATGCTTTGCTTTCTACCATATGTATGCATATATTTAGGGGGAGCTTAGTCTATATAATGCGAGAGTCAAATTTTGTGATCCATTTCACTCTATACACAAAGGATCATGAAATTTGACCCTCCCTTGTGCTACTAATGTCTTCCTTTTTAGTGTTTGATGCCAAAGGGGGAGAATTTGAAGGACCAAAGGCAAGCATCAAGTTGATGTCTACAAGTGGTAATGGTCCGAGAAAGGGAGAAAAGTGGATTATGGATTAGTCTAAGTAATGGTAAAATTGGTAGGAATCCATAATGCCACATGGGGACATTTGCAAGGGCAAGATAACCTTTCATTTAGTCTCAATTGGTATCTTTAAGTATCAAATAAACTTGCCCTTTGCATTGCATCCCAGCAAGTAGGTAGTTTTTAACTTCTAAATTCTAATTATTTGCTTGCTTTGGTCGTGTTGGCATCAATCACCAAAAAGAGGGAGATTGTAAGGAAAATGGACCATTGGCCCATTTACTTTGGATTTTGGTGTTTGATGACCAACACAACCAAATTGGACTAATGAATTTGCAAGCGTTTATTTTGTAGTTCAATAGGGTGCAAGACATGACTTGGACGAAGGCGACGTGATGATCCGATGATCAACACCTTAAGAAAGACCTTAGGAGCACAAGAAAAGATCCAAGATATCAAGCAAAGTCCAAGCATGAAGATAGGAACCAAGCCGTATGCAAGATCGCGAAAAACGAAGCTCATGAGAGGCGACGACGGACGAACGGACCGACCAACTGGAAAGCACGACCGAACTATTGGACCGGTGGCTCGGTAGACAAAGCGACGGGACGTGAGAACCGGACGCTGGCGGCGACAGAACCGACCGACGCAGAAATGCAGCGTCCGATCGAGTCTGAAGAGAGGTTCGGCGCGCAGCTAAATCGGCGATCGCGTGTCCGGTGGTAAGCGACGCCGACGCCGGCGGCCGTCCGTCGGTGGTTCGCGGCTGCAACGGTCGGGACGACGGACGCGTCGGTCAGACGATTCAACGTCCGGTCGATGGCATTTATGGGGAGTTCGACCCCAACGGCTACTTTCTCGGTGGGGCTTATAAATACAACCCCCAACCGGCCATTTGGTAGGTGTGGAGCTGAGGAAACATACCAAGGGTGTTGATACACCATTTTAGTGATCTCCACTTGCATAGTGCTTAGTGTTTCATCAGGTGATTAGCGTAGGTGCTTTGCGAAGTGCTTAGGTTGATTAGACCACCGCTTATGCGCTTGCTCTAGGTGTATGCCTAGTGTTTAGTGAGGTTTGCATACCTCTTGCCATCCCGTGCTTGCGAGCACAAGAGTTGTACATCGGAGGGGCTTGAAGTCTTGCGAGATCGCACCAACCGCGTTTGTGGTGCGGCCGCCACCGTGTCTCAAGAAGGAACAAGGCCCATGGCGTTTGGTAAAAGCTTGATAGTGAAGACGGCGGGGAGCATCCGGGAGAGGCTTGCTGGAAGGCACATCGGAGACCCACTTGCGCGTGGGGAAGGCCCGAGGCTATCCACGGAGTTAACCGACCGGGAGCTTGGCCCTTGCGAGGGATTCCTTGCGAGGGGCTCCAACGAGGACTAGGGGGAAGCTTGCGCGCTTCTCGATACCTCGGTAAAAATACCGTAGTCGTCGACGGGAGTTTGCATATCTCTACCTTGCTCTTTAAGCTTCCGCATTTACATTGATCATATTATTATCATTTACGGTAGAGATAGCAACACACTAGCAAAACCGTAGTTGCACATCTAGATAGATTATCTTTTGCATAGGTTTTGCTAGAGGTAGAAAAAGAGGCCATAGTTTGGAGTTAGATTTTTAAGTTGCCTAATTCACCCCCCCCTCTTAGGCGTCACGGTCCCTTCACCCTTGATTCTTGAAGTTGTAAAGGCAGACGAATTCAAAGCGCTCTCCAAAGGTTTTATATTTTGTTTTTGAGTTCAGGATCCACCGCACTATAAAGAGGGATGCAAACTTAGTTGGTCTGAGGAAGATAGATTGCTCAAGCATAAAAATAAAATCAAAAGAGAGAAACTCTAGCACTCCACGAGCACGTAGAATATTTTTTGATGACTGTTGGTGTCGAAAGTCCCAACGTAAGCCAGAACTCCTGACCGTCTGAAGTCACGACAAACGCCTGAGGTCCTGACGCCCAGTCACTTAGCCTGCGCGGTGACCATGGCCGTCGGAAGTCCCGACATCTGGGGCTTTGCTGGCCGGCTGACTGCGCCCGTCGGAAGTCCCGACGTAAGTCAGGAGTCCCGACGTTTGTCGGGAGTTCCGACATTGACTTGCTAGTGCGGACTTTGACCCTACGTGAATAGTGTTTTCTATTAAGGTTGGAAGTCCCGAGACCTGCGTCGGAACTTTCGACGTAGATCTGAATGGTTAGATTTCTACTGTGAGTATGAATAGCCCTCTCATCACTTCTAACCGCAATCGACTGATTCACAGCTCACCCTTCGTCCAAAACAGCTCCCAAGCATTCAAGGCACCCCTCTCCTCTCCCCTTTGCTCCAATCTTCGATTCTCCTAGGATTTTGAGTGAAAGGAGAGTGGATTAAGTGAGAGAATCACTTTGGTAAGCTTGAGCACTTGATTTCTTCGTCATGCCGGTTAGATTTACGTCTATTACTCTTGGGACTTTACCCCTAGCCGGCTAGGCGTTGCCCAAGAGCTTCCATCTTGTGGAAGAGCCTTGGAAAGTTTGTATTACCCTTGATTCTTAGTGGAAACCTCAAGTGACCTTTTGTGGTTGCTTTGAGAGAGGCAAGGAGGTGAAAGAGACTCCGACCTTTGTGGTCACCTCAACAACGAGATGTAGGAGCTCCTTTGTGGGGTTGCCGAACCTTGAGATAAATCCTTGTGTCTCGTGTGCTTGTTGTTGTATTTGCTCGAGATTACTTGTATTTGTTTGTCTCTCTCTCCCGAACTTTATTTTAGGATTTGGACTCGATCTACGGTTTGGAGGCATTTCAGCGTCAAGGGAGTGACCCAACATCTTCACCAAACCACTAGAAAGTGGGGTTGTAAGATTATTTATCTGCAAAGTTAAATTTGGCACTGCTTTCGTAGTTCACGTAGGTGTCGGGACTTCTGACAGTTTGTGCCGAAACTTCTGACGACGTCGGGAGTTCCGACCCAAACTGTCGGGACTTCCGATATTAATTGACAAATTTGAACTTAGCATTTGTAGTTAATTTTTAGATATGCCTATTCACCCCCCCCCCTCTAGGCATTGTTAGATCCTTTCACCCTATGGATTTTGGCTCCTGCCATAAACCACAACTTAGCCTCATCATTAATATCCTGCATTATGGACTGAAATTTGACTAAGTTCCCTAAAAACCGTAGTAATTCTAATCTTCGATCTAGATCCACCATGCCACTAGGATGACCAATGTTGAAACCCTTTGGGCCTCGTTCATTTGGCTAATAAGCCATGGCTGAAAGTACTGTTGGCTGATTTGTTGTGAGAGAAAAGCACTATTTCGGCTGAAAAAACAAGCTGAAAAGTATGGATTATAAGATAAGCGAACAGGGCCTTTTGGCTGATTTGTTGTGAGAGAAAAGCACTATGATGTTTAGGAACATGCTGCATTGCACAAAAAAGCAAACTTCTGTTCTTGAGGATAAGTGTTGCCGCCCAACTAGGGCCTTGTTTGGATCTATCCAACTAAAATTTAGCTAGCTAAAATTTTAATGCTAAACTTTAGCCAGCTAACTAAAAGTTCTCCCAGCTAAACTTTAGCTTGAGTGTTGGGAGCAAAGAGGCCCTAGATAGCGTAGTATTTTATAGGGCTATTTCTTAAATAGCTAGTGTACAACTGACACTAGAGGTTAATGTGGCAAACAACAAGAACATTATCATACTATGCACAAGGCACGTCAAACAAATAAATCCCATTTTGGATGACCCATAGTGTATCAAAAGATTGTACTCTTGGCATATCTCTCTATCCCTAAAATCCGCCAGTTCTGTTCTTTCCTGCATCCACCCCAGATTGTGCCTCAACAGTCATGACTTTTCCAGCGTCCACACCAATTCGTGTCCCCAGAAAAACGAACAAGTGAAATCAACAATCTAGGATTAATTTTCACCTTTATCTCTCCTTAATAACTCATATCCAACGATCCTAATTCATCTCGTCCTCCCTCCCCCCGGGCGACTCATGATCACAGGCCCGCACGTGACTCCTCGACTTACGTCTCCTAGGCACCCCGCACCCCTCGCCGCACGTCTCCACAAAGCCGGTGGTCCTCTCCCAGGGACAGGAGCGTGACTCCTAGGGAGACGCCGCACACGGACGCCGCACGCCTCAAAGCAGCGGCCACAGATAGGCCACGATGGGCTAGGGTGGGGCCGCTCGAGGTGCCTAGGGCCGGAGTAGCAGCACAGCGGCTGGGCGTAGGCAGCGTGCGTGATCGGGGTCCGACCCACCACCTAGCCGTCGCCACCTTGTCACTGTGAGGCGACGCGTGATTATAGGTGACGAGGGTTCGTCACCGTGGCAAGCATCGTTGTTCGTCGAATGTCAGGATTGTGGGTCTCTGGTGGCTCGGGCACTCAAGAACACAAGAGGATGCACAGCGATGTATCCTAGTTCAAGCTTTCGAGGCCCTACGTCCAGCAGAGAATAGTCTTTGTATTCGAGAGCACCCAAATCGAGGGGTTACAACCAAGGAGAAAGAGAGTTTGGCAGGGGATCGATTGGTGCTATCCTGAGGCTCATCGATGGTGGGGTTTCTTCCCTAGGGTAAGGGAAACACTCCTCTCTCTTGCTAGGTTGCCAGGTGGAGGAACACTGTGTTGTTCCTCTTGGTTGCTCTGTTCTCGGTCGAGCTCGACTGCTCAGCCTCCTAGAGAATGAGGGAAGGGAGAAGATCACCCTGTCTATGGGAGCTGACCTTCTCTTATATCCTGGGGAAGGTTGGGTACAAGGCAGCTTGAGGGCTATAGTCCATAGCCTTCGTGCACCGGGGTCCTGGAGGGTGCTGCTGCGGCATGGATGGACCTCGACGTTGTCATGGAGTTAGGGGAGCTGAGGGCGTCGCCTGGTGTTGCTGTAGCCTTGGCGCTTGACCGACAGGGGCTGTCTACTGAGGATCGACCTCCACCAGGTGAGCCTTCTTGAGGCTTCCTTAGTGGAGAAGGTGCCCCAGCTTAGGGGGCTAATAATAAGCGAGCCCGAGAGCCCCGCATCCCTGGAGCCGGTGGAGCGGCTTGTCCTGTTGTGTCATGCCTCCTGTGTGGCTTTGTTGAAGGAGTGGCCGATAGTGCCTCGTACCCATTGTTCGGGCAGGCACTGGGGAGCCCCCGAGCCTTGGATGCTCGGTGGGCTGGCCAACACTCAGGAAGTGGCTAATGCTTGGGGCGTCGGTGGCTGGCCCGACCATTAGCTTGGGCTGGGGCAGAGCTGGGCTCAGGCTCAGTCTCTCATCGGTCGGTTGCTCAGGGACTTCCTGAGCCCCAAGTCCTGAGCAGAGGCAGGGGCATGCTTGGGCTACGCCTAACTTTGACCTGAGAGTACGCACGAGCATACCCAATGGGTATAGCCCCCTGATCCCTCGAGCGATCCTGGAGGGGTCTGTCGGGGGGGGGGTCTATCGGTCAGGAGCCTTTCTTCTAGGGACTTAACATACCCTTATGTTTGACTCTCGTCACCATGGACACCGCACGCCTCGGAGTAGCGGTGGCAGAGGGCGCGGCCATGAGCGGCTAGGGCGGGGCGATGAGTGGGCCAGCCAAGACATGGCCGCCGAGTGACTTGGAAGGCTAGGGCGGGGCAGTGTATGGGCCGACCAAGACGCGGCCGCTGGGCGTGGGCTGCGACTTGGAATGGAGCAAGGCCACGAAAGGCTGGGGTGGGTGGAGCGGGGTAGCTTGCGGCGGAGCAGCACCGCAGTCGCCGGGCACAGGCAGCGCGGCATGGCTTGGAACCCGCTTGTCGGTTCTTGCCCTAGGGCTACTCCTCCAGCATCGAACCCGCTCACCGGTTCTATTGTTGAGATGTAATCTTGATGTGTGACCGGCTATTGTGGTATGATACTCAACCGAAATCGTAGCGTAGTGGAGATGTGGATGGCATCTCTCCAAGGATCACTGAGGTGGATTTGTTTAAATTGAGTTGGTCAAGTGGATAATACCCGATTTAGGTAGATTAACGGGACGGGTCCCTACGTAGGGCATTACAACATTCTAGTCTTGTTGCTCTAATATATGAAAGATTGAAACAATTTTAGTAATGATAAGTACAAAAATCAATATTACGTAAAATAAACAAATAAGTTTAGCTAGAATACTAGCGGAAAACTAAGGATGCAAGTGGGCTAGCCCGCAAACCCGCATATAAGCTTAATTTGACGGGTTAACAATAGTTTAATTATGGGCGGTAAGGTTGTTAAAAAAAGGCATAACCCACATATTTGAATTACAACGCACACTATCCCAGAAAGATGCGATTCTAGTATAGAGCTAAGTCAAAAGTTTGACTAAATTTTATGTAAAACAATGCTAATATTTACCATACTATTATCATTGTAATGATATTTTCATAGCATCTATTTGGAGCCATGAATGTTGATATTATTTTTTATAAACTTAGTCAAACTTTGTATAATTTACCTTAGTCTAAACCTAAAATTATTTTACCATTCCTGGTACGGGTGTAGTAGTGACTAACTAGTGTCTGTGCAGCACTTACCCTGGTCTTGTAGTTAAAAAATCCAATGCCAGGTGCCTCACATGTCATAATTAGAACCCTGCGTGTACCACATAACAAGTTCTGTGAGATCAAATGACAGTTGCGTTGAAGAATTCGATGAACGAATAATCAATGCTAATCCGTGTCATTTCGATGGCGAGTAAATAAACAATCTTTGCACGCACCATGGCTCCAATGGATGCACGTCTATTGTATAAGCAGTACGATTCAGGGAAAACACCTGATCAACTCAAACAAACGCTAATTACCACCGAAAGATATATTCGTCATATATTATTATGAGCAAAAAATAAGAAAAATAAATTATGTATATACCTCAATTCTGGGCTGTATTGGTGTAACAACACCACGAAATTAAGCAGTCGCACAATGACGCCCAAGGACAAATTAAACAGAGAATAAGTATATTACAAATAAAAGTCACTACAGAGAAAAAATGATGTGATCTCAAATTCTCAATCCATTTGTCATTACGGGGAGTGATAAGTTTTACGCTTTCACTTTTGTTGTCGGCGGGACATTTAATATCACTGGAAATAAAGCAATTAATTTCCCCCCCAAGATGAGCAGCAAATTTACAGAACATACCTTGGATGCTAGCTGGCTTGCACACTCAGAAAGGCTCGTTATCTTCACTACTTTCGACTCATCATGAACCGCTTCTGGTTTGGTAAAATGGTAGCCAGTGTCCCAGAAGGGCATGCTGGCTACAACGCTCTCGACGTGGATCGTATCCAGGTTTGTGGGTGGCTTCTGTTGCTTTTGCATCGTCAAAATGTAAGTCTGAGTGGATCTTGCAGGTACAGTGCCATTGAGTGAACCGACGAAGATATCTGGGGTATTTGGCTGAATCCTGTAGGCAATATGATGATCTGCGTTGTTGGTTAGCTGCACTGGGCATGAAATCAGCTTATCTGGCTCGAAGGGGAAGCAGAGATAGGGAGGCTGGACAACAAATAGGTGCTGGTACAGTTTATCAATAGTTTCTTCTGTTTCATTCAACATAGTGATGATATCCTCAATACAGGGCCTTTTGTGGCTGTTGGATTCCACACAGTTCAGTGCGATCTCAGTGCAAGTCTTCACTTGGTTGCAATACGCATCCAAATACGAAGCATCTTTCCACCCTGCCGCCAGTAGCATTTTTCTCCAGTTTCCTTGAACCTGCAACTGAAGTGAATCAGGAAACGCCATACCTGACTTGACTATCAAAACGTGAGGAGCCAAAACTACAAGAAAAAAAAAAAGGCCATTATCGTCCTCATAATAGGAAATGACTTCTGATACCAGATCAATGAAGTCTTGGGGAGTGGACATATCAGAATATGTGGAGCGGCCATCGGGTCCTGCCAATACTTTTATCATTATGACACCCAAACTAAATACATCAAACTTGTTTGTGATTTTCCCCTTATCTACAAACTCTGGTGGAGCGTATCCGCTGAAATATATTTGAAGCATCACATTGTAAGTAAGAATGATGTGTAAACCTAATTAATTTATTTCATAGAAAAGATGGCCCAAAGTAATCTGCTTTCTAATATACAATAAGAAAAACAGAAAATAGTATATTGAAAAGGCCAAAAGGCAACTATTTCTAATAATTACTGAAAATACCCCCATTAACCCATTAAAATAAATTTGCAATGAAGTTCAATAATATCGTCTTCACTAAAATTCAACCATGATTACTAATTCATGCAATTCCCTGTCACCATCCATGTTGCTACCTGTAGTGGAAAGGAAACCCAAAGAGCAAAGCTAGAATTGGATAAACCCTGATCTAAAAATGGCTTTTGGACTGCCCACTCGTGATAATAGAACCATAGATTTGCTTATGAACATTCAGCAGAACCGAGGGTTGGGGGGGGGGGGCATCAACTAATACTTGCAATGCTCCTACACCATAAACCAAATATATAGTGCAACCTCACCCGTACAAACCGCTGGACAGGCCAAGCCAATCGTTCCTTCTCTCCTCACTCCATATCACGCCCTTGTGCCACCACACAACAAGGTTGAAGCACTGGATGATCCATATTTAAACAATAGCTGCTAAGATCTAACGCTTCAAGCCTTCAACTGAAGTTATAGATATGATGAACACCACCTCACAAACCCTTCGCTACACTGACAGGTCACAGGTGGAGCATGGCTGAGACGGACAAAGAGCTAGAGGATAATTGTTCCAATGGATTCCTCCAACAACTTTGGCTAGCCAGCAGTGACATGGACACAAAGCCATAACCTGTCATGCTACCATAAAGAAGAAACAATAAGAGAGCAAGATGGCCAGGGAAACAAAGTTGAGAGACCAGCTAGTAGAGTCAAGGAGGGTTTTCCCAAGTCAAGGACAGGTTCGATGTTTAATTTGGCATTAACTCTCAAAGCTTACTTTGAGAGATTGGTCCCCTCTCCCCCTCCCCTCTTGATGGGATCGTGAAAACCCTCCATTAGAAATGTGTCCAATATTTATTTGTACTAATTGGGGTTATAGTGGACTTGTATTGTAATTAGCAGTATAGGGTTAGGTGAGCTATGTTTGTTGGCTCTTGTAACCCGGCCCATCTATAAAAGGAGGGGATTGCACTTGTAACCCACTCTAACACGAGAGTGAGAAGCAACACATGGTGACAGGCTCGCGGGAGGTGTTGGTGGCTTTGGCCGGCGCCCAGGGCAGCCAGCTTCGTAGTTTTGGGGAGGAGTGCCCGTAAGCATGCCCCGGGGATGTAGGCTTTGGCCGAACCTCGTTACCAAATATCGAGTCTCTTGTGTGGTGTGCATGATCTCTCGTGAGCATCTCGCCTAGGTAGATTCAAGCAATCGCTTCCGCATTAGGCGCCAGAATCACAACACACAACACACCCTTGCCAAAAAATAGTTCTAGTGTTTTTGTGCAAAAGATCATATGCAGATAAGTGATACCTTGACATTTCAAGTGCAAAACTCGGCTTCTTTTAAGAAATATAAATTTGACAGATTGTACAGAAATAGAAAAAATGGAGCAAATGCATTATTTCCTTGTTCGGTGCTCTCAAAAAATGATGTCTGGACTTGAAATTTTATACATATGTAGGCCACTCCATCAAAACGTACGTGAATTTCCTGAGTCTTTTTAAAAAAAAACTTTGAGACTAATTTTTTCGAGAGGTGTTTCATGATTCAACTCAGTGGTTGTTTTCCACTAAATATTCCAAATCATAAAGGCACTCTATCACTACTACGGAGATGCCTAGGCAACTGAGCCAACCGTCTATAAATTTAGGTTGCTAGAAATAAACGATTTGTAGGCCTAGTCGCCCCTAAAATCTTGCCTCTACAGATTGTTTTCCAAAAATCATAAACTGGAAAAAAAATCTTTTTTTTAATCTGGAAAGGCCGGGCCACAAGGTTTTGAACTCGCGGCCTCGAAGCCTCATGCATAGCTGCCCTGGTCACTCTACCTCAAAATCACTTGTGAGGGCTCAAACATTCTCTTCGTATTCACTTTACCGTATTTTAAAATGAGTATTTGGGACCCTAAATGAATTTAATTGAAAAGGGTTTCAACTGCAAAGTTGTAGATATCGTCAAGTAGTACAACTTTGGGTTTGGTTGTTTCTCCAGCCGAGGTTGTTTGAAAATTTTGAATTTTAATATGAGAAATTCAAACATAAGTTTTCTTAGATAAATGATTTCAAATAAAAAAGTTATCAACTATGAAGTTGTATAACTCTTCAAAATCTACAACTTTGGTTTTTGTCGTTTCTTCATCCAAGGCCATTCGAAAAATTTGAATTTCAATATGTGAGATCTTCAAACTATATTTTGGGGCTATAGATTATTTCAAATGAAAAAGTGATCAACTGCAATATTTTATATCTTTTTGTGATCTAACTTTGGTTTTGACCATTTCTCCATCCGAGGTCGTTTGGAAAATTCAAATAATTTGAATTTCAACATGTGAGAACTTCAAATAGAATTTGTTGGATCTAAATGATTTCAATTAAAAAAGTTGTCAACTAAAAAGTTGTAGATCTCGACGAGATATACAACTTTGTTATAAAGTTTGTCTTCTGCCGACTTCGTTTGACAAAGTTATGAATTTTGCTATAGTGCACATATTTTTAGAGAATGCTCTAGATCCAACCGCCTCTATAAATCGACTTTTAGAGACGGCTCTAAATCTAGCTGCTTCTAGAAATCCATTTTTTGAGGCGGCTAGATCTGAAGCCTCTAAAGATAGAGGCATTTGTAGGGGCGGCTAAAAATACCAGTAATCCCTACAAATGCATTTCTG
Organism: Miscanthus lutarioriparius; assembly: GCA_904845875.1. Taxonomy (NCBI): domain Eukaryota; kingdom Viridiplantae; phylum Streptophyta; class Magnoliopsida; order Poales; family Poaceae; genus Miscanthus; species Miscanthus lutarioriparius. Next base: position 79,325,915 of record CAJGYO010000010.1, read on the forward strand.
GAAGTGGCTCGTTTCGGAAACCATTTTTAAAGACGATTGTAGATTGAGCCGCCCTTATTAAAAAAAGGAGGCGCCTCCACAAATGGTTTTTGTAGTACAGTATATCTTAGAATATCACATGTGTAAGCACAATGCAAACATACTAATATTTTAAAGAAGGAAAAAAATAAGGGACAGATCTATAAGGAACTGATCATTTAACTCACAGAGTCCCTAGAAGATTGTTTGTAGTATGAGATTGACGAGTTCCATAAAAGAGCTTTGATAAGCCAAAGTCTGCAATTTTTGGCACCATATCCTTGTCAAGCAATATATTTGAAGGTTTGAGGTCAAGATGGAATCTTTTTTCCCCATGAAGGTATTTCAAACCGTCGCAAATCCCCTTTATTATTTTGTAGCGATTATGCCAACGAAGTCCAGACTGTTCATCTGTAGAAGAAAACGAATGAAACAAATGAGACATGTTTACAGAATTATTCTATCAAATGTAACTAGCATTTGTAGAGATCAACGCTAACTAGCTTATACTAACCAAAATTATCTCATACCAGAAAGATGCTTCTCAAGGCTTCCTTCAGGCAAAAACTCCAAGCATATTGCTCTGTCTATCATTGTAGCGTACACTAGTCTGCCTTGGTGTTCGACACATCTAGGTTGCTCTATATAGCTTTTCCCAACGAGCTGGACAATGTTTGGATGGCAAATTCCAGTAAGGATTCGAAGTTCATTTTGAAACTGAACCTCGTCTAATCCTGGCATGTGGTGAAGTTTTTTCACAGCTACCTCTTGTCCATTTGGATGCACTCCCTGTTTCACATTTTGATTGCAGGCGTTTCATTATTGATAGATGAAACTGAAAAGACAGAAGCAAAAATCATTAACCATACCTTGTAAACCACCCCATATCCACCACTACCAATTTTTTGCTCCACCGCAAAACCATTTGTCATGTCTTCTATTAGTTTCCATGGGAAATCTGTTGGCACCTCCCTTGTATTGTGTCGTTTGTCATTCATAATTCATATATCTGTTACATTTAGTATCACTTTAAAAAAACTGACTTAAGACAATGAGCAACTAATGAACAATTAAATATACATCCTCCAGTACTAAAAAATATTGGTGATTTTGGATTCACACAATCCTACCTTATGCACTTTTGCTGAATCTACTCATATAAACATTAGGTGTAAAAATATAATACTGACGCTCACATATTATTCTCTCGTTTTACTGAATTTAATAAAACTGGGACATAATTCATTATCTTCCACTGCAAAGTTTCTAAACCCTTATGGCCTTATGCAGCATCTATTGTACTCTGGCATGTGGGATCAGAGTACTAAAAAGTTACATACATTACTTACGGAACAAATGAAGTCACCAGGTTAAACCACAGAGCTACGATGATCCAGCTGGCGCAAATAAGCTTCCGTAAAACCTTTGAGAATGGAATAGCAGAATCAGAGTCACTAACCCAAAGCAATCTCGCAGATGGCCACTACTCCTGTTGAAGGGATGTGGCCAGGAGAGGAACGGAGAGAGGGCAGCAACCACACCAGTAAGGTAGCAGTAGACGATGCTTATATTAAGATTGATGCGAACAAAAGTATCTTGGACCTCTGCATTTGGCCCAATGGAGAAGACCTGCGAGTTGACTGAGCATTGAGCACCCTTGAGATTCCCCGTAATTGCGGTGCACGTGCTGCTTCCAGCAAAAGCCCAACAAGCAGGTACGTACTCCAATATTATGTTATACTAACTTGTAGTAAACCTGTACTTTTTGCTGTCTTTAGCAGCTCGTAGTTTATTTTCAAGTAGGGCCTTTTGCCCTCTGTCTTCCTAAAAAAAAATGTTGGCCCTGTTTGATCCATGGGCTAGAGCTAGTTTAGGTTAGTTGAAGCTCAACTAGCCCTAAAGTAGCCAAACAGGAGGGTTAGAGTGGGTTATTTGCAACTAGCCCATCCTAAAAAACTATCCCCCAAAGAGGTGATTATTTGGGCTAGTTGGGGCTATTTGAGGTGGGGTCCACTGTTTTCTCTCTACTTTCACCTGCACCAATGATTTGGAAAGCACATTTATTATCATTTTAACCCTTATATCCAAACATCTCTTAGGCTAGAGTTAGTTCAGGGCTAGTCCTGAGCTAGAAACTAACTTTAACCTCTAGCTGTGCTAGAGTATCCAAACAGGGCCGTTATAAGAAAAAAAGCAGGTGCAATAATTGCGGTGCATGCGCCGGGTGACCTCCACGCGAAGTGAATGAAGGTGAGGGACGAGGTTCTGGAGAGCAAATCGGCGCTGCATGTGCATGTGCGGAGGGAAACCATATAATTCCTATATGCTGAAAATTTGTCTTGTCAAATCTTTTGATTTAGAAAAATTCAATGGCTCAAATTGATATGATGACCTCTTATCCCATTTCCATCTTATAATATGAAATACTCCCTCCGTCCTTAAATAATTGTCGTTTTTTATTTCCGTACCGTAAGTTCGATGAGATTTATAGAAAATATGTGTAACATTTGTATTTCCAAATAAATTTATTATAAAAATAGATTTAATAATCTATCTAATGATATTAATTATGTACCATAAATATTATTATTTTTTATATAAAATTAGTTAAAGTTATTTGTCAAAAAGCGAGAAGGATAATTATTTAGAGACGCAGGGAGCAGGTGATACGCTTTTGTTAATGGGATCTCAAGTTTACACTACTTCGAAATGTCCGTGCAACGGATGTGAACACCTAGTTAGCTTTTGGGCGTGGCTAGCAGAACAAAACAGGTTTCTGCCGGAGTAGGTCTGCCCTGCGTAAGCCGCGGGAATTACGAGGGAAGTGGGAGCTCCACTGATCGAGGAAAATAATTTCTCGATGGCCGCTAGTGCCGTTCACACGACATGACAGCGTGGATCAGTGGAACCCCGAGGAGGAAATCAAATCCACTTTTCTGGTGATTGAAAGCTGACGACTAAATTATAAAACTCACAGACACCACTTGGTGACCGCTGCTTTTTTCAAATTGGAAACAAACAATTATGCACGCTTTCTGTGTTCGTCCTAGACAGTTTGAAACCATGACTACAGACCTGTTTGGTTGGCAAGGTTGCCTGCGAAAAAAAATTCAGTGCAAACTGTATCCATCTTGCCTCCCTGCATACATACCATGGATAGTTGCCATGTGTCCGGTCAAAGTGATCCAACCCCACGTCTAGAAGGTTGCCTCTCACGCTCGCTGTTTTTCCGCCTCCACCATGCGCGGTTGAATCGTGTTGACGGGACACGTGGCAACCAATCCATCCATGACATGTATGCGGTGAGGCACGGTGGATACCGTTTGCACTGAATTTTTTTTTCCATTGCCAACAGGCATCAGATCCAGACCAATGATTACGGCAGGAAAGATGCCCGGGCCATGTTTAGATTGCAAAAAATTTCAACCCGATGAATAGTAGCACTTTCGTCTTATTTGATAAATATTGTCCAATCGTGGACCAACTAAGCTCAAAAGATTCATCTCGTGATTTCGAACTAAACTGTGCAATTAGTTATTTTTTTTACCTACATTTAATGCTCCATGCAAGCGGCTAAAAATTAATGTGATGGAGAGAAAGTGAAAAAACTTGGAATTTAGAGGTGATCTAAACAAGGCCCCGGTGGGAAATCTGCCTAGCGGGTCACCATTCAAACAGGCCCTACATTGGACAGCTTCGAAGCATGGTCATTCATGATTCATACTGCTTAATAAATGTCAAAATATGCTTCTAGGTGGCAGGTCAGAGTTAAAATATTGCCCTCTCTATCTTTGTAGCAAACACTAGACTGCCTTGGTGTTCGACACATCTATTTTAGGCCTTGTTTAGTTGACTGAAATTTAAAAATTTGGCTATTGTAGCACTTTCGTTTTTATTTGGCAATTAGTGTTCAATCATGGATTAATTAGGCTCAAAACGTTCGTCTCGCGATTTCCAACCAAACTGTGCAATTAGTTTTTTTTCGTCTACATTTAATGCCCCATGCACGTATCGCAAGATTCGATGTGATAACTACTATAGCACTTTTTGGGAAAACTTTTTGGAACTAAAAAGACCTTACTCTATGTAGCTTTTCCCAACGAGCTGGACGATGTTTGGATGGCAAATTCTAGTAAGGCTTCGAAGTTCATTTTGAAACTGATCCTCATCTAATCCTGGCATGTGGTAAAGCTTTTTTACAGCTACCTCTTGTCCATTTGGATGTACTCCCTGTTTCACATTTTTTATTACATGCATTTCATTATTGAAGGATGAAACTGAAAAGATGAAGCAAAAGTCATTAACCATACCTTGTAAACCACCGCATATCCACCACTACCAATTTTTTTGCTCTAGTGCAAAACCATTTGTAATGTCTTCTATTAGTTTCCATGGGAAATCTGTTGGCACCTCCCTTGTATTGTATCGTTCATTATTCATAATTCATATATCTGTTACATTTAGTGTCACTTTAAAAAACTAACTTAAGATAATGAGCAACTAATGAACAATTAAATATACATCCTCCAGTACTAAAAAAATCGGCGATTTTTGGATTAAGAATAAAATACTGACACTCACATATTATTCTCATTTTACTGTATTTAACAGAACATGGACAAAATTCATTATCTTCCAGTCCAGAGTTTCAAAACCCTTAAGCAGCATCTGTTGTACTCTGCTATGTGGGACCAGACCAACAAACCCACCATGTCAGTTTCACATCCAAGGATTCCAGAGAAGTATGGTGGTAAATAAAGAATCAATCTGGCAACTACTCAAATTATATGATAATATGGGAATGGGCAGGAATTATCTTGAGCATCATATGCCCAATTTGAAAGACAACCAAACAAAAGGAATTTCATGCAGTCACCTAGAGGAACTTTTCAAAGGATGAAGGTTCAATATTTACACAATTCCAGATCTTTGGATTTTGTAGTTTCCTTTTTGTGGGTGTGTGGTGTTTTTTAAGGGTCCCCTTTTTTTCTTCTTAATGCAATGATATGTAGTTCTCCTGCATGTTCAAGAAAAAAAGTGTCATCTTTGGATGGACAATGGACCATCAAAACATTTTAAACATTTGAAATATAGAAAAAAAATTCATGCTGCAATAAGAAGAGTTCATGTAGTCTGGTAGTAAAGAAATTGTCTTCTACTGCAAAAAGGCTGGCATTTCAAGTACTATTTCAGAAGAAATTATGAAAGGTTTTAGGAAAGCTAATGTCATATTGGTCTGTTATGTGGCTGCTAGGATTGAGAATGAGAGAGAGCTGAGGGAGAGGCGGCAACGAGCGGGCCACAGTACCCGCGGGTGCTACAGTAAAGCAGGTACTGTTCACGCAGGGAGGCTGGAGGCCGTCCGGGGGCCTTGCCCACGGCCGCGCAAGAGGGAAGTGATTTCCTTCTTAATTCTTGCTTGATTAGATTAATACATCCCCTCTCCTTATATAGAGAGGTTTACTTGACTCCCAAGCAATGCTTACTTGACCCTTAAGTAAGCGACCCTTATCTCTAATTAACCCTAACACTAATGGGCTATACAGCCAGCCCAGGCCCAATAGGTCCCTGACGTACTCTAACACTACACCCCACATGGACATGCAGCTCGTCCTCGAGCCGCAACCTAACGAACTTATAACGCTGACTCGACTCCTAACACCTAAAATCAAGCCTTTTACATCTTGTCTTATTTTATTATTCTCAACCTGAAATGGACTGTGACTCTTTATTTTTTACTCCTGAACATAAGGTGGACACCATCCGCACGCCGACACCATCCGCACGCCAAACCTACATGTGTACAGCCTCCTGGATCCCATGGACACCATGTAGATGAAAGGTGTGAATGTGTATGGCCACCTGGAAGTGGTCGCAACAGCGACCAGCGGAGGTGCCCTCGCGGTGGCCAGTGGCGGAATACGACGGCGCTATGCGGTGCGCTCTCGCTAGTGACCCCACACCTTCTCCCTGCCAGACGGCTGCTGGTCGGCACCGGACAGAGAAGAACAGAGGGCTTTCGATGGAGAACGAGGTGGAGGGATACGCCTCCCCAACCGCCGCCCAGCAACGACGTAGCTGACACCGTCGTTGTTGGTGATGGCGCCGATGCAGCAAGTGGCGTAGCAGTGTGGAACTGCACTGGCACCACTACGGCTGCTGATGGTGCTGCTGGTGACGTCGTTAAGGATGGCAGTGCAGCAACCACAGCGGAATCGATCCAATCCGATTCGGCGAAGTGGACGACCGCTGGTGCCTCGTCGAAGCCGCACAGCTAGTTGCAGTCGGTGATCTGCATGAGCTCCTCCATGTGCAAGGCGTGCTCGAGAGTCTCGGCGGCATCGGTGGCATCGACAAGATCATGCTGATCTATGCCATCCACAGCCACGGACCCCCTGCTGCAGCATAGGGTCCTCCACCATGGCTGTGGCTGGGGTGCATAGGGCCCGACGAGGAAGGCCCTGATGTCCGCCACGGCCTGCCCTAATTCTAGGATTGCGGCCGTCGTCTGCTCCGGGCTGAGGACGAGGGCGGCAGGAGATGATGGCGCCGGGGCAGAGGGCGCGATCACCCCTGAGGACGCCAGCGCGCCCAATGCCGGTGCGCCTGATGTGTGGGGCAGCAGCGCTGACGAAGACGCTAGTGGCGGCGGGTGGGTGTGCTGCGGCGGCGGGTGGGAAGAACTCGGTAGAGGGCTCAACATGATCGAACCAGAGATCTCTGATACCAGATTATTATGTGGCTGCTAGGATTGAGAAGGAGAGAGAGCTGAGGGAGAGGCGGCAACGAGCGGGCTACAGTAAAGCAGGTACTGTTCATGCGGGGAGGCTGGAGGCCGGTCGGGGGCCTTGTCCACGGCCGAGCAAGAGGAAAGGGATTTCCTTCTTAATTCTTGCTTGATTAGATTAATACATGTCATCTCCTTATATAGAGAGGTTTACTTGACTCCCAAGCAAGGCTTACTTGACCCTTAAGTAAGCGACCCTTATCTCTAATTAACCCTAACACTAATGGGCTATACAGCCAGCCCAGGCCCAATAGGCCCCTGACGTACTCTAACACTACACCCCACCTGGACATGCAGCTCGTCCTCAAGCCACAACCTAACGAACTTATAACGCTGACTCGACTCCTAACATCTAAAAACAAGCATTTTACATGTTGCCTTATTTTATTATTCTCAACCTGAAATGGATTGTGACTCTTTATTTTTGACTCCTAAACATAAGGTGGACACCATCCGCACGTCGACACCATCCGCACGCCAAACCTGCATGTGTACAACCTCCTGGATCCCATGGACACCATGTAGATGAAAGGTGTGAATGTGTATGGGCACCTGGAAGTGGTCGCAACAGCGACCAGCGGAGGTGCCCTCGCGGCGGCCAGTGGCGGAATACAACGGCGCTACGCGGTGCGCTCTCGCTGATGACCCCACGCCTTCTCCCCGCCACACGGCTGCTGGTCGGCACCGGACAGAGAAGAGCGGAGGGCTTTCGATGGAGAACGAGGTGGAGGGATATGCCTCCCCAACCGCCGACCAGCAACGACGTAGCTGACACCGTCTTTGTTGGTGATGGCGTCGATGCAGCAAGTGGCGTAGCAGTGTGGAACTGCACTGGCACCACTACGGCTGCTGATGGGCTGCTGGTGACGTCGTTAAGGACGGCGGTGCAGCAACCACAGCGGAATCGATCCAATCCGATTCGGCGAAGTGGACGACCGCTGGTGCCTCGTCGAAGCCGCGCAGCTGGTTGCAGTCGGTGATCTGCATGAGCTCCTCCATGTGCAAGGCGTGCTCGAGAGTCTCGGCGGCGGCGGTGGCATCGACAAGATCATGCTGATCTATGCCATCCACAGCCACGGACCCCCTGCTACAGCACAGGGTCCTCCACCACGGCTGCGGCTGGGGTGCATAGGGCCCGACAAGGAAGGCCCTGATGTCCACGGCCTGCCCTAATTACAGGATTGCGGTCGTCATCTGCTCCGGGGTGAGGACGAGGGCGGCGGGAGACGACGGCGCCGGGGTAGAGGGCGCGATCACCCCTGAGGACGCCAGCGCGCCCAATGCCGGTGCGCCTGATGTGTGGGGCAGCAGCGCCGACGAAGACGCTAGTGGCGGCGGGTGGGTGTGCTGTGGCGGCGGGTGGGAAGAACTTGGTAGAGGGCTGGACATGATCGAACCAGAGATCTCTGATACCAGATTGTTACGTGGCTGCTAGGATTGAGAAGGAGAGAGAGCTGAGGGAGAGGCGGCAACGAGCGGGCTACCAGATTGTTTCCTTCTTAATTCTTGCTTGATTAGATTAATACATCTCCTATCCTTATATAGAGAGGTTTACTTGACTCTCAAGCAAGGCTTACTTGACTCTTGAGTAAGCGACCCTTATCTCTAATTAACCCTAACACTAATGGGCTATACAGCCAGCCCAGACCCAATAGGCCCCTCACGTACTCTAACATGGTCACCATGGAATTCAGTGGTACCAACTTGCTATACGATTTGGACAGCGGATTGGTTGAGAGCAGAGGTCGGACAGCAACGAAATATTCCACGAGCATGTTATCAAGGAAGACTTTTCATAAACACAGATCTTGAACGGGAATTTCATCTGAAACATAGGAAGGACTAGTTTCACAGTATGAAAAGGAGTATTTCGTAAACATACTACTGGACGACTGGTAGAAAGCTTTTCTTCGAGAACCAAAATATATACGATTGTGTGGAGTAAGTTTAAGCATAAGCTAAGATATTACAAGAATACTAGAGGAGAGGAGAGGAGAACTGAAAGAATCCGTCTCTCTACTATTCCAAAATATGAGAGACAAAATTACAAAAATAGCAGAGTACCAACAAAAGGGTCACCAACTATTTAACATGACTCCTGGTAAGAAAAGAAAAAAACCATGACTAACAGAGAGAATATAGTATCACGAAAAGGTTTTACTGGTTTTTTGTCACCTTGCTGTTTGCTACAACACCAATCAACCTCCTTAGAAACGATGAGCACACAAGAGTATCTGAGGACCAACAAGGCAACAACTAGTAGTATGTGATGAAAATCCACATGTATATGCTCAGAGTCGCCATGTTAGATTTGGCAGCCTGGCGCAAATAAACTTCCCTAAAACCTTTTCAGAATTAAATATATAGCAGAATCAGGGTCACTAACCTGAAGCAATCTTGCGATGGCCACCCTCCTTGAAGCGATGGTAAGCAGAGGAAAGGAAAGGAGAGGGCAGCAACCAGTGAGGTAGGAGTAGATTATGCTTTATCGAGATTCAAGATTAATGCGAACAGAAGTATGTTGGTTGTTGGACCTCTGCATTTGGCCCAAGGGAGGAGACCTGCTAGTTGACTCCAAGTCTCCAATGTGGTGCATGTGCTGGTTCAGCAAAAGCAGATGCCGACCCAAGAAGCAGGTACAATAATTGCGGTGCATGCGCGGGGTCACCTGCATGCACGCGTGAAGTGAAGGTGAGGGACGAAGTTTTAGAGAGAGAGAGAGAGGATGGAAGATACTTAATTAAATTTGTAAAGAATAATATCAAAGAGAGTAATGTAATACTACTTTCATTTTCATCGTAGTAAGTGCTAAAAGTAACTCCAAGAGACTCTATATATCCTTCCTAATTTATAGGAAAAAATTCCCTCCAACAGCATCTTCAATTGGATCACCAAATAGAGACATCTTCTATTTCGTATTTCTCGCTAGCCCAAGTGGATAACGAGGATGGCTGCCTAGAGTGCACACAAGATATATAAAAGATGTTGGAAGATACAAAGATATAGAAAATGATTTTTACTCAAATGACTCTCCATATGATGAATCAGAGAGTAAATTTTTAGAAAGACACTCTGAAGATGCTCTAATAATAATATCAAAGCGAGTACTAATGTAATTTTAGTTTCATCGAATTACCTAAATCTTAATTATCTTTTAAAGAATAATATATTATTTATGATAGCAAATATACATTACTAGAAATTAAAATAGATTTAATGGATAATCTACTAACATACTTTTTGGTATCATAAACATTAATAACTTTTTTATATAGATTTTGATCAAATTTAAGATGTTTTCTTGGTACTATATAATTTTTTTCTAGATGAAAAGAATATAAATATAGATTGGGTGCATGTCTATAATCATAGCTTAAAATTTTGGGACCCTAGTTTAGAGAAATATATATTGAGTGCATGTCTATAAGATAGGGCAATCAAATCTAACAAAAAGTATGCATATGAATGTATGTATACATACATGGTGGACGTGCACAGTTGGTGTAATTTTTTTATTGGAATGTGATATATGTGGTGGATCCCAATGTGCATAGTTGATGTAAGAGTTTTTTTTTTCCTTTGAATGTGACACATCACATATGTGATGATGGATCTGAATGTGCATATTTTGGATGAAACTTTTTTTCTTAGTAATAACGTGGCATATGTAAATTAATGTGAAACCTGTATACTTGATTAATATATTATATTTTAGACCTAAACTTGATTATTTGTTGTAACGTTTATAGATGTGTAACATGAGTACTTAATAGTGACATATGATCATACATAGGTGACACGATTTTGTTAAATAAAGTTTATACCTCGAAAGTCGAAATGTCCGCGCAGCGGATGTGATCCCCTAGGTTAGCTAGCTTGGGCGAGGTTAGCAGAACAAAACAGGTTTCTGCCCTAGTTAGCTCTGCCCTGCGTTGCTTCAAACTTTTTGACAGTGGGAGCAGGAAAGTGTAGAGAAACTACCGAGATTCTCTGCAACCACTGCAAATTGGAATTTCTTGCAGCCGCGGGACTTACGAGGGAAGTGGGAGCCGCTAGTGCCGTTCACACGGATGTGGCCTACGCATCTTTTTTTGTTTTTTTTTTAAGGGTGTGGCCTATGCATCTTGACTTGGCATGAGCGCGCGGATCAGTGGAACGCTGATGAGGACCTAACCGAATCCACTTTCCTTGGTGATTAATTAGCCGAAAAGCTGACGATTAGATTATGGAACTCGCAGACACTCTTTTGACGACCCCTGCTTTTTTTTCGAATTTGAAACAAACAATTATGCACGCTTTCCGTGTTCGCCCGGGACAGTTTCAAATCATGACTACACTAGGACGGTCCGCGCGCTTCGCTGCGCGCGCAGGTTGGGTACCAGCCATTTACATAATGTTTGAGAAAAAAAAAAAATATACCAATAGGTGAATCAAGAGTATAAATATATTACTTTGCCTTTTCCTTGTACAGAACATTCAGGAAAGACTCTTGAAAATCGGCAACCAAAACATGCTTATGAGTCTCATTGGCATTCCAATTATATAGAGCATTGCAGCTACAACGTGTATGACAAATACTTGAGCCGTTGAAGACGGGAACATGTATACCATCACATCGAACCTCATGAGATTGATGGACAGCATAAGCTCCTCCTGGGTCCATAATATATTTAACTTTGAAAGTTGAAAGTGGCAGGCAGCTATAACATGTCCCGTTCTGCATTTCTGCTCACCTCCACAATGAGCTATCAGCCAACACCAAGAGATCACAAACATAGATTTTCTAAAAACGTGATCACACGTCCCATGTAGAAATGGCCATAAATAAAATAATAAAAAGGAACCACAACCAATAGCAGAATAATACAACATTATGCATGCTCATTAAACTTGTACCTAGATACTGGATACCATAGTTGGACTTGTTTGAACTTCGTGAGGACAGGATAAATATAACCACAGGCAGTGTATGTCTATTCTCTCACCTAGAGAGAGTTTTGCTTGGATATACTACTACAAAATCAGGACAGACAAATGCATGGAAAACTGCAGCTAACCTTTAGTGCAGTCAGAACCATCTTGCCTAAAACAAAATCACCAGGGCAATCTTTGGTTGCTTCATTCAATAGATCAAGGCAGCGAAGAGAGGTTCAGACTGCGAGAGATTGAAGCCAAACATTAGTTTCATAACACACACACATGCTAAATCAAGAAATCAGATATGGAAGGTGATAGAGCTGTAGCTAAGCAGCTACAAATTGCAATTTAGACCTGAGAAGCATCATGTGAGTATGCAAGACCCTTAAGCCTAGTTGGGAAATTGATATCATAGGACCCAACAATGTTCTGAATCTCAGTACTCCTGAAAACATAGTTGGCAATGATTTATCAAACAACTGAACCACACACAAGCCTTAAGATTGGAAATAGATGCCTTACAAATTTGGTAGGAAAAATCAAGCTTCCTGGGTGATGCAAACAGCAAAACAATTCAGACACCCTTAGCACTTCAGCAGAGTAAGGGATCAAGCATATTTGCATGAAGAAAAGACAGATAGCTCTCTGACAAAGTTCAAGATAAAATATTTACATGAAGCGAAATACTTCCGTAGCTGCAAGCTGAAATAGTTGTTCACATTTTCGCTCCATCACAGACCTAGATGACACACTTTGTTGTGCCCATATATTCAGCACTGAATAAAGAGAAACTAATATGTTACATCAACTGGTGATATCCTAACCATATGTACTGTAGAAAACCTAAAGACTCCTTTGCTGAAGTAAATTCGAATGATGGTTTGGATTGATCACGGATGAACTTTGAATAGCATTATTCATTAGGAACATGCCATTGCTCCCTTCGGTGTCAAACTACAGCAAAGCATACACGATTTGATGTTGATTGCTACAGCAAACCATAGATGAAGATTAGTCAAGGGACAATGCCTAAATAAAAGGGGGGAAACAAAATACGTGGGACACCCTTTGAATGTTTTGGTCGTCCCTGATTATGTCTGGAAGCAAAAACAAAAAAGGATTGTGAGATTAATGTCAATATAATAAAGGAATACCAATTAATAAAGACGGAATTAATTCTGCACACAACTCAGATAAGGCAAATCACATGCAAAGAAAGGAGGGCATTTCTATTTTGTTATTTCTAATTTGAACATCACATGTCTGACAAATAAATGAGGTATGTCGGCATAGGAGAGATTGAAATAGATCATGTAGAAACAATGCCATAGCCCATAAGGAAGATGAAAAATAAATTAGTTTTGCAAAATAATATAAGTACACGTTTTTAACTTGTAATGAGTTTTTTATGTTATGGCAGGAACCAGAAATGTGAGTTAGTAACCTCTATTTTAACATAACCAATTAGCCTTTCCTTATAGTCACAGGGAATAACTCTTTTGCACTGAAAATTAAATCCATAACCTGCAAAATAGAGGAATCAAAACAAACAGTAACTGCATACATGAAACAGAATATGAATATTTGTGGTCCTTTGGGACACAGGTATCACATAATTGTTAGCCAGCTAAGAATACAAAAAGGTAGTCTGACATCAGCAAAGACATATACACAGTATATTAGTATTACACCTTGGAACACAGCATGGATTTAGTAAAAACACCATGAAGAAAGTTCCTCAGACGTACAATAAGAACAGACCTGGAAACATAATAAATAAATTGGACACAACTGGTTTTATATCATTGTTTGCTCTATCACTGAAGTTAGAATAAACAAATCACAAAGTAACTAAATTTTCAGAGAGAGGAGAGCAGAAAGATTCGCAGCTTCAAATCCATTAGCAGGCAATCTATAGCAAATCCAAGGCGTTCTATTGCACAGGCTAAATAAAAAAAACTAAGAATGGTCATACTTGAATCGTTGCCCAGCTCTTCAACGACTGCAAGCCGGCCACCCATCACCGGACTTTGACTCCCGGACGGCTTGCATTTTCGGCGGTGTGTTCGGCACCTCTGCTAGCGCCCCACCGGCGGAGCCCTGCCCCTGCCTCGTCCTTGTGCATGCGGCCAGCACGTGCCGTGCGACAGCGAGGACTGGGAGTGGAAAACGACGGAAGCCGTGCACAACACATGAGATCCAAAATACAACAAGTGTAGATGAATCGAGAAGAGGAAGCAAGACGGGGACGAATCGATGGCCGCGAGGGAGGCACAGACCTATGCAGATGCAGCAACCTCGACGGCAATGGTGCGGCCACGGCAGGAGTAGTCGGGCCTGTCGAAGCAGCCGCCCGGAGAAGAAAGGCAGTGAGGAAGGGAGACGGAGGCATAAGGCGTAGGCGACGGATGCGAGGCAGGGGCCAGCGCGAGCGCCGAGGTCGCGGCACGACGCGTGGAGAAGCGCGCCTCCGAGGGTGGGCGACGACGGCTCCTAGGCGCAACGCCTAGAAACGCTGGGACTAGGCCAGACCAAATTTAGCAACGACGTGGAGGGTAGTGACTGGAGGACCGGCACATGAACAGTAACCAGGATCGCTACGGTAACGCGGATTCTAGGCGCCCCAATTTAACGAAGAGAGAGCGAATCGATGATCACACACGCACGAGCCCACGTGGCTGCACACGATTCGTCAACAGGAGCAAAACAGTAATGAGAGCGCTCTCGTAACGCGGATTCCGGGTGCTATGGAGTAGTATATATATTAGACAGTTTCCAACCATGCATGGCCTTTCATACGAGAAATCTCTAGCAGGACCCTCAGACAAGACCCTAAACTATCAGGCACATTCTTGGTGAGGAGATCTGTTTCTTCCACCAGTACATAAACGACTTTTGATCCACTTCGAAATTTGGCTTTAGTCCTGGTATTTTTCGCGCCTGGGATTAGAGAAACTTTTAGTCCCGGTTGGTAGCTCCAATCGGGACTAAAGGTCCCTGCCCAACGGCTACTGCGGCAGGCTTTTGTTGTAGGGGACCTTTAGTCCCGGTTGGAGCTACCAACCGGGACTAAAGATTAACTTTTACTCCTAGTTGGTCCCTCCAGCCGGGAGTAAAAGTCTACTCCCGGCTGAAGGCTCCGTCCGAGACTAGAAAGGGACCTTTAGTTCCGGTTGCTGTCTCCAACCGGGACTAAAGGTCCCCTCCTATATACCCCTTCTTCCTCCCCGAGCCCGAGCTGATTCACTGTCCATAATCTCAGTCCATCGTCTTTTCCAGTGCCCTCTGTCCTTATCCATTTGTTCCTCCCGTGGCTTCTCTCTATTATCTGCTTACTGTGTGGTAGCCAGGCCCTGAAGTTCGCAAGTGCTGGCAAGCATCCTCGTTCCTCATTGCTTCTTGATCAAAATCCAAAAACCATGTGAGCCTCTCTCGAATCAGCGAGTAGAAAGGCCCGATGGTCGCACAAGCGGCTGGCAGCTGCTCGCACGCGGCAGCCAAGCGATGGCTCGCGCTGGACGCCAGGCGTGGTCGGCGATGGCTCGCACGCGGTGGCCCAGTGGTGGCTCGCGCAGAGAGCCCAGCGGCGGCATGCGCAGGGCGGCTGACAACGGCTCGCACGCGGCGGCCAAACGGTGGCAGGCTTGCAGCTGCTCGCACGCGGCAGCCCGGCGGTGGCTCAGCAGGGCACCAGGCGTGCTCCGGTCCGACGCGGACGAGGTCCCCGTAGCGTCAAGCAGTTGGCCAAGCTCGACGCCTCCGCGTGCTCGTCTATTAGGGAATCTAGGGATTTGTAATTTGGTCTCTGCTCATATTTGATTTGTGCCCACATTCATGCTTCCTTGATTTATGACTCAGTATGTTTCTATTCGATTTGGTCTAGTTGTTCATGGTGGTTTCGATTTGGTCTCAATCTAGTTGTCTGTGGTGGTTTGGATTTGTTCAGTTTGATTAGATTTGTGCTCTTGTTTTGATCTCGATCTGTTGCAGGGTGTCCTCAATTTGGTTCTCTTGCATCTGGTGGGCGTAGAATGCGTATTCGAAAACCTATTCGAAAACCAAAACGAATCATCAATTGAAAATAGAAACAAAAAAAAAGAAAACCTTTAAGGGCCGGCCCACGTGGCCAGGCCGGGAGGCCTCTTTAGCCTAGGTTGGTATTACCAACTGGGACTAAAGGTGGACCTTTAGTCCCGGGCGAGAAACCGGGACTAAAGGAAGGGCCCTTTAGTCCTGGATTCGTGCTCCCGGTTAGGAAACCGGGACTAAAGGGGTTTCCCAACCAGAAGTACAGCTTGTTTCTGTACTAGTGTTCCGAACTTATTAAAAGGAAAAACACAAGCCACAAAAGCATTTAGAATTGCAGGTCTACTGGAAGAATCAAAGACAAAGGACTATATGCATAAATAATCAGAAGTATTGTTGTATGAAGAAGCAGGCGATCACTCGACGCGAACCACCACCACTTGTGGCATCTTCTGGCGCATTCTACTTAACTCCCACAGGATTTTGAAATCCTTATGCAGAGACAGTAACCACAGCTTCCTTAAAGACACAAGGGATTCAAATCCTTCAGGAAACTTATTCAGTTTCGGCAGCGCCACAATATATAAACCTTCAATATTTGGAAGAGCATCCTTCCCAACTGTCAACTGGTTGACATTGAGCATGTTCTTCAGTATTAGTGCCTTTAGTTGTGGAAAGGACCCTTCAGAAATAACCATTGTCTCTGTGCTGCTCACCTTATTATGGCTCAGATAGCTAAGGTTTGGCACATGTGCAGCAATAAGCAGTAGCTGGTCTTCCTGAAGACCAGACCAGCTTAGAGCTAGATACCTGAGGTTTTTACCATGGCCTTGAAATATTGGGCACTGCAGTTGCAGTGTTCCGGCAGCCCAGCGGCCCCTAACGATCAATCTGTGGAACTGCTTGGACTGGCCGTCGACGTTTAGGCCGCCGACCGGTCAGCAAGTACGGGCACAGACCTAGACACGCACGAGTGCATGCGACTTCGGCTGCAGCACCGTCCACCCCGCCGCTGCCTGGCCTAGCCGGCCACCGCACGGGGGCACGTGCATGCGTGGGCCTTCGGCCGCCTGGCCTAGCCGACGTGCATGTGCGGGGCCATACACTAGGATCTAGGAGAGGCGCACGCGGCTTCGGACATAGCCCCAGCCACCCAGCCACCGCCTACCCTAGCCGGCGAGCGCGCAGGGGCACGGGCACGTGCGGGCCTCTAGCCGCTACCGCGACCACCCGGTTGCCCCCTGGCCTAGCCGGTGTGCAAGAGAGGGGTCGAGACACTCGGATCTAGATAGCACCGAGCACGCGGAGACGAGGCCGATGCCGGAGCGGCCTCCCCTGCTCCCCCGCCTCTATCCTACGTTGCTCGTGGTCGAATACCATCACTCGGAGCAGAACCCTAGTGGCCACAGCCCGACCTCCCGGCCGCTACTTGACCTAGCCGACAAGCGTGTGGGGGCACAGGCGCGTGCGGGGCCTCCAGCCACCCGGTCGCCGCCTGGCGTAGCGGGGGTGCATGCGTGGGGGCTAGCGCTAGCCCTTTGCCACTAGTGAGACGCTCGGGCCTCCCGTGGTTCTTTCCTGTTACGGTAATGCTATCTAGCGAGGGTCCGTCTGGCTGGACGCGTGCCTTCGCTGAGCCTAGGGATCAGGTCTGACCGGCCCATCATATATTAAAAAAATCTAGACACTTCCACCGGGACGGAACCGCTCGTGCCGTGCGCCCCTGCACCTCGCACCGGACCCGCTTCATGCCACGCGCCCCTACGCCTCACACCAGACCCGCCTCGTGCCACGCACCCCACTTATGACTCACACCGCGCCTCGTGCTACGCTCCCCCGCGCCCGTGTCAACCTTCATTGGGCAATAGCAAGTAGATGAGCACATGTTGCAACCGTATGTTTCATGCGTTTCAGACGTATGTTTCAAATGTTTCAGCTGTTTCAAACGTATATTGCAAATGTTTCATCTGGATGTTGCATATGTTGCAATGGCTATACACGTATATTGCAATTCTGTTTTCAAAATGTTTCAGCTATTTTCATCTGGATGTTGCATCTTTTCATCTAGATGTTGCATTGCAGTGGCTATACACGTATGTTGCAAGTGTATGTTCCAAATGTTTCACCTATTTTCATACGTATGTTGCAAGTGTTTTATCTGGATGTTGTTATATGTTGCGATAGTTATACACATATGTTGCAAACGTATGTTTCTATTGTTTCACCTGGTTTCAGTATGTTGCAGCAGGTGCTGCTCCCCACGCGCTCTGACTCGCGGACACGCACCCATCCAATGTTGCCTATCTCTATCATGCGGGCCAACACTGCCTATCTCTATCATGCGGGCCAGCTCCAATAGTCGGACGTGCACGTAACGGGCGGTCAGTGCCCAAATGGCCGAGCACTCCCTGGTCAAAGTGCATGCACACATGCAGAGCGCCAGAGCGAGCCAGCGACGCAGAACCGGATGCCCCTACACCACCAGGCTTGGTCCCCTAGGGTGGAGCATGCAGCCGGGGTCAACACATGTACGTGCGCTATGCTCCTATCCTCTCTCTCGCATGTAGCTAGGCGGGCCCCACGCACATGCTCTCTCGTGTAGGCGTAGCAGCAGCACGTGTGGACCCAACAGCAGTAGCAGGCGTGGGGTGCGAAGCACAGGGCAGGCATAGTATCAGCACATGTAGACCCAGCAGCAGCAGGCGCGGTGCGTGAAGCACTATCGGGGACCAGTACTAGGGTACTCGAAGAGGAGGAACTAATGACCATCAACATTGATTCATCCGAGCAGTCAAGGGTGCAACTATAGCTCCAACCGACCTCTGGGGGCGGGCTCCGCCTCACCCGACCACGAGGCCGCGGGCTCCACCTTGCCCGACCCCAAGGTCATGGGCTCTGCCTCACCCGACCTCTGGGGCAGGCTCTGCCTCGCTCGACACTAAGGTCACGGGCTCCACCTTGCCCGACCCTAGGCTGCGGGCTCCGCCTCACCCGACCCCGAGGCCGCGGGCTCCGCCTCACCCAATCCTGAGGCCATGGGCTCCGCCTCGCCTGACCTCTAGGCCTCGGGTTCCGCCTTGCTTGACCCCAAGGTCACGGGCTCTGCCTCGCCCAACCTCTGGGGGCGGACTCCGCCTCGCCCGACACCGAGGCCGCGTGCTCTGTCTCACGCGACACCGACGTCGTGGGCTCTACCTCGCACGAACCCAGGGTTGTAGGCTCTGCCTCGTCTAACCCTGAGGCCACGGGCTCTGCCTCGCCCGATCCCAAGGCCACGGGCTCCGCCTTGTCCGACGTCTAGGCCTCGAGCTCCACCTCACCCGACACCAAGGTCGCGGGCTCTGCCTCGATCGATGTCTAGGGGCGGGCTCCACCTCGCCTAACACCGACACCACGGGCTCTGCCTCTCTCAACCTCTAGGGGTGAGCTCCACCTCGCCTGACACTGATCCCAAGGCCACGGGCTCTGCCTTGCTCGACCCTAAGACCATGGGCTCTGCCTCGCCCTACCGTTAGGTTTGTGCTCCGCCTCGCCCAACCCTTGGGTTTGCGCTCCGCTTCGCTCGACCCCTCGGGTGCTGGCTCCGTCTCACCCGATGGAGTCCCATACCGCCGCCAACCACTCTAGGTCTAGGCGTATGGGCCTAGGTCAAAACTCTGACACCAGGGAAGAGACTGGCATGCCTCGATGTAACCTACGGCCATGATGGTCCATACCTGAGGATTCACATGAAGAACAGCGTCGGGCATACCGATGCTGTTCTGCCTAACCCTCGTACGAACACTAATAGGCACGTTAGTTCACCATGATGTCTGCCAGGACGTAGTGGAGCGCCATGATCGGCAGACGACGCCTGCGCATGGCGCTAGTGATGGACAAGGCTGCGACATGGCGCCATTCCTATTGATATCTACAGAGTCGGTAGGACTCGCATGGAGGAGAGGCAGGACCCGACAATCCTAAAGGCCTTTATCTCTCTCGTTCTTCTCTTTCCCTCCATTGTAACTTGTGCTTTCCCTTGGACTATAAAAGGGAAAGCAGGGCATCCCATGAGGGGCATCGGACGAACTCATCAAGATCCAACTCAAGCTAGATCAACACAAAAGCACGACGCGAGCATAAGGCCGAACAGCGACCAAGCTCGCGGCACCCACTCACTCTTTCCACCAGAGACTTGGGATCATTTCCCTCTCTTGCCCGTTTGTAACCCATACTACAAACTTTTAGTGCTAGTAACATGAGCAACTACAATGAACTGGACATAGGGATATTCTGCCCAAACCAGTATAAATCTCGTGTCCTCTAAGCACACCATCTGAGCCAGACGCGCAATATTAGAAATTTACTCGTCGGTGGTAACTCGAAACATCGACAGTTGGCGCGCCAAGTTGGGGTGTTTTGCATGTCTCGACATCCACACCAGGCCTCGGATGGCTAGTCACAGTGTCAGCTGGGCCTCGGGCGCGCACATGCGCTTTGGGAACCTAGACTTCATCGTCATGACGGAGGGTGAGTTGGTGCAGGCTCCCATCGCCATCCAACATCTCCACTCCGCTAGCCTTGATGCGATCACCGATGTGCTTGAGGAGCTACAGCTGCAAGCACCAGAGGCCCGTACCCCTAGGGGCGACAAGCTCCTTGGCTTCGACTATGGGAGGTTAGAGCACCAGCTCGGCGCCTTCCTGGGACCCCGACCGTCCCTGGAGGACCTACACCACCTTACCTTCTCATTCGCCAATGACATGACGTAGCTTATCGGAGAAGAGCCGCTCTCCCCAGAATACCTCATCCGGAGCACCTCGACAGTGCTCCCGACCGATCTCCGCAATGCCGTAGAGACCATTGGCCACCTTGTGGCGCAACACACGCCTCCATTCCCTGCGAACGATGGGTTCGTGGGGATGACCGAATATGTCACGGAGTCTTTCCATAACCTCCTCGCGATAGAAATGGAGTCACCCTCTAGCTTTGACTCTAGCAGGGGGAGCCATCACCCCTCTCGTGAATGTTTCATGGTAGGTACCCCCGAGGGACATATTGAAAGCATCCACAAGGAAGAGGCCACCCCAACAAACGACCTTGATGACGAGGTTGAGGGGGATGCAGTAGCCCCACCTCACCTATGGGTGGAGCAGCTGAAGGCTCGGCACCAGGAGCTCGAGGAAGTGTAACTCCAGCTCGAGCAGGAACGCGCAGAGCTCGAGCGAGAGATCAAGCACCATGGAGACGGTGGGCATGCGCGCACCATGGCCTACGACGTGAACCAGAGTATCATCGAGGACGATGAAACCCTCCCACACTTCACCTAGGTGAGCCAGAACATCGCTGCTGCTGCGGCCTTGCTCCTGGGGCTTCTAGGGCCCGCGATGCCCGAGGATCGTCGGACCCATCGCAAGATTCGCACGCTACTCGAGCATGCGGCGGCACAGTAGGCTGAGAGCTCGCTGTCCCGACGACGCAAGCTTGACACCAGCTAGCGCACACCGTCAGAGCGACCCAACAAGGACGTGTTGGTCCACCAGGCACCGCAAGGCGGCAGGCCGCCCATCGTGGTCCCGGTGCATGAGCGTCTCGACCGCCACCGTGACGCGCGCGACACCCTCGATGCCTGTAAATGTGCCCGTGGCGATGTGAGGGAGGGGGCTAGCCATGGCTACCACCCTCGTCGTGGCGGACGCTATGACAGCGGCGAGGACCGAAGCCCGAGCCCTGACTTGCCGGGACCTCAGGCCTTCAGCCAACACATCCTCAACGCCGTCTTCCCACCAAGGTGTTTACACCAAAATTTGGAAGAAGGGTCACAGGGACTCGAGAGCTCCCAATATCATATTGGCTGGGAATCAATTGCGTACCAATCGGAATCAGCTGATTTGAATGCAGCACTAGAATCGGCTTTCTTCAGGCAGCGCCAGCAGGTAATGACAAATGCTACGATCGGCGCCAGGATGAGACATGATGGACTCTACAAAAGGGGAAAGATTAGAGTACAAGTTATCTTAAATTAGGAATGTTTTATCTAGGGTCAAAAATTGTGGTGAGTCGTGCTTAGACAGGAGTCATGCGTAGGTCCTAGGTATAAATATCAAAGCCCGGCTATTGTAAAGGACACACAATCAATCCAATACAAGTTATTTACTTTTTTTTGGCTCCGGCCACCCCTTAGGAGTAGGAGTAGAGTAGATCTCGGCGAGTTCTTCAGCAAGTACGGCTGCATCGATCCGGTCGACCTCCACTGCTTGTCTATAAGTACCGTCATGGCTTATACCTCTGTTCGTACGGCTGCATCGATCCGGTCGACCTCCACTGCAACTCTGGTATGAGTTAGTTATTGACTCTTGTCTAGTTCAAGTACGGCTGCATCGATCCGGTTGACCTCCACTGCTCGAACTAGATTAAGGTCAAGTTATTGGCTCTATCTAAGGGTGATGTTCCTTTGGATAGATTCATTAAGTTACCAATATTGCTTATTGCTTCCATTATTTATTTAATTACAGCAATATCACTTCGCCTGATTGGGATTGATCTAGATCGGCCTTATATGTTTGTTAACCCATCGTTTGTTAATCTAAACTGATTTAATCTGCACTTTAAATGATGAGTTATGTTTTATCGGCTGTTTTATGTCAATCTTGATCGTGCATAGCGTGCGGTTAAGGTGCGTTTGACCTTGAATAGATCTATTGGCTAGCGAAATCCGTTCCATGGCCCATTATCATGGCCTATGTGATTCTGCCTCACACCCCACTGTTAGCACCGTGGAGCGGGGATCATTATTTGGTAGATCTATTCCAGATAGGGCACGACCTTAACTGTGCGTTATGCCTGAATCGGATGTTTTAGCCGATATCGAGCGCTTTCACGAACGGTTCGCATCACGAGATCATTGAAGTAGCGATAGGTTGAAAGATGTGTTAGCCCCATGATCTTATTATTGTATTATGGCCTGCATGATTTTGCCTCATGCCCCACTGATATTAGTAATAAGTTAGGGTTGTCGAGTCTATTGTTGTTTCTACGGCCTGCATGATTCTGCCTCATGCCCCACTGGTCACAACGATAGATGAGATCTAATATGTTTATTAGATTTATCTCTATTAAATGGTTGAATGATGATGAATTGTTTCTTTCATAAAAAGGGGTTCGGTTACTTGCAGTCATTGGCTTAGCATGAACTAATTACTGTTGATATTTTTTTGCCAGTGACCAGTATTTGTTTAAACAATGATATTCATAATGATAACCGATTCCTCTTACATAACACCATGAGCTTTAACCGATCTATTCTTATGAATATGCTGGAATCGGCTATTTAGTCGATCTCCTTTCATATCGGCTCTCAGAGCCGCACATTCGGGACTGTCTGGCAACACCGTCATATTCCGCCCTTAATTACTGATAAGCTTTCTCTCCTTGTCAATTGCAGGGTCAAATTGACTGGCACGTCTAGGGAGGAGTGCGCAGGATCGATCACCCTTGTGCTGAAGCTAGGTGGATCTCCAGCTCCATCGAGCGGACCCTTCTGGCTTGCTACGTGTGTCCTCGGCACGGGATGAAATTCCGTGTCGACACGCGTTTCTGGCACTTCCGGTGGGACACCACAATCATCATGGCGGTTCACAACAACGACAATATCCTTATGCTACATTATGAAGAAATACCTGATGGGGATAAGGGTATCATCAGCAAAGCTATAGAAGAGTTTCAGAACAAGTGTTTGTTGTCCTACACCAAAACACGTGACAACACAATTGTTCAAAAATTTTCACTACCAAGAGTTCTACTACACGGGCAGACGGATACAACTGAAGATGAAGACAGGCGTTTCTTTAAGGAAGTTGTAGACAAATCTATTCGTGATGCCATATCAAGCCATAACGAAGCTTTCTTGGACATATTCCACAACGCCATGAGAGAGGCAATTCATAGATTTTCAGTTGGTCAAGGTGGACTGGCTTATTATAATATTCTAGATCCGTCGACCCAAGGGACTAATCAAGTCGGTACCAGCCATCAAGAAGCGGCACCAGCTAGTCAAGGTGTACAACTTTAAGCATCGCGGCGACCTTGGCGACCTCCGGCATTTGCTCGAGCCGAGCGAGCTCATTAGCAGCCACGGCCAAGTTGGCGCTTGGGGTCTTGTAGACATCATGGCCCTCGACACAGATGAATTCATCATTGAGGTTGCGGTGGAGTGGGCGTGGCCTCCCTTGCGAGTCGAGCTGCTCTCCGTTGCGAGCAGCCTTAGCTAGCACAATGGAGGCCTCATTTGCTCAGCGTTGCGCATGGTTGGTATTTCTGTTGATTCGAGTGTCGCTGTCCTTGTCAGTTTCCCCATCCTATGGAGGGTTGTCGACACTGACATTGAAGATCTTGCCTCCTCAGAAGGGAGGGAGAGGAGGTTGGACGGCGGTGGTTTCAGCAACAGTCTCTGTAGAGCCTTGGGACTCGTTGTCTAGATTTTCCTCCAGGATGGTGTGGAGGGATGCTTCGGGGCATCGGCCGATTTGCAGCATATTAACCGTCGACGTTTGCTGGTCGGCGATCTAGTCGGTGAGAGGATAGATATCTCCCACCTGGTCGACGAATTTGCCCCTTAGGGCATCTTGGTAGGAGGCGACGATGCTGGTGAGCCCAAAGGGTAGGCGTCCATATCTTGATTCGTTAAGTATGATGTGAAGTACGGAAAGGCTTGGCGTGCTAAGCAAATTGGCCTGGCGAGTCGTTGGGGTAGTTGGGAGAAAGCGTACAACAGGGTGCCCCGCATTGATTTGTCTTATTGTTTGAATTAAAAAACTTCTTGTAGTGAATTAAAAACCAACAGGTGGAGGCTAGAGACCCACACCTTCCACCTTCCGTGCGGCGAGATGACTATCACGATGCAGGACGTGAAGATGATACTATGTCTGCGGTTGGGGGTCTTCCAGTAACTGGGATCCTTGATAATATCACTGGATGGACTTGGTGGAGCAGTTTTGTGGCAGAGACCACCTGAGGATGAGGATGCTAAGAGAGCAAAGTAAGAATTTCTACGTTCCAAACATTTACCATTTTGACACCAGCACATATTCTGCAAATTATTTTGCTAATTAGATGGAGGGTGTTGTACATAACTTTTATGATGCGTATTGTCTTTGTTTAATTTAATGTTTGTTTTTATTCCCTTAGCTCTCATGTAACATCCGATGTTAGCTCTAATTTAATGTTTGCAAAATATTTCAGGAAAACATCCAGTGTTAGTTCGGTCTGGATAATAGAAAACTTCGGGGCACCACTGCACCCAAATGCTCTAGAGCAGGAGATCGAGAGGTATGCTAGAGTGTGGCTGTGGCACTTCTTAGGTGCCTTCCTGTTACCCAACGCATCGGGTAACACCATCAGTTGGGCCTTCCTCAATATACTGAGCCAGCCATGGGAGAATATAGGAGCGTATAGCTGGGGCAGCGCGGTCCTAGCATGGATCTATCGTCAGCTCTATGTTGCCTGCCGACACAGTATAGGAGGTGCCAACCTAGGAGGTTGTTCCCACCTACTACAGGTTTGGTGTTGGGAGCGATGGCCAATCGGGAGGCTCGTTGTTCACGGTTTACCTGTAAGTGCATCAATTTTTTATTTTCCTCAAACTTGATGCCACACTTGTGACTGACTATCCTATTCAATGCAGGCATGGAATCACGTGGACATGACCGACTGCTCTGTACGTCTGGCAAGAAGTGGAGGTAGTTAGAGGGAACCCGAAGCGGCGGTACAAGCAGTACTCGGACACGCTAGACGTCCTGACACAGCACCAGGTAACGACCACTTTGATACTGCTAGTCGATGTTGTTGCTTTTTTATTATTAAAAAAACCTAACTATAGTTACCTAACTTTTAGGTGAATTGGTGTCCTTGGTCCAGATTCGAGCTAGAGGGGTACCTGAGTCCTCGCACTGAGGATGAGTCGGACGAGTGGCTTTTTAACGGGCCACTAATTTTCTTCCACATGGTCGAGATGCACTACCCTATAAGGGTATATAGGCAGTTCAAAAGATTGCAGCCATGCCCACCGCCGTTGTACACAACCAACAGAAAGTTGCACGGGTGCGACAACTAAAACATAATAATTTAGCAGTCATGTGCATACATACAACCACTAACTTACGTTAAACTTGTAGGTACGATCGAAGGAACAGATACAAGGAGAAGAATTGGGCCATGACGCACGCCACGTTCATCCATGACTAGGACAGTCGGCAAAGGGTCCTGATCGCCGAGATACCAACGCACGACCAACACAACTTCGGTCGCTACCTCCAATGGTTGCATAGGAGTACCCGCACACATATGCAGGCCCCCTACACCAACAAGCCAATTGATGAGGATGAAGATGAGGATGACATCGCTGATGCATACGACGAGGCAACAAGGATGAAGACACAGCTTTAGAGAGCCTCGCTACAGAGATACGTGGTAAGAAATTTGAATTTCAATACAACTGCATGTTAGCGTTCCTATGAATTATAGTGATACGAACTTAGCTCGCTTGTGTATGCAGGCATCACAGTTGACAAGTCTGTCCAACGAAGAAGCCGTGCGACTTCACGAGACCAGAGGGGAGCCGCATGGCATTCTACACGTCTTCATCGATGTACATTCTATTCTCAAAGCCATGACAGTGGTTAAATGGTTCCCATGACTCATTCATCCATGTTTTGTTTTTTTACAGAAAGTGAGGAGGAGCTGCAAGAAGCTGGCACAAAAGCTCAGCTACGTGGATACTCCGTGGGAGATGCCCTATGACCCAGACCTGTCTAGTTCCTTATGCTCGAGCACTATGCCAACATGAGCAGGTTCCTCCGACACGATGGCTGGTAGGACCTCTTATGTTCGTACTCCCGGCAATGCAGGCAAGGGTCCTGCGGAGCACGACGTTGAGGAGGACGAGGATGAGGAGGACTACAATGAGATTGGGATGTCTCAGCTTGGTGATGCACCATTTCCTACACAGTTCGACGAACAGGTACTTGAAACAACCATTAGCCATATACGTCACAATTACTTAAACATTGTAAGTAACGATGCCTATATTGTAATTGCAGGGTCCTAGTTACACTCAGCAGTACCACCGGGTGTACCGCCAGCGAGACCGTACCGACGTTGGGTTCACCCCTAACGTGCTGCCTTCACGTCCGAAGAGGCAGCGATGTCCGCGGTACCCATATACTCCTGGGTCGTAGGAGTTCTTTAGGATGATATGATGCACTTATACTCGGACATCCATATACTAATGGAACATGTAGTATGTCAAGTAATGTCGAACTTATGTATTGATGAACTTGTGTTGTAGTTATGACTTGCTGAACTTATGTCGAACAGAGGTATTATCGAACTTGCGATGAACTTGTGAAAGTTTTATGAGATAACACAATGTCCGTTACCAAAATTAAACAGTGTTTGTTACATGGGTACAATACATAAATAGTTCAAATGAAACACAATACAGCACCAAACAAGTTCTACTACAATACAAATACCAAATCTAAAGCATTGAACTAGCACACCTATACCAATCCTCTACCACACCTGTACCAATCCTTAGTCTGAAATATACTGAGTAAGCAACTCGTTGTCCAAGTACCAGTCCTCTACCACAACCTCGTTGCTGTGGCTAGGCTCATCTGCATTGCCCTGATCTGCCTATCGCCTATAGTAAGATGCCTCCGCTTCACCTGCGGCCTCTGTGGCCTGAGTCAAGAACACGTCCTCCTCTGTCTGGCTCATGTGGCTAGGCTCGCCTGCATTGCCTTGATCTATCTGTCGCCTGTAGTAAGCGGCCTCTGCTTCATCTGCGGCCTCTGTGGCCTGAGTGAAGAACACGTCGTCATCCGCCTCCGCCTGCAACGCACCGCTGTGTCTGGATGTCTCGATTGAAACATGTCGGTCGAGAAACCATAGTCACAGTTAGGGACAGGGAGGTCAGGAGGGACGGGGGCATCTTTGCTAGATGCGTCGGGGTATAATTCTCGAGGACGACCCCGTTTTCGTCAAAACTCCTCCCGATACATTTCTTGCATCTAACAAAATGGTTGTAATTTAATAAACAAAAATCAAAACATCACAAATTAATGTCAATGAGAACCATTTGCATTACAACAAATAAAATATAACCTACACTTTGGTGCAAACTCTATCTTAGATGCAAACATGAAAACTATATAAAAACTATACTTTGGTAAGTAAAAAATAAAATTTGGTACATCAACAGTGTGTCCATATATTTATTCACATATAAAAGTTGAGATGCAAACTCAAACAAGCAAAATTCTTATAAAAATTGACCTTAGAATACATGGTAATCATAATTCTAACTAACCGATTAACTTTAACATTGGCAATTCTAATCCTTCAATCCAACGTTCTAACGAACTCATATTTTCCTCCATACCCTAACTACTCACTCAAATCCTTCGATCCACCATTGATGCCGAGGAGGAGCATCATTACCTTGACAAGGCTGAGGAGGAGCTTTGGGGAAGGTAGGGAGGGGTCGGCAAGGGAGGGCGCGACCAGCGGCTGGCGGCGGCGGGCGTGTGAAAGGGAAAGAAAGAAATGGAGAGAGAGAGAGAGCCGTGTCGTGAGCCTTTAATGGGGCCTGCCGCGACGTGCGCGATGCCACGTCGGTGCTAGGCCGTGATCTATGGTGCGACAGAGCTGGGCCACGTCATCGGTCGCTGCCACGGTGGCACCCTGGCCGCGCTACCATGCATGGCGCGGTAGAGTGGTTTGGCCACGCCATGTCAGTTGGCGCGTCCAAAAGTGTTAGTTTAAAAAAAAACAGTGTCAGTTTTAAAAATAGTTTTAAAAAAGTGTTAAAAATAAAAAAAATCACCTCTAACAAGCTAGAAAAGGTCTTCACAATGAGCTAAAGCCAGAGCCATGTGGCTCTCACAGCTGTACTGTAAGTCCCGGATGATCACTTACAGATAAGTCCTTAGGGAGAGGAATCTAGAGCACCATAAAAATAGCCCAATGCTCTAGCCCCTTGTTCCATGTCGCTAAAAAGCATCTTTATGTTTATTGTATATTCCATTAGTCAAGTTACAAGATCATGGCTTTAGTTTGAGCACTAGCATCATACTACCCAATGCAATACCCCATAGGTATCACGGTACAAGTACAAAAGACTAGGATATCCTTAGTGGTAGTCAAGGTAGACACATGCAGTATGAATTAAATGATTAAAGATGAATAGGACAACAAGGATGGTCCCATGCTATACTTGCCTTAAAACTTAGATATTCTTCTAGTCCAAATCTTCAAAGATCTGCTTCTTGATTCACCACGTATAGCTCACCGACCGGACATGTTCATAAAGCCCCACACAAACATCCATGCAATCATACATGAAGCACACAATAAAACTATATTAGAATAGTACACTAAACATATGAAACAGCAAGTGAAAAGGTTTTAAAGATGTTCTACACGTTACTACGAACACACAGACACGAAAAGCATTCTAATCGGAACTATAACGAATAAGTTATGAATTAAACAAGATTTCCTTTAATAAAATAATAGCTTAAATATAACCTCGAATTTCAAAAGTTGAAAATATATTTAATAGTAGCTTGAACATGTAGATTACTCAATTATGAATCTAACGCAACTTAAACGGATCAAATCAGAGTTAAAACGGAGAAGTTATGGCCTAAAGAAAACTAGTGGCAAAACTGTATATAGATGAAAACGTATTTTGAATCTACTAGAAAGAAACTACGCTTCTAGAATAGGAAAACATATTCTGGGAGTACGCCATGGACTATGGGTTCTATTTAGGTAAAACTAAGGGTCTCTTTTGCAAAAAATCACAGCGAAGGGGTACGGTTGGATTTGAGCCGTCGGATCGAGATTGGACGGTGGGGATTAGAAGAGGAGGGAGAGAGATGAGCATACCGCGGGTTGATTTAGTAAAAGTCGGGGGTCTCTTTAGCAAAAAGGTGACGAAAGGGTACGTTCTAATCTAATCCGTTGATTGCGGATCTGACGGTTGGAATTGAAGGGAGGGATGGGGTCACCGGCGCACAGGGAACCGACAGCGGCGCCATGGCCGGAGAGCAGAGGACCTCGCCGGCGTACTTGGGGAAGGACCTACAGCCACGGCGGAGTGAACCGAGAGCACGGGGAGACAAGAGGAAAACAAGGCGAACTCACCACAGCAATCCTCAGCGGCGTGGAGAGGACGGAGGCGGCGCTGTAGCTAGGCGAGCGAGGCGGCTGCTCTAGGGTTATGCGGGGTAGCAGCGCGGTGCGGGCAGCTGCTATTTATGGCTAGGGGAACCTTGGGAGGCACGGCAAGGAAGAGGCGTAACAGCGGCGGAGTCGGAGTCGGCAGCGGAGGAGAGTCCGGCTCGGTCACACGCGAGGAAGACGATGACGCCTAACCAGCGGGCCTGATTGATCAGCGTCACGTGGGGAAAGAAAGGAGAACGGCCCGGATGCACTGCTCGGCTAGGCTAGACTGCTAGGGAGGAAAGACTAGGCCGTGGGGCACGCAGCTTGGGCCTGCAGTCTGACGGGTCGGGGAAACGGGCCGCGCAGAGATAAGGGCCGAAGGGGAAAAGCAGGAGCGGCGGAGGGGAAACTGGGCCGGCGGGGAGAGAAGGCCGAGCTGGGCTGTTCGGGCCAAATCCAAGAGAAGGAAAGGAAAACTAGAATTCCCTTTTCTATTTTCTTAAACACAATTTCAATTCCAATTTCAACTCTAATTCAAATTCTTTTAAAATTTGATCAAACCCAAGCATCACAAAAAATAAGTATGCAAGAACATGAATGCACAAGATGTAGCTAGGCCTTATATTTGATTTTAATTTTAACAAAGTTTTTATTTTTCTAAATTTACATGCTCACAAAATGCATAATTAAATCAAATTCACCTATTTTAAAATCTTACAAATTTTAGGGTGTTACACCCCGTCGACGTAGTTAGGGTTTGGAGTGGTTAACTTAGGGTACGAGGAATTACCACCCTGCCCTTGGCGGCGGGACTGTGACAAACTATCTTGTGCCGACCCTACTGTAATTTCACCATGGCCCTAGGTATGGTCTATAAATATCCCGGGGCGCCCGTGTAAGAGACAATGTTTTTTGGGGCAATTAAATGATCTATTAATCCGCATTTATCCTTTGTATCCCTTACGAGACCCCTTCGCCCAAGCGTCTGCGCCTTCTTATATTTGTCCGTCTTTCCACTGGTGAGAAACCCTCGACCTCTAACCGCGCATCCCTAGCGAGGGTGGGAGGTTAGGAGTGACACCACAAATAAAAGAAAGAAGAGCCGAACGCGAAAACCTCCATGATGACCGTCTAACAATCTGCTGCATCCATTCTTGAGGTTTTCACGAAGGTTTTTTTATTATGACATCACATATGTGATGGATCTCAATGTGCATGTTGGATGAAATTTCTTTATTTTTAACGTGGCATATGTAAATGTGAAACATGTATACTTCATTCAATTATATATGACTTTCCTTGGCCCAAACATGATTATTTGCTGTAGCGATTATATGAGGTGCATCATACATATGTAACATTTTCTTTTTTGTTTTTCAAAAAAAACATTTGTTGATGGCACATTAAGGAGCGAACAGATAATTCCTAAATGTTGTATTTTATCTTGTAAAATCTTTCGATTTAGAAAAATCAATAGCTCAGATTCGCTTGACCTCTTATCTCATTTTTCTATCTTATAATAGGACATACTTCCTCCGTGGAACTATAGTGCATTACGACTTTTAAAATTTGTACTGAAATATAGTACATTCTATGTAATGATTATGTCTAGATTTGGCAAAAAAAATTGTTAAAAGAAAACCATAATTTGAAGAGAAACTCCTTAATTAGAATAATCCATGAGTATATACATCATTTCAGAGTTTCCTTAAGTTGTTTTAAAAATTTTAGAATGCACAATATTACAGAACGAAGGAGTAAGTGACACTATTTTATTAACTAAATCTAAAGTTTATACTTGGAAATGACCATGCAAGTTGCAACGGATATTATCCACTAATTACCTTGGGTATGTGCAGCATGTTCGCTTGTTGATTTCAACCAGCCCAAACCAGCCAGCCAACAATATTTTTCTCTCACGACAAACCAGCACCAGCCAGCCTAAACCAACCCAGAAACCAACCAGCGAACACACCGCTGAACATAACACAGGCTGAGAAGGGCGCGCGCTCTGCCCTGCGTCGCTTCAAACTTTATGAGTGGGAACAGGGAAAAGAGGAGAAAGCACCGAGATTTTCTGCAATCTGCACTACTACTGCAAACTTTAATTCGATGCAGCCGCGGGAACAACGAGGAAAGTGGGAGCCCCACCGATGATCGAGGAAAAGAATCTCTGTGGCCGCTACGCTAGTGCCGTTCACACACGGATGTGGCCTACGCATCTTGACTTGACATGAGAGCGCGGATCAATGGAACGCTGATGAGAACTTAATCGAATCCACTTTTGTGGTGCTTAATTAGGCACCGTTTGGCAAGACTCTAGTTCACTAGTAAAGTTAGGTGAAACCATCATTTTTTTTTTCTTCTTCCCACTCCAAAGCTATGTAAGAGCATGTTTTTAGGGCCTTTCAAAGGAATAATTTCATTTTATCACGTTTGGCAGAAAACAGCTCCAAATGGCTTCGGAAGTTGATGAAGAAGCTCTACCAAACAGGGCCTTAGTCAAAAGCTGACGATTCAATTATGGAACTCGGCGACACTGACTTGGTGACCCTTTTCGGATTGGAAACAAACAACTATGCACACTTCCGTGTTCGTTCTAGACAGTTTCGGACCGTGACTGTATTGGACACAGTTTCGAACCATGGTCACTCTCTCAAACTAACATGGCTACTGGAAATGTGCTTAGGCTCTGTTCGGCAGGACTTATTTTGGTTCCGACTCATTTGTATGACTGATTTATTATGAGAGAAAAACACTATTTTCTGGCTGGTTGATTCTGCCTAATAAGCTCAAGCGAACGTAACCTTAAATGTCAAAATACAGGTGATAAATAGGCCAGATCGAGTCAAAAGCCAAGTCAAAGAGGAATAAACTGCATTTCTCGAGTGGAGCGTTCACAAGCTTTTGTTGCTCAAGATCACCCGGAAACAGCTTCACTCACCCGGAAAACAAAAAGTAAAGAAGAACAAGCCCTCGCGCCTCGGCCATTTCGACAAAATCCTTGGGGAAATCTTAATAAATATCATGTTATGAGCTTGTGTGCAATAGCTCGCGCATGTGTTAGTCAAATTTACCAGACATGACACATCTAAAATTATAACTATATAAGCAGTCTTGCAAGTACTATTACTACCTAGTTTCTTTCAGTATAGGCGTCTATGCTACCGTCGAACACATACTTGCACCACTAATGCCAAGGAAATTAATGTATCTCTAACATCATGCCTAACTTCATGGTAACAATAAAAATCCAGTAAGACTACTTCATATGGTATCAAATAAGCTCTGATTTAATATATATGTCTAGGGGAACTACATTATATGACAAATATACATTTGCCATGTATGGATACGTAGGGCCTGTTTGGATGGGGTGACCCC
Source organism: Miscanthus lutarioriparius (assembly GCA_904845875.1). Taxonomy (NCBI): domain Eukaryota; kingdom Viridiplantae; phylum Streptophyta; class Magnoliopsida; order Poales; family Poaceae; genus Miscanthus; species Miscanthus lutarioriparius. The sequence continues at coordinate 79,359,258 of CAJGYO010000010.1, forward strand.
ATTTAGTCGCTTTTAGCCCCTAAAGACCCAAACAGTGTGACTAAACCAATTAGTCCATTAGTCTTTTGAGGTGATTAAAAGGGACTAAACCAGCAAAAAAGACACCCCTGCCCCTCATTAATGCACTCGCGGCCCAGGGCGCAGCGTGGCTGCCCTCGGCGATGCGGACTACAACAAGCGTGTGCGGGGCTCCCCTCCCAGTGTTCCCCGACATCGCGAAGGTCGATGCGTTGCCATGGGCAAGAGCGGGCCCGCACTCCAGGTCCAGCGGTGGCGAAGGAGGAGTTGGACTCCCTCGAGAATATTGTGTGAATTAGGGGCATTTTGGTCTTTGTATAGTAGCTTCAATGGCCATTAGCCACTCCATCCAAATAGGGTAGGGACTAAAGTTTAGTCCAGGAACTAATAGATCCAAAACGCTCGTAGTCAATGATTTGATATTTGTGGATGAATTTGTCAATCATAACTAACTATTGCTTCATTTGTTACAACAAATCTTCACTACTAGCAAAATGATTTTAGAAGACAACCTCTCTGATTAACAGATGCGAGCATATCTAGGGACTGCCCCTATAAATGGTCAAGCGGCCTCCAGGCAAACACTTGTCTCTGTTAATCATTTATAAAGGCGCGCATCCTAAGGCGTTTGCCTCTGTTAATCATTAGTAATTTACAATAAGACAGTTACTTTATGCTGTCCACCTTTGTAAATTGGTTAAAAGAGGTGGGTATCTTTAAGATGTCCATCTCTAAAGATCGCTATTAACAGGTCTTAAGAGATCCATCTCTCAAATAGTTGCATCAAGAATAAACTATAACCTTTTCATATGAAATCAAATGAAGACGAACCTTATATCAAAAAAAGTTGTAACTCTTGACACAACCTACAAGTTTGAATTTGAGAAGATTTTGATTTGAAACTTTATAGTTTCCCAAAATATTGTTTTAAGTCCATGGATTTTGATATTTGAAATTTAAAATTTTCAAATAATCTCTGATGTTGACATGCTCTACACTAAAGATGTATTGTCAATACAATATACAATTTACTAGTTGAAAAGGTTTTTATTTGAAGTTGTTTAGAGTCCCAAATATGTGTTTTAAGTTTTTAGATTTTGAAATTCAAAATTTAGAATTATGAAACCACCTTGAATGTTCACATTGATAATCGGGCGGACCCAATCTACAAGTTTGTTGTAGATAAGTATTTTATTCAAGTATTTTAGAGTCTTAAATATACATTTTATATTTATAGTTTTGAGATTAATTTTTGAAATTTTCAAACAATCTCGTATGGAGGCACATCTTATATCAAAGTTATAATGTTTGATAAGATTTAAAACTTTGTAGTTAAAATTATTTTCATTTGAGTTCATCAGGTAGCCAGAATATTTAATACAAGATTATAAAATAATAATATATATAAAAAGACAAAATAATAATATATATAAAAAGATAAACAGGGAGATATCGTGCAAGTGTGAAGGTCGTGAGTCTGCAGTGCTGACTTTGTTTAAGATTAGGAAGGTGAGGTTTGGCACGTGTGGCACAAGCAGTCGGAGTGGGTTGCCACTTGCTCTGCGCGCCCCCTGGACTCGTGTCTCCCGCGGTCCCTGCTGATGTCCGTGCCACCGACGAGGTTTACACTGGTGACCTTTGCACCACTCCATAGCATCTTGAAAGCACACAAGTGTTGCAGATATTTTGTTTCGACCCAAGTCAGTAGGGCAAACCCCAACCTATTTTTTATATTTTTTTATTCTAGACTTGTTTAATTGGCTCCCACGGGGAGTCGAACCCAGGCCTGCTCGACTCAGGTGCTCTATTGCAAAAGTAGATCGAGATATTACATATGTTGCAATGGTTGTGCCCATATGTTGCAAGCTTTTATTCCCAATGTTTCATCTATTTTTTTGGCGTATGTTGCAAGTGTGTTTGTCTGGATGTTGCATATGTTTTGAAATATGTTTTTATAAGTGTTTTATCTAGATGTTGCGTATGCTTTTGCAATGGTTTCAATTGTTTTTTATGTGTTTTTTCAAGTGTTTCAGATGCATGTTTCAAGTATTTCATCTGGCTTCAAACGTATGTTGCAAGTGAATGTTTTAAAAGTAGACCGGGTGTTGCATCTCCCTCCTCGTCTTCTGCTGCCTCGCCTCGGTGTCTCCTCCTCCTCTCGGCGCCGACTGGGCACCCGCCGCCTTCTCCCTCTCTTATCGATGCTGGTGAGGTTTGGGGCGGCGCGGGCCTCATGTGGGCACGCGAAACTACGTGAGAAAAGGACTGCAAGCACAGGCGTCCGGACGTCCGGGCGGTACCAAGCCTGTATTTGAGATGTTTCCCAAGGCCATGAAATCTTGGGCATTACAGCCCAGTGCCCTCGGAGAAACAAGCCTTATTATGAGAACCCCAATGATAGGTCTGTTCTTGAATCGTCACCCGTTCACTATGAAGAAATCTGGCTTGCCTAAGATAGTCAGATGTCATATAGGAAATAAAAATCATGAGACCTTATTACTTCAGAACTGAACATGGCAGCAAGATGGTGACAGAAAAAACGTTATTGTCAAATCCAGTTCAATGACAAGGTTCGTACATAAAAAAGGAAAATCAAACTACAAAGAAACCACAATAACATGGCATACACACAACTATCAGGCACATTCTTGGTGAGGAGATCTGTTTCTTCCGGACTTATTGAAAGTAAAAACACAAGCACAAAAGCATTCAGAATTGCAGATCTACTGGAAGAATCAAACACAAAGGACTATATGCATAAATAATCAGAAGTATTATGGGTATGAAGAAGCAGGCGATCACTCGACGCGAACCTCCACCACTTCTGGCATCTTCTGGCGCATTCTACTTAGCTCCCACAGGATTTTGAAATCCTTATGCAGAGACAGTAACCACAGCTTCCTTAAAGACACAAGGGATTCAAATCCTTGAGGAACCTTATTCAGTTTCGGCAGCGCCACAATATATAAACCTTCAATATTTGGAAGAGCATCCTTCCCAACTGTCAACTGCTTGACATTGAGCATGTTCTTCAGTATTAGTGTCTTTAGCTGTGGAAAGGACCCTTCAGAAATAACCATTGTCTCTGTGCTGCTCACCCTGTTAAGACTCAGATAGGTGAGGTTTGGTACATGTGGAGCAATAAGCAGTAGCGGGTCTTCCTGAAGACCAGACCAGCTTAGAGCTAGATACTTGAGGTTTTTCCCATGGCCTTGAAATATTGGGCACTGCAGTGTTCCGGCAGCCCAGCGGCCCCTGACGATCAACCTGTGGAACTGCTTGGACTGTGGGTTGAGAGTTTCCAAGTGCAGTGTCTGGTCCTCATCACTTGCATTAAGAAGCAAACAGGCAAGAAGTGGCAGCTTAGATACTGCAGGAAAAAGATCTGCAGAATGGATGGCAGTAACTTTGCAAACCCACACGCTTTTTAGTTTTCTGAGGTTGTCCAATTGGCCTGCCAAGTCATTTGTTGCTTCCACAGTCTCCAGAGTTTGAAGTTCCACCAAGTTAGAGAGGTCCTTGGGTGGCTGTACCCCTGTGAAGTACCGGAAATCTTTCTGCTTCTCATCCACCACTCTGTCAGCTAACAGATGCCTCAGCTTCTTGACCTTGACTATGCCTCTTGGTAGCTTCTCTATTTTTGTTTGCTTGATGTCCAGTGTCTGTAGGTTGGATAGCTTCTCAATACACTCTGGGAGCGACTTGACTCCTGTGCGCCGCAAGCCAATGTAACATAGATTAAACAGATTCCCTATAGATTGTGGCACTTCGGTTATCCCAGAATCTTGTAGCTCAAGAACAGTAAGGTAGCTTGACTCAGAAAAGATTGAGGCTAGCATGTGAGCGGATGTAACACCATCAAGTGAAAATACAGTGCGAAGGTGTGGAAATTTCACTCTTGGTGCATCACTTCCATTCCATCCACACAATGATAGTCGGCGCACTTCCCAGTCCATATTTATCACTGCAGCCTGATCGCTCGCAGAGCCAAACTTTTCATCTCTAGCTATTGAAAGAGCCAGGTCACGCACAATGTCATGCATCTTACATGTGTTCACCCTACCAAGCTCATCATACTCTTCAACTTGCAGCAAATTCCTAGTAATGAGCTCCACCAGAATTAGTTCAGCCACATCCTCCAGTGTGTTGTTTTCGTTGGTCACTGCAAATCCTTCAGCAACCCACTGCCTGACAAGGCTCTCTCTCGACATGATGCAATCTTCTGGAAATAGGCTGCAGTATAGGAAACAATTTCTGAGGTTCCCTGGTAAATCATTGTAGCTAAGCTTCAAAATTGCCTGCACATTGTCTGGTTTAGCTAGCTCAACCCGGAACTGATTGTACATTTGATTCCAGGCATGTTTAGTTGGTTTCTTGGAGGACATGAGGCTGCCCATAGATATAAGTGCCAATGGCAAGCCCTTACACCTTTCTACTATGGAAGCAGCCACATCCTCAAGCTCTTGGGGACACTCAGCCGTGTTTTTAAAGGCTCTTCTACAGAAGAGCTCGAGTGCATGGGAACGTCCCAAAGGCTGGAGCTGAAGATGGCATCCTGAAGATGCAAGAGATGCAACGTCTTCTCTCCGTGTTGTGATGATGACACAGCTTGCTCGAAGAGTATTGAAAATGTCTTCCATCATTTGATGGTACACTTCCATGTTCCAAACATCATCCAAGACAAACAAACATTTTCTGGTACCTAGGACATTCTTAATTTCTTCTCTCAGCTTGTAGGCATCCATACTTTCGATGCTATCTGATGGCTTATATGTGTCCTTCCCAATCTCTCTGAGTAGTTCTCTCAGCAAACCAACTATTGTGTAGGTCTGTGACACAGTGATCCGGGCATTGACAGGGAACTCGCTCTTCATACGCTCATAAACATTCATGACCAGAGTGGTCTTTCCCAATCCACCCATACCCGACACCGTTATCACTTTGTTGTTTGGCTCATTGCTATGAAGCCATCCAATCAACTTTGCCTGATTCAATGCAATCCCCACGAGATCTTCATCTTGAATAAGCTCTGGCAAGAAGGTTTGGGATCCATGTCGAACAATTACAGGGCTTGCTGGAACTTGGAGAGCAGGGAAATAGTCCTTCTGCAGTTGTTTTACTTGCTCAATCTCACCCTTTATACGAACCACCTCATCAGCAATATCACTGAAAATTTTGGCATTTTGTGCTCCTTTGATGAACCACATCAGCGATCCTTCTTCCTGCAGCTTAAAAGCGTGATATGAGTATTTATCCATTACATCTTCCACATGGAAGGCCACCTTTCTCAGCTCCCCAATCCATCCCTTGACCACATTGATGCTGAGATTTGTGGTATCCAAATCTTGTATTACATTTCTCATCATATTCAATTCTCTCTCAATGTGCCTTATATTTTCTGGTAGCTCCCTCAGATTAGTTGCCTTTTTAGATGCTTCAGCGATGACGAATTTGATGACTTCATCTCCTAAAACGGTACCAATTTTCGAGAGAGCAGTTAGCAGTGCTTCTGCCATTAGTTCAGTTCTGCACAATCAAAGCATGGAGCTTGATTAGTTCAAGATAATGTACGCAATCTATTTTACTTAGATGTTTCAGACCTGTCCGCACATGTTAACAAAAAGCACACAATATCAACCGTTCTTAATAGATTATAGATTCAATAATAGATAACAGCCCCCATTGATTACTAATGGCTTGTTTTGAACAATGTACAATATGTTTTGTCGTGTTCCAATTAATGCATAGGGTAAAAAATAAATTTTAGTGCAGATGCTATTCCTTTCTTATAAAGAGCACAGATGTAATTCTTTCCTAAAAGCATCTCCAAGAGGCTCTCTACATGGTTCACTATTACAAAATTTATAAAATAAACCAAAAAATCAGGCTCCAATAAACTCTAATCCACTCCATCTTTTCTATTCTCCAAATCCACCATTCTCGCTCTCCACTAATGTAGAGGCCACATCACTCTCTAAATTCAATATAAGGCAGTCCTCAACATGCATGCAAAATGCTGAGCCATTTATTTCATGGTATATGCAACGAATTTAAAAATTTCAAAAATCCAAAGTAGAAGTATATGTACAAAACACAATTTTGTATGCATAGCACAGAAGATAATGTACAGAGTATCGAATATCTTCTACCTAGTCCAACTAGGATTTGGCATCTCAACTGACTGAAGTCTCCATTAAAAACATGCATGTATATTAAAATGCATATACCAATTCAAAATTTAGAACTAAACTTTAATATTTTGTTACATTTTGGACTCCACACAATTATCAGAGCATGGATTAGCATGTAAGATATTCTTTCACAAGCTATCTATCATATCAAAAGATATATTTCTTGTACCTGGATGTAAATAATATGTTTCCATCCACTAAGTTAATAGTAATCTTACTATTACATAATGGAGGACCCAAAAGAGGCTCCACATTAATTCTTTTTTAGAAGCACCAAGGCTCAACATTAATTCACATGAGGCAAGTTAGCAAAAAAAAAAAAAATTAATAGTTGGAGCGGAAGCAGGGATTCCAAAACATAATGGAGCACCGTACCTTAAAATGTACATTGCCACATACATTAGCTATCTCACTAACAAAGTAAAACAAAACATGTAATTAGTTGATTTCTGTGTACCTTGCTAGCTTACTGTATGTCCGAGCCCAACCCATGTCAAACATATAGCAAGTTGTACATACAAGAAAGAAAAAAAAAAGAAAACTTACTAAGCTTCGCAATCTGATGTATTTAACCCGAAGGCAAAAACTGAAATTGGCAGAAAGTTTCTACCCAAACAAATCAAGCAACTCACACCAATTTGGAGGAGATCAGATGAACGGGGTGTGCTCACCTTGGATGAAGCTGCGGTCAGCTGAGCGCGGGGCCGTCGCACTTGCTGGTCTCCTGTAGGCCGAGCCGCCGGAGCCCGTAGTGGTAAAGCTCCAGAGATTGGTGGGTGGAGGAGGGAGGGGATGGACACTGGAGTGGGAGAGCGCGGATCTGCTGCCTGGTCGATGTTTGGGACAGTAAGAGGAGTCAGATAAAAAGTAGGCAATGACAAGCTCCGGACCAAAGCATCCATCGTGTACGTCGTGTCTGAGAGGCGCCATGAGACGTTGACTTGACTCGACCCCAAGCTGCAGTCGTCGTCAATGGCCTTACGCGGTGCCACCAACTATGAGACTGTGACAGAGAACCACTCTTGTAATATTGCAGAAATTGCCGAGTAATTCCAAAACCAAAACCCATGCATGTTGTCAGTGGTCATAACCGCGTCCGGTTGTGTGTTGGATGAGAGCGGACCATTATCTATTTATATTAAATTATTAGCGTAGTAGCCAATGGAGCTAACTGTTCTTTACTTGATTGGTCGACTCTCTTTCTAAACAGGTCCATTTATATACTAATAGTACTACATATTTTGCCGTTGATTGATGACTAAATGCATACAACTGATCTTTCAACAGGTACACATCTAGCCAGAACGGAAGTCGTCTCTCAACCTGTACTATGTCACAAGAAATTTACACTGATTTACCCTGTCGACCCCTATTTGGTACCAAGAACAAATCCGGGATGACATCTGCTCCTTCTATTTACACGTTCAGCATTTTTTACTCTCCGCTTCCAAGTTCCAACCGCTGAGCGGTAGCAGCAAAAGCTGTTCATTTCTTATCTCCACGCGGACTCTTCAAAAGAAAGCGCACAAGAGAGGATCAGTTGCTACGTGTAATAATTTGTAAAGCATTGGATGCCTGTAATATTTGAGACTTGCAGAGCCTTTTCTATTTGCTCCCCTCCACTATTGCTTCCTAGGAATTTGTTTCAGTCCAAGCATCAAGATCTAGGCATCTAGCTGCTAGATGGAAAGCTGCTTGATAATTTGCCCTATGGAAGGCCTTTCTTTTGGATTTTCGCCGACAAAATTTAGACCGACATCAATGCAACTTTTAACTTGTTGGAGGCTGCTTGCTTCCAACGTTGGGTACTTCAAAGCTATCTGTGGTGTTTTTGTCCAGGTTTTTTTGTACCTGTAATTGCAAAGTTTCATTAAAGAGCATAAATTACACTATTCAAAGTACGGTTCAGTACCTCTATTTGTCAGAGCAACATTCTTAAGGATAAAAATTCAAAATATGTTGGACTTACACTGTCGATAAGGTTCTTAGACGATAAAGCTTCAGTGTTAGAATCAACTTTTAACCCTGTTATTACTATTTGAATTATAAGGATACCCAGACTTTTAACCCTGTTACTATCTCAATTACACAAAGCTGTCTAGCCATAGGTCTATCAGTTGTTTGTACTCCTCCTTAGCTCTAAGCTTAACTCAAGCTAATTCTTGTCTACAGGTGACTTTGCAAGAGATCACTGATTGCTGGAGATTTCTGAAAATGACATCATTTCGTTCCCCAAAAAAAAAGAAAATGACATCATTTCTAGTAGACCAAATTGCCCAGAACATTGCTACTATTATCTCCATAAATATTGGCCTCTGAATTTGAGTCTTGAACAAGGAGATCGTGTCCAGAATGTCCCCTTGTATTAAATGTGCCAAACCCAACACATTCCAGCACGACATAGCAAAAGGGCAATGCAGGAACAAGTGATGCAAAGACTCTTCAGTGTCCAAATGACACAGCACACAGTTGTAATTTTCCAACACCATAGTTTTCCTTTTCAGAAGTTTGGGTACTAAGTCTATCTTTTAAAACTAGCCAAAAGAAAACTTTCTGCTTTGGCTGGCAATAGGAATTTCAAAGCCATGTATAAACCGGTGATATTTGCCTGGTGCCCATCAGATGCAGATAAGCTTTGTTTGATGCAAACTCAGTGGAACCCCAGATGTAAGACCATTGATCCTTGCCTTGAAGAAGTTGAGTGTCATCCAGAATGAAAATGAGTTGCTGAAACTGATCATAGGCCTGAACTGAGAGAGGGAGTGTAGACATGAAGTCTTTTCTATCTGGCCCCCTTCACTGTTGCTTCCTAGGAATTTTTTTCAGTTCAAGTATCAAGATCTAGCTGCTGGATGGAAAGCCATTTCCACTAGTTGCTCCATAATTTTCCCTATGGAAGGCCTTTCTTTTGGATTTTCGCTGACACAATTTAGCCCATCATCAATGCACCTTTTAACTTGTTGGAGGCTGCTCGCTTCCACCGTTGGATACTTAGAAGCTATCTGCGGCATTTTTGTCCAAGTTTTTTGTACCTATAATTGCAAAGTTTCATTAAAGAGCATCAGTTACACCATTCAAAGTACGGTTCACTACCTCTATTTGTCCGAACAACATTCTTAAGGTTAAGGATAAAAAATCAAAATATGTTAGACTTACATTGTCGATAAGGTTCTTAGATGACAAGTCTTCAGTGTTAGAATCGACTTTTAACCCTGTTACTATCTCGATTATAAGGATACCCAGACTATATATATCTGATTTGGCTGAGACTTCACCTCTGTAGTAATACTCTGGAGCCAGGTATCCTCTGCATTACATGAAAGTCATTGGAAGCGGTACATGCAGTATAATCCGGTTGATCATGAACAAACAGAGAATTATTCACAAATTTTCGTCAAGCTTACCTTGGTCCCACAACATTTAAAGTGAGTGTACGTGTTTGCTCTTCACCAAAGAGCCTTGACAAACCAAAATCAGCAATTTTGGGCATTAAATTATCATCCAACAATATATTTCCAGGTTTGAGATCCATGTGAATTATGGGTCTTTGCAATTCATGTAAGAACTGTAAACCCTGACAAATCCCCTGTATTATTTTGAAGCTGATTGTAACACCCTAAAATTTGAATTCTTTTTAAAATAGTAAATTTGATTTAAATATGCAATTATATGTGCATTTCAAATTTAGGAAATAATATTTCTTTTATGAAATTAAAAGAAAATACAAGAATAGAAACATGTTGATGCATTCATGCTATTGCATATTTATTTCTGTGACGGGTGGTTTTGTTCAAATGCTAAAAGATTTTAAAAACCCTTTTGAAAATGAGTTTGAAAATTTTATTTATAAAAAGTAAAAGGAAAATTTCCTTCCATCTCCTCCCCTTCCTCACATTCGGCCCGCTGGCCCCTCTTTTTTTTTTTTTTCCCTGCCCAAAGACTTCGCCTCCCCACTTCACTTGGCCCCTTTTTTGGCCCCTTTTCCAACCCACTCACCAGGGTTCAAAGAATAGCCCCTTGTTGACCCAAAGAATCCCTGCGCTTTCTTGCGCCCGACCAGACAACACACAAGCCCAGACACCAAATCACTGCTTCCAAGATCACACTACATTGCCTCCTCACACCAAATTACCGTCCCCCGTCCCCTCTGCCCAACAAGCCCCCCCAACATTGAAGCCATGTCACCAACGAACCCGCCTGTGCCGCCCCAGAATCACGCCAGGCGGCGCCCCGCGCCTCGGCTTCTTTTTAAGCGAAGCCGAGCCCCCCCCGCGTGTCTCTCTCTCGCTCCCCGCTCCATTTTCGCCTCGTCCCGGCCGCAACCGCCGCACGGAAGAGCCCCACCGACCACCGTCGTCGCCGTCCGCGGAACGCCGTCCCCGAGTCGTGCTCGTCCCCGTTTGAAGTCGCGGTGAGCTCCGCCATGCTTCCCTCCTTCCCCCTATGCTTTCGATTTGGTATTTCGTGGCCGTTTGGGGCCCTATTCTCAAGCGTCCGCGAGCTTTGGCCGCCGGCCATGGCGCCGCCGCCCCGGCCTTCCCCTCCGGCCGTCTTCTCGACCTAAGCGCGACCCCCCTTCTCCCCGAGCTCTCGGGTGCCCTCGGTTCCCCGCTTGGCGGACTCTAGCCCCTAACCGAGCTCACCACGTGCTTTTTGTCACCGCCATGGCTAGCCTCATTGAGTCCTCGTCTTACCCGCCAACCCCCCCACACGTCTAATCCGAACCGTCCATCGCGAGATCAACGGCCTGAAATAGAAGGTACCCCTTCGCGGGTGAATTTGCATAAGAGCCCCTGGACTTTTCTAAGTCCTAACCCGCGGCCCAAAACGTATTTCCCCGAATGCGCAATTCCGTTTGGAAAGCGTAAACTTCACTGTTTAAGTCAAAAGTACGCTTTCAGTATTTACAGAAATGCCATTCGAACTGTTTCGCTTATAGAATTGTCGTTTTAACTCCGAATTGATCCATTCAAATCGCGTTAGCTTCGTAATTTCATAAGCTACATGTTGGAGCTACTGTTAGTCAAGTTTGGAACTTTTTAATTTCATGATTAGATTTAATTAAATATAGGGCTATAGGAAAACCCGTTTTAATCATAACTTTCGCATTTTAGCTCCGTTTTTCGTGAACTTCGCGTTGACGTGATCGTAGCGAAACGTAGATTAGTTTTACAAACATTTTATCTTGATTTCAATACTATTGGTGTACTGTTCTAATGATAGGAATGTTTGCTTTGCATGAATGCTTTTGGAATGTTGTATGTTGCCGTGTTGGTCGTGTTCGAATTGCGGAGGAAAATGTTGGAGACCAAGAACTCTTCGACGACCAAATAGGACCAAAGACGAGTTTGTGAACCAAGGCAAGTATAACATGGGCCTTCCTTGATGTCCTATTTCACTTTAAGCAATTACTCATTTGCATGTGTCTAATTTTGATACCCGTAAGGACATCCTAGTGATTGTTATCCTGTTCTTTGTCTCCTAAGGGTTAAATGCATATGGGTAGATTGCTAGTGCTCTAACTGAACTTGATATACATATTGATGAATGATACTATGGAACAAAGAGAGTAACCTGAATTATAACAACTGTTCCATAGGGCGAAAGTGCAAATGACCTTTGTTCATGTTGCTCCCTACCCTCCATAAGGACTTATCTGTCGTAAAAAAAGCTGGGGTGACAAAGGCAACCGGAGAGTCATATGGCTCGACTTTAGCTCAATAAATAGGACCTTTCCTAGCTGGTTAGAGGTTACCTTTTTGACGCAAAATGGGGCTTGCCACTTTGGGTATAGGGTCTGCCTCTGTTCCTATGAGTATAGCCGTGATGGATTTGTGCCATAGGAAAGGGGGTCCCTACATCTGCCTGCCAAGGAAACCTAGCGGCCCTAACTTGTTAGGGAAACCTATGAAATGGCTTCATAGTGTACCCTGCCCGCTCACCTTGGAAGTGACATGGGAGTAATTAACCCGGGCATATAGGGATCACGACTCATGTGAACGTGCACCACCTCTGCGAGAGGGTAACAAAGCTGTTATAACAAATTGTAGTGCTCACTGCATTTCTGCGCCCGAAAACTCACAGAATAACTGGATACTTGATGATGATCAATTAAGTTGTTCTATGATGAAATATGGTAAACTTGACCCCGATATATGGTCTTATGGGAATTAACTGGGAGCTTAAGCATAACTTGATAATACTTGAGAATAAAAGTTTGACCTATTAAAAATGCTAACTGCAGTAAACCAGAGTCTATCCTTTTTTAGCTTCATAACCCCATGTTAGCTTGCTAAGTACGGAATGTACTTACACTTGTTTATTTTTTTTACTTGGATAAAAATCCCGGATGGGTAACAGATGACAACGGGTATGAGGATTTTTCGGAGGATTATTAGGCTTGTGGTCAACCAGTTGACCTTCCCTGTGATGACGGCCATGAGAGTTTATTATCTTTTTATTATTCCGTGATGTATAAGACTAAGTTTTATTATAACTCTGATGTATGAGACACCGTGATGATACTATTTGTAATTTGTCAGCTTGTGTGTGTGATTGATTCCTGGGCACACACGAGTTTTGTGCATTCAATTTTATCCTTAAAATTGGGTGTGACAAATTGGTATCAGAGCCGTGTTGACTGTAGGACGCAAGCCTAGTTAGAAAATGGTCGTTTTAGCAGCTTTGCTCCTCTGGTTTCTTGCTTACCGACTTATTCTTGTTATTTTATTAAAACATTTATGCTTTTCATACCTTAATCTATTATTTAAAATTGTTGATTCTAATTTCTATCTCACTTTAAATCTATAGATGTCTCATAATCCCAAGATCGCTTCGACTCAAAGACCACCAATGGGTTATCGTGCCATGTTCACCCCTGCGTGCCCCACCGGCGGAGAGGGAGATTGTGATCATCTCCGACGACGAGAGAGATGGCTACACCGCGCCTACACCTACTCCTACACCAGCTGCCGTGCCTGCTCTACCTGTGGTAGCTACACCGAGGAGTCGATCGCTACTTCCCCACACACCTGCACCCTCCCCACCGCCCCGTGGAGGACGAGGAGATTGGTGGAAGTGCAAGTACTACTTCAAGCCAGCTCCAGAGACAGCCTACTACCACTCTCCTCACCCACGTCTTTGGGCGACTACTTCCCGACTTACACGCCTCCATCACCTACCATCACACCGAGTACAAGCACCCACTAGAGGCTACCTTCTGGAAGGTAGAGCTGGTGGTCACCGCATGGAATGATATCATTAATGGACATGAGGTGGAGATCGTCCCACAGTGTTCCCCGCCAAAGCGAGCCCATGCTTTGGATGGCATGGAGGATGCAACATGTAATGCCTACATCCACTACCATGGTCGTGCTTGAGGCCATGAGGGAGGATCGCCAGTTCCTTCCTCGAAATGATCATGAGGGTGTTTGGCGGGTTTTGGCTCCACCAGAGAATGACCCAACTCGAGGCAACGATGCAAAGATGTCCACGCTATGCAGGGAGTGGATGATGAGGTCAAAGGAGAATCTGCGGGCATCTCGTAGAGCGCGCAGACGTCTTCGAAAACAAGTGGATGAACTTCGAGCACAAACCGGGACAGCCTTCCATCTACAAGAAGAAACGCTGCTTCCTTCACCATGATTGACACCGCTCCATAGGTGTTAGGTGCCTTGATCTAGATTATCACGTCGTTAGTTCGTGTCCTTATTTAGTCTTGTTGGTCTTGTGAACTTGGTTGATTAGATGTTTGATTTGTGAACTTGGTTGAGTTGGTATTTTGCTTGATTGCTGGAAGTTTGTGGGCATGTCCACAACTTCCTTAGATTGGAACTTTAAATTTAGAATGAAATCTTAATACAGAAGTATCATTTTATCTTATCTCTGCTGTGCTGATTTCTGGAGCAGCCTGTGTTCTTTATCTGGTAAATCGAAATCTGGGATGGTAAAAATTCTGAAATTTTTGTGGAGATAACTAAACCTCTGTATCTTTCAAGTGTCTTTGGAATCACATCAATAGCTATTCAGGTTTGGGAGATCTAACTGGCACAAGTTGTTGTTCCTGCGCTGTCTGGAACTCAGAACAGTTTCGGTTTAGCTCTATTTTTGACTATGTGCGAGTTCGAATCTGTAAAAGTGGTCTAAATGAAAGTTGTAGCTGATGTCCTAAGCTTTCTAACGAATCTTGGTGCACCTCTGTTGGATCTCTGAAACTCGAGTTATAACAGTTTTACTGAACTGCTGAATTTGAATCTTGCCCAGAAAATTTTCAGCATTGTTTCTTATCTCTTGTAAGCTCTCTATAATTGGAAAAATCTCTAAATTTTGCACATTTGTTGGAAAACAGATGGCCGCAAGAGGAGAAAGAGGCAGAGGCCGTGGTCGTGGGCGTGATGCTCTTATGAATCCACCACCGCCACCTGTGACCATGGAGCAGATATTGGGAATGCAAGCGCAGCTGATGCAAGCTATGATGCAGCGCTTGGACAATGAACCTGCAAGAGGTCCACCGCCTGTCCAGGTTAGAGATAAGCGTGGAGAGTTTATGAAAGGTCGTCCACCGGTGTTCACACATGCCTCAGACCCTATGGAGGCTGATGATTGGTTGCGTGCTGTGGAGAAACAACTGAACATAGCACAATGCAACGACCTGGAGAAGGTGTTGTACGCTTCCGGACAACTCCAAGAAGCTGCTCAGGATTGGTGGGAATCATTCCAGTTTGGACGTCCCAACAACGCCCCTGATATCACTTGGCAGGAATTTAAGGACAGTGTCCGATCATACCATATTCCTGATGGACTAGTGGAACTGAAGCAGGAAGAATTCAGATCTCTCAAGCAAGGATCAATGACTGTGGCGGAATATCGGGACAAGTTCGCACAACTATCTCGCTACGCTCCTAATGATGTGGCAGATGACAAGGATAAGCAACACCGTTTCCTCAAGGGACTCTATGATGGACTGCAGCTCCAGCTGATGTCTAATACTTATCCTAACTTCCAGTCTTTGGTGAATCACGCAATCGTGATTGATGATAAGCGCAAGGAGATGGAAGCTAAGAAGAGAAGGCTCCAAGGGCAAGCTTCTAGAAGCAACACTCGCCCACGTGCTTATCCCCAAAGAAGGTTTCCAAAGAGAGGAATCAAGGACCAACTCATCGAAAACCGTGGTCAAGATCCTCGGCCGAACCCGGTTCCAACAACGCCTCAAGATGCTCGACAGCTTTGAAATCAGCGTCCCCAAGAATGCATAACGCCTCCGTGGAGTGCCTAACAATGCTCTGTGAAGAGTGGTGCACCCAACAATCCCAATGCTCATACCGATGTGGAGAAGTAGGGCACAATGCTCATCGGTGTCCTAAGAAGCGAAACCAACAAGCACCTCGTAACCAGGCCAACAATCGAAGTTCAACGCCCACCACCTCCTCTCACAAATAAGGTGAACTATGTGTCATCTGATGCGCTCAGAGACGCTCGAGGTCATGTTGGGTACGTTCAAAGTCAACTCTATTTCGCTGCTACTGCACTTTTTGATTCTGTGCTTCGCATTCTTTTATCTCTCAAGCTTTTGTTAGAATGCATAGCATACCTTTGTGTGCCATGAAAACCCCAATACTAATGAATTCCCCAGGAGGTAGTATGCCCGCTTCTTATTGGAGCCCCTCAACTAGCATTTCCTTAAGGGGGTAGACTTCAAGGTGAAGCCTATTGTGTTGAGAACAGTGGAATTGACCTTATCCTCGGAATGGATTGGATGAAACAACACCGGCGAAGATTCAATGTCGGGGAGAAATCTATGGTTGTGACATCACTCAATGGGGATAGAATCTATGTAGAAGTAGTAGTGCAAGCTCACCCTCTGACCCACGAAGGAATCACTAGATGGTGAAATCAATGAACAAGATCGTGTCGTGGAGGAATTTCCTGATGTCTTCCCGATGACTTGCCGTGTATGCCACCCCGACCGAGACATTGAATTCATTATTGAATTATTACCCGGAACTACACCAATAGCTAAACGTCCATATAGAATGGGAGTTAATGAATTAGAAGAGCTTAAGAAACAACTAAAAGAGTTGCAAGAAAAGGTTTCATACGCCCCAGCTTCTTCCCCGTGGGGGCACTTTGTGATCTTTGTGGATAAGAAGGATGGTAGTCAACGGATGTGTGTGGATTACCGCTCACTTAATGAGGTTACCATCAAGAATAAATACCCTTTGCCTAGGATAGATGATTTGTTTGATCGGTTGAAAGGAGCTCATGTGTTCTCCAAGATTGATCTCCCATCCGGTTATCATCGACTTAAGATTCGAACTCGGATATACCCAAGACAAAGATTCACTACACGGTATGGATTATATGAGTACACCGTTATGTCTTTTGGATTGACCAATGCACCGCATACTTCATGTATTTGATGAATAAGGTGTTCATGGAGTTTCGGATAAATTTGTGGTAGTATTCATAGATGACATACTAATATTCTCCAAGACGTAAGAAGAACATGTGGAACACATAAGGATGGTCTTGCAAAAGCTTAGAGAGCATAAGTTGTACGCTAAGCGGAGCAAGTGTGAGTTTTGGTTAAAGGAAGTCTCTTTTCCGGGTCATGTTGTCTCCAATGGTGGGATAGCAAAGGGATCCGGGCAAAGTGCAAGATGTCTTGAATTGGAAACCACCAACTCACCGTAAGTGAGATTCGTAGCTTTTAGGATTGGTCAAGTTATTACCGAAGGTTCATTGAAGGCTTTTCCAAGCTAGCCAAGCCTATGACAGCTTTGTTGGAAAAAAATGCTAAGTATGTATGGTCGGATAAATGCCAGGCAAACTTTGAAGAGCTAAAGAAGAGATTGACTACAGCTCCAGTATTAATTTTGCCCTATTTAAACAAGAACTTCTCTATATATTGTGATGCATCCCGTTTGGGTCTCGGATGTGTGCTTATGCAAGAAGGAAGAGTGGTTGCATATGCATCTAGACAACTAAGGAAGCATGAGTTGAATTATCCTACTCATGACTTGGAATTGGCAGCTGTGGTTCATGCTTTGAAGATCTGGAGACATTATCTGATTGGACATAAGAGTGATATCTATACTGATCATAAGAGTTTGAAGTATATCTTCACCCAATCAGATCTGAATTTAAGACAACGTCGTTGGTTGGAATTGATCAAAGACTATGATTTGGAAGTGCATTATCACCCGGGAAAGGCAAACGTCGTAGCTGATGCACTTAGCAGAAAGAGCTATGCCAATGGAATTCAAACAACACCTATGTCAGCAGAATTGTGTGCTGAAATGGAGTATCTCAACTTGAGCCTAGTCACTAATGCAATGGAATTGGTAATAGAGCCTACACTGGAGCAGGAGATACGCAAAGGTCAATTGGAGGATGAAAAACTTAAAGAGATAACAGAGAATGTAGTGCTTGGAAAGGCACCCGGATTCAGAATGGATGAGAATGGAACTCTTTGGTTCGGAAAACGGATATGTTTACCGGAAGTGAAAGCTATCCGTGATGCAATTCTGCAAGAGGCCCATGAGTCTGCTTATTCTATACATCCCGGAAGTACCAAGATGTACTTGGATATCAAAGAAAAGTATTGGTGGTATGGTTTGAAGAGAGATGTGGCAGAATATGTGGCTTTGTGTGACATTTGTCAAAGGGTGAAAGCTGAGCATCAAAGACCTGCAGGGTTACTACAACCAATGAAGATCCCTGAATGGAAATGGGAAGAAGTTGGCATGGATTTTATTGTAGGATTACCCCGCACTCAAAGAGGTTATGATTCAATATGGGTAATAGTGGATCGACTCACCAAGGTCGCTCACTTTTTACCACTCAAGACTACTTATAATGGTGCAAGATTAGCAGAGTTATACATGGAACGAATAGTGTGCTTACATGGTGTTCCCAAGAAAATTGTGTCGGATAGAGGCACCCAATTTACATCGCACTTACGCATAAAGTACATAGATCTTTGGGAACAAAGTTGAATTTTAGTTCTGCTTACCACCCGCAAACTGATGGACAGACGGAAAGGATCAACCAGATTTTGGAAGATATGTTGAGAGCCTGTGCACTTCAGTATGGTGATAGTTGGGATAAGAGTCTGCCTTACGCAGAGTTCTCATACAACAACAGTTATCAAAAGAGCCTCAAGATGGCACCTTTCAAGGCGTTGTATGGACGTAAGTGTAGAACGCCCTTGTTCGAATCGGTAATCGAGAAACCCAAGTGTTTGGTCCCGATGTCCTTAGAGACGCGGAAGAACAAGTAAGAATGATTAGAGACAATTTGAGAGTGGCTCAGTCTCGACAGAAGAGTTACGCTGATAACCGCAGAAGAGAGCTAACTTTCGAGATTGGTGATTATGTGTACCTGAAAGTGTCACCAATGAGAAGTGTGAGAAGATTCAATATGAAGGGAAAGTTAGCCCCAAGGTATATATGACCTTTTAAGATCCTAGAGAGACGTGGAGAAGTAGCTTATCGCTTGGAATTGCACGAGAGCTTGTCCGGGTGTGCACGACGTGTTCCATGTCTCCCGCTTGAAAAAAGTGTCAGGGGTACCGTAAGAACAAATCCCTTTGGAAGAACTTGTTGTCAAGGAAGATCTTACTTATGAAGAGTATCCGATAAAGATCTTGGAAATTGCCGAAAGAGTTACTTAGAAGGGCCAAGCAAAGAAAGATGTGCAAGGTACAATTGGAATCGTTATCTGAGAGGATGAGGCTACTTGGGAAAGAGAAGAGGATCTGAGAAAGACTTATCCCCAACCTGCTTGAGTAAGCAATCACCCGAATCTCGGGACGAGATTCATCTTAAGGGGGTAGAATTTTAACACCCTAAAATTTGAATTCTTTTTAAAATAGTAAATTTGATTTAAATATGCAATTATATGTGCATTTCAAATTTAGGAAATAATATTTCTTTTATGAAATTAAAAGAAAATACAAGAATAGAAACATGTTGATGCATTCATGCTATTGCATATTTATTTCTGTGACGGGTGGTTTTGTTCAAATGCTAAAAGATTTTAAAAACCCTTTTGAAAATGAGTTTGAAAATTTTATTTATAAAAAGTAAAAGGAAAATTTCCTTCCATCTCCTCCCTTCTCACATTATTGC
Organism: Miscanthus lutarioriparius; assembly: GCA_904845875.1. Lineage (NCBI taxonomy): Eukaryota > Viridiplantae > Streptophyta > Magnoliopsida > Poales > Poaceae > Miscanthus > Miscanthus lutarioriparius. Next base: position 79,378,597 of record CAJGYO010000010.1, read on the forward strand.
CCATTGGCCCTCTTTTTTTTTCCCCATGACCCAAAGACTCGGCCCATTTCGCCTCCCTTTTTTCCTTGCCGCCCGACCATTGCTGCCCAAAGAATAAATACCTCGCAACCAACAACCCTTGGCCACATGATTGGCTTTTAGCTGCGCTTACATTGAACAGACTCAGTAACCAGTAAATCCCAAAGATCACATACGCTTGCTTCATACCAATGACAAACCCGCCCGTCACAAGACGTCCCCACCTCTGCCCACGCCTCGGAACCGCCTTGCCCATGTCGCAAGAGGCAAGAACCCGCCGCCAAGGCGTCGTGGGGCGCCCCCTCACTGCGCTTTTTTTTAAGCGGCCGAGCCCCCAGCGTGTCTCTCTCTCTCTCCCGCTCCATTTTCGCCTCGTCCATTTTAACTGGCCGCAGACGAAAGAGCCCATGCACCACCACCGCCCTCGCCGTCCATGAACGCCAGTCCCCGTCGCGCTCGTCCCGCTTTGAAGTCGCGGTGAGCTCCGCCATGCTTCCTCCTTCCCCTATGCTTTCGATTTGGTATTTCGTGGCCGTTTGGGGCCCTATTCTCAAGCGTCCATGAGCTTTGGTCACCGGCCATGGCGCGCCGCCCGACCTTTCCCTCCGCCGCCTTCTCGACCTAAGCGACCCCCTTCTCCCCGAGCTCTCGGGTGCCCTCGGTTCCCCGCTTGGCGGACTCTAGCCCCTAACCGAGCTCGCCGGCGTGCTCTTTTGTCACGGCCATGGCCATGGCTAGCCTCACGGGAGTCCCTGTTCCGCAGCCAACCCCCCCCACGCCTAATCCGAACCGGCCCATCGCGAGATCAACGACCTGAAATAGAAGGTACCCCTTCACGGGTGAATTTGCATAAGAGCCCCTGGACTTTTCTAAGTCCTAACCCGCGGCCCAAAACGTATTTCCCCGAATGCGCAATTCCGTTTGGAAAGCGTAAACTTCACCGCTTTAAGTCAAAAGTACGCTTTCAAAGATTTACGTAAATGCCATTCAATCTGCTTTCGCTTATAGAATTGTCGTTTAAACTCCGAATTGATCCATTCAAATCGCGTTAGCTTCGTAATTTCATAAGCTACATGTTGAGCTCATCATTAGTCAAGTTTGGAACTTTTAATTTCATGATTAGATTTAATTAAATATAGGGCTATAGGAAAACCCGCTTTTAATCATAACTTTCGCATTTTAGCTCTTTTTTCGTGAACTTCGCGTTGACGTGATCGTAGCTAAACGTAGATTAGTTTTACAAACATTTTATCTTGATTTCAATCTTGTTGTTGTCTTGTTCTAATGATAGGAATGTTTGCTTTGCATGAATGCTTTTGGAATGTTGTATGTTGCCGTGTTGGTCGCGCGTTCGAGACGGTGAGGAAAACGTTGGAGACCAAGAACTCTTCGACGACCAGCCGGGACCAAAGACGAGTTTGTGAACCAAGGCAAGTATAACATGGGCCTTCCTTGATGTCCTATTTCACTTTAAGCAATTACTCATTTGCATGTGTCTAATTTTGATACCCGTAAGGACATCCTAGTGATTGTTATCCTGTTCTTTGTCTCCTAAGGGTTAAATGCATATGGGTAGATTGCTAGTGCTCTAACTGAACTTGATATACATATTGATGAATGATACTATGGAACAAAGAGAGTAACCTGAATTATAACAACTGTTCCATAGGGCGAAAGTGCAAATGACCTTTGTTCATGTTGCTCCCGGCCCTCCATAAGGACTTATCTGTCGGCAAAAGCTGGGACTGACAGTGCAACCGGGAGAGTCATATGGCTCTGACTTTAGCTTAGTAATAGGACCTTTCCTAGTTGGTTAGAGGTTACCTTTTTGACGCAAATGGGGCTTGCCACTTTGGGTATAGGGCTGCCTCTGTTCCTATGAGTATAGCCGTGATGGATTTGTGCCATAGGAAAGGGGGTCCCTACATCTGCCTGCCAAGGAAACCTAGCGGCCCTAACTTGTTAGGGAAACCTATGAAATGGCTTCATAGTGTACCCTGCCCGCTCACCTTGGAAGTGACATGGGAGTAATTAACCCGGGCATATGGGGATCACGACTCGCGGTGAACGTGCACCACCTCTGCAGAGGGTAACAAACTGTTATAACAGCCGTGCTCACGGTTACGAGCGGCCCAAAAAACTCACAGAATAACTGGATACTTGATGATGATCAATTAAGTTGTTCTATGATGAAATATGGTAAACTTGACCCCGATATATGGTCTTATGGGAATTAACTGAGAGCTTAAGCATAACTTGATAATACTTGAGAATAAAAGTTTGACCTATTAAAAATGCTAACTGCAATAAACCAGAGTCTATCCTTTTTGAGCTTCATAACCCCATGTTAGCTTGCTAAGTACGGAATGTACTTACACTTGTTTATTTTCTTTACTTGGATAAAAATCCCGGATGGGTAACAGATGACAACGGGTATGAGGATTTCCCAGAGGATTATTAGGCTTGTGGTCAACCAGTTGACCTTCCCTGTGATGACGGCCATGAGAGTTTATTATCTTTTTATTATTCCGCTGTGATGTATAAGACTAAGTTTTATTATAACTCTGATGTATGAGACACCGTGATGATACTATTTGTAATTTGTCAGCTTGTGTGTGTGATTGATTCCTAGGCACACACGAGTTTTGTGCATTTAATTTTATCCTTAAAATTGGGTGTGACACTGATGCTCCAGTTAAGCTCATGAGATGCACCTGTAGAAATAGACAAATCAGTAAGTCAACACCTAGAGAAAGTTGTAACTCATAATTTTGCATTATTACTAGCAAACTAAAACACTTTGAATGCAAAGTTACTACTATAAGTTTGGATCCATCCCCAAGATATATGGACATATTTAAGGAAATCTAATATGTAATGTGGACAAATACCTTTATAGTCTCATACTAAATTGCACTATACTTTGTGATCGGTTCAGTAAATATCTAGTGGGCACACCTTAAGCTTAAATTTAACTGATTGTTGTCATCTAAATGTAAGGAGCAGAAGGATATTTTTTCCCTGGTGTCTGAACAACTTGTTAAATAAAGCTGCCAATGACTGTTAATTCGTGTTTGATACAACAGAAGCCAATATTCCACTAAAATCAGAGAGAGAATGAGATAAAGTAGAATACCGTAAAGATACTTGTCAAGGCTTCCCCTAGGCAAATACTCATAGCAGAGTATCCTTTCTTGTGTGTCTGCAAAAACATATCTTCCATGGGATTCCACTAGTTTCTTATGTATTTCATAACAATACCCGATTAGCTTCACTATATTTCTATGATTGAGATCAATCAGACTAAATACTTCATTTGTAAATTGCTTATCCAGATTGATTTCTGGAACTACCAAAAGCCTTTTTACCGCAACAACTTCTCCATTTTGAAGCATTCCCTGATTAATTAATATCATTAGTACAGAAGAATATTCAGATAGCTTCTCCCATATTTTTTTCTCAAATTGATGGTGATGGAAAATAAAATATACCTTATAAACTACCCCAAAAGAACCTTTACCAATTTCACGGTCATTGGCAAAGTTCCCTGTGATTTCCTCTACAAAGTGTAGCTTTGGTTCCCTTGGGAATTCAGTTATCAGTTGCAGCTTCTTCTCCATGAATTTGTGTATGCGAGCTTCATGACTGATTTCTGCTTGAACATATTCCATTTTAAACAAGAGAATGCATATTTTACTCTAGAGGTAGAGATTACGACAGCAGTGGAATTATCACTATGTTTCGACAAAGCCTCTAGATTAAATCCTTAAATCCTGAAATGAATGAATGGTTATGAACCAGTTCATTTACCTTTGAGTTTACCAATTATTGATCCTACAGTAGGCCTTTTCTTTGGATCCGTCTCCACGCAGTTTAAACCAAGTTCAATGCATCTTTTTACTTGTAGCATGTGTTGTTCTTCCAGTGATGGATACTTTGATTCTATATGCGACATTTTTGTCCAATTTTTAGATACCTGTGCGAATTAGAAAAATTAGATAATGAAATTGTAAAGTAAAGCAGAAAAACATCACCAACAGAGACTAAATTGTTCATACTATTACAGCATTACTTACATTATCAGTTAGTAACTTAGAAGAAATGTCTTGAATATTGAGGTCCCTCTTCAGTCCTGTCACTATTTCGAGAATAAGAACACCCAAACTGAATATGTCTGACTTCACTGATATTTCTCCTCTGTAATGGTATTCCGGGGCAATGTATCCTCTGGGTCACATTAGCTTCAAATTATATTCTATCACACAAAAAATACTACTGCAACTTTGAAGAATGGAAAGATACAGAAACTAGTAAGTTCTTACATCCATCCCACAACATTTTGGGTGAGAATTCTGGTTTGTTCTTCACCAAACAACCTTGAAAGTCCAAAATCTGCAATTTTTGGCACCATGTCATCGCTCAACATTATGTTGCTAGGTTTAAGGTTCAAGTGAACTATGGCTTCACTTCGCTCCTCATGCAGAAAATGCAACCCATTGCATATCCCCAAGATTATTTTGAAGCGCATGGGCCAATCAAGTCCAGAAGATTCATCTGAAGAATAACAAAAGTAAGAAGGAATTGAAATACTTCGTAGAAAAGAGCTTCTCAATGATATCTTTGCATCTTCTGTGTTACAGAAAATGGCAAAATGTTTTATGTGCCCTGTATCATTCCTGGGTATATATAAAATAGCCATCATCATGTTAACTTTCTATCGTAGACCAAGACCATTAGGATTCTGTATTTAGACAGTCAAAAAACAAAAATAAGGAAACAATTATGCAACCAGGGATTACCATACCATAAATGTATTTGTCAAGGCTTCCATTAGACAAATATTCATAGCAGAGGAATTTTTCTGGAACATCTGAGAGAAAATGTCTGCCATTTCTCTCCACCAATTTCTTTTCTACTTGGTAACAAGAACCAAGTAACCTGACTATATTTCTGTGCTCCAGAATCTGGAGATTGCCTGCCTCATTCTGAAACCGTCTATCATGAACTCCGGATGTTCGCACAAGCTTCTTCACAGCAACCAGTTGTCCACTCTGAAGTATGCCCTGTTTTGGTTCCATGTTAGTATATGGTTTCAACTTTTTTACTAGTTATAGTTCACTTCAAAAGAATTAAAATATGAGACAGAAATTATACCTTATAAACCACTCCAAACGCACCATGTCCAACCTCTCGTTCACTTGAGAAGTCTTTTGTGATGTTCTTTAGGAATTCTAGCTTTGGCTCCCTTGGAAATGCACTTGATATTTGTGAGTTGTCGTTTAAGCTACTTTCCCTGCTGGAATCTCCCTTCATTCCCCAACTATACAAAAATAACCTTCATATGAGACGATAAATCATGCGGGGCTGCACAAAACATAACATTATAAACATTGCAAGCCTATGGTCAACCTGCAACTCTCTTTGATTGATAGATTATGCCCCTTTCATTAAGCCTATGGATACATTGCAAGCCATTGACATACAGAACTAGATATTGATAAATAAGTGAAATCCACGAAATTTAGGGTTCATAAAATTTAAGAATTTGTGGAGAAAATTACAGATAATCGTGATTGTTTGGACTTGGGAAGAACATAAATATGCTAAGCCTACACAATACAAAGGAAGCGAATCTAAACAGATAGTTCCTCAGTCATTTGTAAAGCAGCAATTTAATGACAGAAATCCAGATGAAATGTCAATTGGGTAAAAAAGAGAGGGAAAAATCACGCCCCAAAGAACATAGATTCTGCATCAGCAACAGGCTGGAGAATACCTGAAGCAATGATGTCTGTTTCTGAGACAATAAGCGGGAGAGCTCCTCTCACTGGTGATCGGACACAACCTGGAGATGAGTGGGTGTGGGAGACGAATGGCTGTAACTCTTCCAATAATGCCCGTGTGAACCGTTGACTTGACTTGCTGCGACTGGGGAGGGGACGGCTCAGATTGTCTGACTTAGCCCATGCCCAATGCCCTCCGTTCCTCGTCCAATCGCTAAGCTAGGTAGGCGGCGGGAGATGTGGGCGGAGCTGGGGCGGCGGTGGCGGAGACCGCAGACGCAAGAGGAGCTGGGCAGCAGTCGCGCGGCGGAGCTCGGAAGGCGGCGGCGCGGATGCAGGCGAAGCTGAGCAGCAGACCGTGCGGATGCGGGCGAAGCTCAGCTGCAGACCCCGCGGACGCAGTCGCGGCTGGGGCAGCGGCGGCGCGGACACTCGACCGCGGCGGCGCGGCGGTGCCCAGTCCCGCCCAAATTCCGTGCGCCATCCCGTATCGCGCCTCTTTATTCCACTAAAAAAAAATCAACCGTTGGATAGCAAATGAATGGCATCAGACAGGAGGCAAGCTACCGGTGACTTACCTTCTCGGACAATCCGAACCGGGGGAGGGAACGGCCGCTTTAAGAAAAAAGTGCACGGACAATCAATTTCAAATTTTAATTAGATTCATAGAAAATAATTTTAACATTCGTATCCCAAGTAAAGTTTACTATAAAAAATATATTATATGATTAACATCACAATACCTATTTAATATTTTAAATTTAGTAGCTTTTTATATAATATTCGGTTAAACTCAGTTGGCTAAGAAAAGATGAGACATACACACCACATGAATATGTTGCTTTTATATTGAAAGTACGCAAAAGCATGTCTGTCATTTCTGTTGCAACCAAATGAAAATACTCCATGCTACAAAATTTGATTCATCCCTCTCTAGCAATCTTGCAAAAAGAGACATGAGCTATGCAAAAAGAAAAAAAAGGAAAGATATGAGAGAAAAGAAAGGACAGAAAAAAAAGAAATGAGAAAAAAGAGAAAAACAAAGGAAAAGATAGCCATGTTCTCAAATAAATAGATGAGAGAGAGAGATCATCAAACGGAGTACAAAGTCTTTCATCATGTTCCACATAGCACATCTTAATCTAAGTGTATAACCTATTTCTTTGATGGATCTAAGTGTTTGACTTGGCAATATATGTAATACAAGTATGTCTTACAATCATCATGTACCTATAAACCCCACATATGCTTTAGAATAGAATATTGAGATCGAGCATAATAGCCTTTGGTGAGGATACATACTCCATTGAGAGAACTGAGAGTATCATTCGTGGAACTGAATTTTGAAAAATTCATAAAACCTTCGGAAGATCATACCAAATGAAGGATGGAAAAAACGAGCACTCTATCTAACTATTCTGTCTTTCGACCTCTGATGACAAGGTGAAAGCAATAAGCCCCATGATGACTAAGGTAATACGGTGAATATTATAAAATGCCAACTTATTCAATTCGAAAGATATAGTGTTGATTTGTATGCAAAATACTTGTGAGGAGTTAACATTGTAGTAATTTCTGATCCACTGCTGCTAAATCTTCGTCTTTGCTCGGGCCGAGAAAAAGGGAAGCTTGGAGGAGCTTGTTGATGGTCACTAAATGAATAATCCAACCATCAACATGTCAACAAAGTGAAGGTGAAATCAACATGAAAACAATGTTCTAGTTTGGTCAGAACCTTGGGCTGGGATACCTTTAAAAGTCTCCTTCCCCCGCTCTTTTCCTTTATAAAAAGCCTAATTGCTCTGTTAAGTTCTTCCTCGATCAGGAACTCGGCAGAATTTTTAGTCTTTCTCTCTCCCCTCAAGCTACCAACCAATTAGAGGAAGTTCAGTCCATCATCCAAGAAAGGCAGCGGGATGAAGGGGTGTCTAAAGCTTAGAATTATTCCTAGGGCTCAACTCATTACAATAGCAGAAAAGCCTACTCTGTGCTGATTGGAACTATTGAAGCCTCCCCTCTGTTTCCTTGGTTATTGTCCTCAAGCAACTTGAGTAATAAGTTTTTCTTCTAACTTCTCATCAGAGATAAACTCAATACAAGGAACCTTTTGAGAAGGAAAAACAAGGTCCTTGATGATTTATTGTTGTGTGTTATGAAATTCAGGTTGTGAAGAAACCAATTTTCACCTTTTCTTTGAATGTGCTTTTTTAGTCAATCATGTTGGAACACAATCCCCATTACTTGGAATTTGAATTCACAGCCCTTATACATGATTATTGAACCTAGAACAACCTTTGGCAGCCCACTTTTCAGAGAGATCTTCATTACTGCATGCTGGGTCATTTGGTCTACAAGAAATGGAGTGATCATTGACAGTGGCCAAATTAATCTCAATGTTTGGAAGACACAATTTAGAGAAGTTGGTTTACAAGAACTTGGTTTGGTGTGCACCAAAGCCAAGCAATCTAGATAAGTCCCTGTAACACCTCTGGTGTTTTGACCTAATACTAAAATTTGACATGTCATCATGTGCATTGCAAAGCATTCATATAGTATAAAGTTTTGAATGCATTCACTAAATAAGGTTTATTTCATAATGTTGTTATTTCATGTGATGTGTTTCAAAAACCTTAAACAAAGATCATGACCACAAGGGTCAAATTTCATGTGATCATGTGAGACCATGTGTCATTTGACTCAAATAACCCTAATGGGCCATGTTACTGGTCAAAAATCAAAATTTAAGTAAAAGGAAGACAAATCAAATTTGAATTCACATTCAAATCATAAAAGTCCTTTTTGCCCCTTTTAACTAATTCAAAATCCATGAGGAATTTGGGGTTGAGGCAAAAAGCAAAGTTGGAGATTATTTTATGAGGATCAACTTTGGTATTCAAAGTTTTTCAAGTTTACATATAAAATTTGGAGTAATTTTGAAATGATTCAAATCTTTAAATGTACCCCAAATTTGAATTTCAAAATGGAGGCAGAATTTGAAAATGTTTCTTAAACCAAAGTTGTAGTACTTGAAAAATTGAACAACTTTCATTTTGGAGATTTTCAACTTCTTTAGAAAATTTCGAGTAATTTGAGAAATGAATGCGTTGGCGATTCAGTAATTATTTCAAAATCATCTCCACCTCACTTTGCTTGCCACGGCGCCACGCGGGGGATCACCGCCGATCAAAATTCGCCGCTTTCCCGCGTGCAGGCACGTCACCGTCGCCGTGGCGTCTCCGTCGTGCGCTGTCGCAGGCGAGCTCATCCCGGCTATAAATAGCCACCGTCGCCGCCGTCGTCATCGTTTTCCCCTCTGCTCTGCCCCGCCACCGTATAGCTCCGCCGCTCGCCGTAGGCCTCGTCGAGCCGCGTCAGCCGTTCCCAGCTACGTCAACGTGATCGCATTGGTCTTGCGCTCCTCCTCGACTTGCTCTTCGTCGGCGGTGTTGGCGGAATCGCCGGCGCAACCCGTCTTCCCCTGATGATCGGTCGAGCTCGCCGCCCTTTCACCGTGGCCAGTTGCTCCAGACCATCTTCGATCGCTCCAAGCACATCATCGTGATCACTTTGAGCTCCCCGAGCGTGTTGCTCACTCTTCCTTTGACTCTCTACGCGCGTAGCCCTAGTTACATCGACCGCCGTCGGGTCCGAGCCGCCATGGCCGTCGTCGAGTTCCCTCCGGTGTGTCCTTTTCTGTTCTGAGGCTTGGGATAGATGCGCGACTTGGTGTAGGTCTTGTAGGAGCAGTCCGTGTCGCCGGAGAGTCACCACCGGCGCGTTTTGCTGGCCGGAGCTGGCCAAGGCCATATTGCGTTTGCTTGCCATCATCATTGCCGGCGTGCGGGGTCAGTGTCGATGATCTTTGAGGAAGAAGAATAGTAAGCTTTGGTTATTTTCGATTTTTGAATAGTGCGACAATTTTGTAATTTTGTAGGAATTTATTTACATCCAAAAATTCTGAAAATTTTTGTGTAGCTTCTGTACATGTTCTAGTATGATTTAAAATTTGAAATTTGAAATTTGGATAAATTTTGAATGTTCAAATATTCAGTCCATTAATTGAAAATGCAATTTCCATGATTTTTGTAGGTCACTGTATAATTCCAAAATTATGAAATTTGTTTTGGTACACTAATTTGTCATAAGGAAGCTTACATAAAATTTTCAGGTCATTTGGAACAAGTTTATTTTTGGGCTTAATTCCAAATTAATTCAAAAATAGATAAAAGCAAACCCTAAGTGTTTGATTAGTGTTGGATCTTGTTTTGGTCATGTTTTGTGACTAGTAGGGTTCCAAGATCCATTAGGTCAAGTCACATGTGTGGTTCTTAATGATAGGGTTACAGGTTGGTTTTGTTGGCTTGCAACTGTACCGCGAAATCAAATCGGTTGCGGGTGTTTTTACATTTCATGTGCCGTGAAAGCATCATGTTTACATTATCATCATGTTAAAGCATATGTTATTATTTCATGTAGAACCCGAGAACGAAACGATTCTAGTTGAGCAAGTTCGAAGAATCCCGGTTGTCACGGATTTGATAATTGTGGTACTAATCCTAACCTAAATCGTCAACGAAGGCAAGCCCCGGTTTATGCATTAAGCCATTACCTTGTTACTTTGAAAAGTTTATCACCTATGTTACTTATTGCATTAAGTTGATCAATTCAAATATTACCTACTTGATGCATTACCTACCTTGTTACTCGTTTACCATCCTTGAAGATGTTTTCATTTATAAATGCGTAGATTGCTTAGTATGCTTAATGGTAGGCTTTCAAAGTAAAAGTTTTGATACAATCAAAGATGGCATACTGGCCGAAGAAAGAAAGAAGGTTGAATGAACTAGAGACTAGTCGGGTGACTTATCTTGAATTGTGAGTAATGTTGCCGACTATGTCGCTTAAAGGCCACTCATTGTGGATCTTCTGAACGAGACACTTTGTAGTACTGGTCACATACTCCGGTAAGCCTACTTCGGCTAATCCGATACTAAGACGAATGCCCGCGCACTGGGAGTGGAGAGATGGCGGGAGTAGCGTGTACCCTCGTGGCTGGAATGTGGCCGGATTTGAGGTGTGCTGTGCTCTCGGGTGGCGTGGAGACGGCTTAGTATAGGAGGATCCGGTAGCGAGGTTGATATATGCAAGATTTAGTTCTACATATGTCGTGTGATAAGGAATCCCCAGCTGGGACTTGAATCAATTCGAATTGCCGGTGCTCCGCGGATATGGAGACTCGATTCATTACAGAAGCAATGTAGTACTGGTGAATTACTAAAATATGAGAAAAAGAATGGAATGAGAAGGAATGGAATATGAGAAATGTATATTTAGTTGAGATAATGAACTAAAAGAACTTAGTGGTAAACTTGAAAATAGAATGAAGGATAGTAAGCTTTTGGCAAAGAACTTTTGAATCTTGCTACATCCTTACCTTGCCCCAAATCCCTGCATCTCTAAAGTCTTACACCCCGTTACGTCGGGTTAGTCTTATTGAGTACCTTTGTATTCAGGGTTTGTTAACCCTTGTTGCAGGTGAGTCGCATGCACAGGCTTGTTTTGGTCCCTGCTGCATGTCAGTGTTTGAAGTCAACGATGATGATGAGGAGTAATGAATGGCCTTTGGACAAGGCACTAGTTTGTATGATAAATAAAGTTAATGTAATATTATCCCGCTACTATGGTTGTATAACACTTATGGTATCGTAAGTTTGAAAACAACTGGTTTGTAATTATGTTATCTTAAGACTTCCGCTATCTTTTACTCTGGTATATATTTGAATAAACTATTGTAATCTGCAATGACTGTGATTGGGATCCTGTTTGAAAAGAGAAACGTGGATGATTCGGGTTTCCCGAGGACACCCGACAGACCTGTTGAGTTGTTGGGAACTCGTGTACGCTATCCTAGGTCTGTTAAGACAACGGTAGGTGCATGTGGGCCCGATTCCTTAGGAGGTTCTGCCACAGCTGGTATCAGAGCAGTTCCCATCTAAGATCATTGTAGGTTACTTTGGAAAACCTTCAAAATGATTTGGATCAATGAAAGTAAACATGATATTTTGAAAGTTCAATTTCTTTCTTCTTACCTTTGATCTAGGCTCAATCCTGACTTATTTGAAAAGTTTGTGGCGGATAATATGAGTAGGTTTGTCCTATGTAATATAAAAATCTAGTACTTATGATTATATTAATCTTTTGTATGTAGATTCGTAAGATCGATTCATGCATCATGCTTGAGCACATTGCATAATAATTCCCCTTAATAATGGTTGGGTAAGTAATGTCAATCCCATTCTTGCTAACCTCCGTTATCCTCAAGCTATTCTTATAGTCCTACCCTAAATTCTTCAGGCTATGGCAAAGACCAAGAAAACCGCACGCAAGTCCACCGGACCTCATGGAGTCCCTCGTCACCAATTGGCACCAAGAAATCACGAGCTAGGTGAAGGAAGTTCCAAGAACCTAGGAGAGGAAGGATCTTCGAGCAACCCCGCCAACGTCAAGAACCTTAACAAGGAGCTCAACACTCTTCGTCGAGCTCATGCCAAAGACCAAGAAGAGCTGGCGGAAATGCAAAGGGGTATCACCATGACCATGGAGCTGCGGAATGAAGCCTGGACACGAGAAGATGCGGCCAATGAACGCGTCAATGAGTTGGAGTTCTACGTAGAGGACCTGGAGATGGACAATGCCATTCTGCATGAGAATGTCCATATGCTGTATGCTCAACTTCATCCTCCTCATGGGGATGGTGAAGTTACCGATGAAGAAATGATTGTAGCTCCAGGAGAAGTCGAGAATGAAGAAGAGGAGGAGGACCCTGAGGAGTTAGTGTACTTCTCAGAGGAAGATGAGGTTTCGTCCGATACAGGCACGGATGCCGAAGGCTGAGAGCTTGGAGTAGAAGTAGTTCCTTTACTGCTTTCCTAGAAAACCAGGGTTGTCTTGTGGGATACAAGACATGTAATATAAATAAGAACCCTTTGTAGTATGCAACCTTTTAAAAGCTTTCAATAAAGAATAATGTAAGTAAATGTGTTTCTCTAACAGATGCCTCGTCCTATCACCCGAACTGGTGCTAGTGGCTCGCATGATGATGATGAGTGCCCAAATCCTCCACCAATGCCCTCGACTATGGCAGATGCCATAGCTGCACTCGTCAACGCAACGGCAGAGAATGCCAGTCTGTTAAGGGAGTTGGCGCAGAACCAGCAGGCACCATACCCTAATCGTGGCCGTCGTAATAATGGAAACGACGAGTCAACTTATGTGGATTTTACTGACACACGTCCGCCTGTGTTCTCTAAGGCAGACGAACCTTTAGAAGCTGATGATTGGCTTAGGACAATAGAGCAAAAGTTCGAGCTAATCCACTGTACTGAGGTTCAAAAACCAAGGTTTGCGGCACAGCAACTTCGAGGAGCTGCTGGTGCTTGGTGGGCAAATTTGGTAGCAGTACAGCCCATTGGTCACCAAATCAACTGGAGGGAGTTCAAGGATGCCTTCAGGGCACATTATATTCCGGACGGTGTGATGACCATGAAGCTGGAAGAGTTCTTGGCTCTTAAGCAAGGGGAGCACCCGGTGATGCATTATGTTGGGCGTTTCAACCACCTGTCTCAGTATGCGATTGAGTATGTCAATACGGACAGGAAGAAAAAGAATCATTTTCTTCGAGGCTTGAACACTAAACTTCAGACAATGATGGCAGCCTGTGGTAATGCGACTTACCATGAAACAATCAACATTGCTATCGCTTCGGAAGAAAATTACCGCCGACACAAGGAGGCGAAGAAGAAAAAAATATTTGCTTCCGGATCATCAAGTGGCAAGCGTCAGAAGATAGTATACCATCCTCATAATCATGGCCGTACGCCATTCCGCCCACAACAAGGCCTAAGCAGGCAGCAAATCTTCATTCGCCCTGCAACTAATACACCTTATACACATCAAGCACCGCAGCAGCAGAGCAATGCAAATAATGCAAACCGCAATGCTACTCCCCAGAATCACAATTTTCCATGCTATAATTGTGGTAAACCCGGGCATTTTTCCCGAGAGTGTCTGTATCCTAGGAAGAACAATCCTGATGCACCCAAAGCCCCTGTTAATCAAGCTCAAAATCAGTACAAGGGCAATGCTCAGAACCATCAAAAGGGTCCGGCTGAGAAGAAAACTGGAAGGGTATTCTATACGCAAGTGGAATCTATTCCAGAAGGAGAACCAGTTATGATGGGTATGTTTCCCATTGCTAAGCATCCTGCAATTACCTTATTTGATTCTGGTGCATCCCATACATTCATCAACCGTACATTTGTTGTGAAGCATGGGATAGCTATTGGGGAAACAAAAGAACCCTATCATATACAGTCGCCTGGGGGACGAATCTGTACAAGGGAGGTAGTTCAGCATGTACCTATTGATTTGGGAGGTTATGAGTTCCCTACCAATATGCTGATATTAAAGGATCAAGATATAGATGTGATCCTTGGTATGAACTGGCTAACTCAACACGGGGCTATCATAGATGTCCTACATAGAACAATAAGGGTAAATGCACCTGACAGAAAAACCCAACTTCTTATCCAACTTCCTTTTCCTAAGAGTACAGTGGAGACCGTCTGTGCAACTATTGTTGAAGGAGCAGAGGAAATTTCAGTGGTATGTGAGTTTACGGATGTCTTTCCCGATGATCTGCCTGGTCTGCCACCAAACCGAGACGTAGAGTTCAGAATTGATCTGAAACCAGGGACAGCACCAATGTCCAGAAGAGCATATAGGATGCCACCGAAAGAATTAGCAGAATTAAAAATGCAACTACAAGAGTTGATAGACAAGGGTTTCATTCAACCCAGTTCATCACCTTGGGGATGTCCTGCTATTTTCGTGAAGAAGAAGGACCAAACCTTAAGGTTATGTGTTGACTATAGGCCATTAAATGAAGTCACCATCAAGAACAAATACCCCTTACCCCGAATTGATTTGCTTTTTGATCAACTTGCGGGAGCTAAAGTATTCTCAAAGATAGACTTAAGATCAGGCTACCACCAGATTAAGATCAGACATGAAGATGTGCCAAAGACAGCGTTTACTACCCGATATGGACTATATGAGTATTTAGTCATGTCTTTTGGGCTGACCAATGCCCCGGCTCATTTCATGTACCTGATGAACTCAGTTTTCATGCCTGAGTTGGATAAGTTTGTCGTGGTGTTTATTGATGACATTCTTATCTACTCTAAGAGCAAAGAGGAACATGCGGAACATCTCCGTATTGTTCTACAAAGATTAAGAGATCACCAACTATATGCCAAATTCAGCAAATGTGCATTTTGGTTGGAGGAAGTACAATTTCTGGGTCATGTGCTATCTGCTGAAGGTATAGCTGTTGATCCGAGCAAGGTAGAAGAAGTCCTTAATTGGAAAGCACCTACAACTGTTCATCAAGTTCGTAGTTTCCTGGGGTTGGCAGGGTATTACCGTCGGTTTATCCCTGACTTCTCCAGAATTGCGAAGTCAATTACTGGACTGTTGAAAAATCAAACAAAGTTTGTATGGTCGAAAGAATGTGAAGAGGCCTTTCAGACATTGAAGAAGTTGCTGACAACTGCACCAGTATTAGCACAACCTGATATCGAGAGGCCATTTGATATCTATTGTGATGCATCTGGAATTGGTATTGGCTGTGTTCTTATGCAAGAGGGCAGAGTCATAGCATATGCTTCCAGACAACTCAAGAAGCACGAAGAACATTATCCCACCCATGATCTTGAATTAGCTGCGGTTGTCCATTCACTCAAGATTTGGCGACATTATTTATTGGGCAATATATGTCATATCTATACGGATCACAAGAGTCTGAAATACATCTTCACTCAGTCAGAACTGAATATGAGGCAAAGGAGATGGTTAGAACTTATCAAAGATTATGACTTAGAAGTGCATTATCATCCGGGCAAGGCTAATGTGGTTGCCGATGCCCTGAGTCGCAAGAGTCATTGTCATTGCCTAATTGTAGAACCTATGCAGCGAACATTGTGTCAAGAGATGGAGCATCTGAATTTACAAATCATAGAACAAGGTTACCTGTCCAGTATTGTAGTTGAGTCCACTATCAAAGATCAGATCATTGCTGCTCAACAGAAAAGTAAGGGCATAGCCCATATTAAGGATAAAGTCAGATCTGGAAAACCAACATGTTTCAAGATTGATGAATCAGATGTCGTATGGTTCAAGGATAGGTTGGTAATACCCAAAAATCCGGAGCTGCGAAAGCAGATTCTCGATGAAGCTCATTCTACAAGATACTCCATTCATCCGGGTAGCAACAAAATGTATCATGATCTGAGAAAGAGATATTGGTGGACCAAAATGAAAATAGAAATAGCTCAATATGTGGCCAAGTGTGATGTTTGCCAGAGAGTCAAAGCAGTTCATATGAAGACTGCAGGTCCATTACATTCGTTGCCAGTTCCATCTTGGAAGTGGGAAGATATTTGTATGGACTTTATCGTGGGATTGCCTAGGACATCTGCAGGCTACAATTCAATATGGGTTATTGTTGATCGTCTAACCAAGATAGCTCATTTCTTACCAGTCAGAGATAAATATCGAGCGGAGCAGTATGCAAAGCTTTATCTTGATAGAATTTTCAGTCTGCATGGGGCACCCAAGACCATTGTCTCTGACAGAGGATCATTGTTCATATCCAAGTTTTGGAAAAGTTTACATGAGTCTTTAGGAACTAAACTTATCCGTAGTTCTGCTTATCATCCGCAAACAGACGGACAGACTGAAAGGGTAAATCAAATTCTTGAAGATATGTTAAGAGCATGTGTTCTTTCCTTTGGTACTAAATGGGATGAATGCCTTTCCTTAGCTGAATTTTCATATAACAACAACCATCAAGAGAGCATTAAAATGGCACCGTTCGAAGCACTGTATGGCCGTAGGTGCCAAACACCTTTAAATTGGTCAGAAGCTGGAGAACGTTGGTTCTTTGGACCGGATGTGGTCAAGGAAGCTGAAGAGAAAGTTAAACTCATACAAGCCAATATGAAGGTAGCTCAATCCAGACAGAAAAGCTATGCTGATAAGAGGAGACGACCGCTAGAATTCAAAGTGGGAGATTATGTCTACCTCAAGGTATCACCGATGAAAGGAGTTCATCGTTTTGGGATTCGGGGAAAGTTGGCACCCCGTTATGTCGGTCCTTTTCAGATCCAACAACGATGTGGACCAGTCGCCTATCGCGTCAAACTACCAGATCACATGTCAGCGGTGCATGATATCTTTCATGTATCTCAGTTAAAGAAGTGTCTTCAAGTACCTGACCAGGAAATCGACTTTGGTGGTGTAGAACTAGAACCTGATTTGACTTATGCCGAGTACCCCATTAGAGTCTTAGATCAGAAAGATCGAGTCACTCGGAGACGTACGATCAAGTTCTACAAAGTACAATGGAATCAACACACTGAAGATGAAGCTACTTGGGAGTCCGAGGATTACTTAGAAGAGAATTTTCCTGACTTCTTCGCTTCTATCTAGTTGCAATACCTTGTCTATATTGTAACTTGTCTCGTTTGTCAGCAGAATGGAAAAACCCCCTCGCTCGCCTTTTTGAATAAAGTTTTAAAGTGTTAGCTTGACACATTTCCTTTTCCATTACTTAGCCTTAAGTTTTAAATCTCGGGACGAGATTTCTTTAAGGGGGAAGGGTTGTAACACCTCTGGTGTTTTGACCTAATACTAAAATTTGACATGTCATCATGTGCATTGCAAAGCATTCATATAGTATAAAGTTTTGAATGCATTCACTAAATAAGGTTTATTTCATAATGTTGTTATTTCATGTGATGTGTTTCAAAAACCTTAAACAAAGATCATGACCACAAGGGTCAAATTTCATGTGATCATGTGAGACCATGTGTCATTTGACTCAAATAACCCTAATGGGCCATGTTACTGGTCAAAAATCAAAATTTAAGTAAAAGGAAGACAAATCAAATTTGAATTCACATTCAAATCATAAAAGTCCTTTTTGCCCCTTTTAACTAATTCAAAATCCATGAGGAATTTGGGGTTGAGGCAAAAAGCAAAGTTGGAGATTATTTTATGAGGATCAACTTTGGTATTCAAAGTTTTTCAAGTTTACATATAAAATTTGGAGTAATTTTGAAATGATTCAAATCTTTAAATGTACCCCAAATTTGAATTTCAAAATGGAGGCAGAATTTGAAAATGTTTCTTAAACCAAAGTTGTAGTACTTGAAAAATTGAACAACTTTCATTTTTGGAGATTTTCAACTTCTTTAGAAAATTTCTGAGTAATTTGAGAAATGAATGCAGTGGCAGTTCTGTAATTATTTCAAAAATCATCTCCACCTCACTGCTTGCCGCCGGCGCCACGCGGGGGATCACCGCCGATCAAAATTCGCCGCTTTCCCGCGTGCAGGCACGTCACCGTCGCCGTGGCGTCTCCGTCGTGCGCTGTCGCAGCCGGGCGAGCTCATCCCGGCTATAAATAGCCACCGTCGCCGCCGTCGTCATCGTTTTCCCTACGCTTCGCCACATCAGTATAGCTCCGCCGCTCGCCGTAGGCCTCGTCGAGCCGCGTCAGCCGTTCCCAGCTACGTCAACGTGATCGCATTGGTCTTGCGCTCCTCCTCGACTTGCTCTCGTCGCTGGTGTTGGCCGGAATCGCCCGGCGCAACCCGTCTTCCCCGTGATCGGTCAGAGCTCCGCCGCGACTGCCCTCACCGTGGCCAGGCTGCTCCAGACCATCTCCGACTGCTCCAAGCACATCATCGTGATCACTGTGAGCTCCTGAGCGTGTTGCTCACTCTTCCTTTGACTCTACCGCGCCGTAGCCCTAGTTACATCGACCGCCGTCGGGTCCGAGCCGCCATGGCCGGCGTCGAGTTCCCTCCGGTGTGTCCTTTTCTGTTCTGAGGCTTGGGATAGATGCGCGACTTGGTGTAGATCATGTAGGAGCAGTCCGTGTCGCCGGAGAGTCACCACCGGCGCGTTTTGCTGGCCGGAGCTGGCCGCGCCGCCGCGTCTTGCCCTCTGTCGCTGACGCGTGGGGTCAGGCTGTCAGTGATGCTGAGGAAGAAGAATAGTAAGCTTTGGTTATTTTCTGATTTTGAATAGTGCAGCAATTTTGTAATTTTGTAGGAATTTATTTACACATCCAAAAATTCTGAAAATTTTTGTGTAGCTTCTGTACATGTTCTAGTATGATTTAAAAATTTGAAATTTGAAATTTGGATAAATTTTGAATGTTCAAATATTCAGTCCATTAATTGAAAAATGCAATTTCCATGATTTTTGTAGGTCACTGTATAATTCCAAAAATTATGAAATTTGTTTTGGTACACTAATTTGTCATAAGGAAGCTTACATAAAATTTTCAGGTCATTTGGAACAAGTTTATTTTTGGGCTTAATTCCAAATTAATTCAAAAATAGATAAAAGCAAACCCTAAGTGTTTGATTAGTGTTGGATCTTGTTTTGGTCATGTTTTGTGACTAGTAGGGTTCCAAGATCCATTAGGTCAAGTCACATGTGTGGTTCTTAATGATAGGGTTACAGGTTGGTTTTGTTGGCTTGCAACTGTACCGCGAAATCAAATCGGTTGCGGGTGTTTTTACATTTCATGTGCCGTGAAAGCATCATGTTTACATTATCATCATGTTAAAGCATATGTTATTATTTCGTGTAGAACCCGAGAACGAAACGATTCTAGTTGAGCAAGTTCTGGAAGAATCCCCGGTTGTCACGGGATTTGATAATTGTGGTACTAATCCGGAACCGGAAATCGTCAACGAAGGCAAGCCCCGGTTTATGCATTAAGCCATTACCTTGTTACTTTGAAAAGTTTATCACCTATGTTACTTATTGCATTAAGTTGATCAATTCAAATATTACCTACTTGATGCATTACCTACCTTGTTACTCGTTTACCATCCTTGAAGATGTTTTCATTTATAAATGCGTAGATTGCTTAGTATGCTTAATGGTAGGCTTTCAAAGTAAAAGTTTTGATACAATCAAAGATGGCATCTTGGCAAGAAAAAGAAAGAAGGTTGAATGAACTAGAGACTAGTCGGGTGACTTATCTTGAATTGTGAGTAATGTTGCCGACTATGTAAGCTTAAAACCACTCATTGTGGATCTTCCGAACGAGACACTTTGTAGTCTTGGTCACATACTCCGGTAAGCCTACTTGACTAATCCGATACTAAGACGAATGCCCAGCGCCCGGGAGTGGAGAGATGGCGGAGTAGCGTGTACCCTCGTGGGTGGAATGTGGCGGATTTGAGGTGTCTTGTGCTCTCGGGTGGCGTGGAGACGGCTTAGTATAGGAGGATCCGTAGCGAGGTTGATATATGCAAGATTTAGTTCTACATATGTCGTGTGATAAGGAATCCCAATTTGGGACTTGAATCAATTGAATTGCCGGTGCTCATGGATATGGAGACTCGATTCATTACGAAGCAATGTAGTCTTGGTGAATTACTAAAATATGAGAAAAAGAATGGAATGAGAAGGAATGGAATATGAGAAATGTATATTTAGTTGAGATAATGAACTAAAAGAACTTAGTGGTAAACTTGAAAATAGAATGAAGGATAGTAAGCTTTTGGCAAAGAACTTTTGAATCTTGCTACATCCTTACCTTGCCCCAAATCCTGCATCTCTAAAGTCTTACACCCCAATTACGTCGAGTTAGTCTTGTTGAGTACCTTTGTATTCGGGGTTTGTTAACCCTTGTTGCAGGTGAGTCGCATCTTGTGCAGCTTGTTTTGGTCCTCTTTGCATGTCGGTGTTTGAAGTCAACGATGATGATGAGGAGTAATGAATGGCCTTTGGACAAGGCACTAGTTTGTATGATAAATAAAGTTAATGTAATATTATCCCGCTACTATGGTTGTATAACACTTATGGTATCGTAAGTTTGAAAACAACTGGTTTGTAATTATGTTATCTTAAGACTTCCGCTATCTTGTACTCTGGTATATATTTGAATAAACTGTTGTAATCTGCAATGACTGTGATTGGGATCCTGTTTGAAAAGAGAAACGTGGATGATTCGGGTTTCCCGAGGACACCCGACAGACCTGTTGAGTTGTTGGGAACTCGTGTACGCTATCCTAGGTCTGTTAAGACAACAGTAGGTGCATGTGGGCCCGATTCCTTAGGAGGTTCTGCCACAGTCCCCCTTAGCCTTTGGAGAGATAGCTATAGCTAATTTCTTTTTTGGGCCTAGTTTCCTTGTACTTCTTTATTATACTTTTGTACATATTGGTTCTTTGTTAACACAAAAGAAAAAAAGGTAGCAGGCTCCCCTGCCAACTTGGTCAAAAAAGGGTGAAATCAACATTAAAGTAGATTATGGTTTTTCAAATAATATAGTTCCACTTGTATTTGTATTTATATTTGTGCAGGGACAAACTTGTGAAAACATCAAAGATCAATCACCTAGAACACGAGGGACGAAGCTGGAGCACCAGGGCCTACCTGGTCCTAACCCCACCATGGGTCGCCTGAACTGGCCAGGGCTCCTCCACGTCACCAATCCTACCATAAGCTAACAACCATGAAGGAGCAATCCTACACGCTAGTTTCACGTCGATTTGATCCAAGAGCTAATTAAGGTGGAGCTTCACTTAGACTGGAGGCCCCACCAATTCATGTTTGGACCAAGCAAAGGCAGTTAGCTACCTAGGATATACCTGCCAACCACCACTGAGGATCATCCTGGAGGGTTGGATCGAAGGTCGGTGGATCCTAAGGGTCGCATGTCCCCTAGGTGGTTCGAGCGAACCCACCAGGGGTGCCACCGCCTCTCCACTCCTTTACAAATTCCCCCTACTCATTTGTACTATAATATACAAGTGTCGGCGCCATTTATAAGATATCTCATCACAAGATCATCTGAAGGAAGCAAGAAGAAGCTAGTAGTTAGGCAAGTAGTGGGAGTTAGGGACGAGTCAATCTCTACTAAGAATCCAGAAGTAGTCTTTGGAGTCTGATATAGCTCATGTACCTTTTTTCTTTTGTAAGGCTTTACTTTATTAAATATATTGCTTTTTACTTTACTTAAGTACTTCATTCAAGTCTGTCTTACTTATAGTAGTAGTCTTGATCTCTAGTTAGAATGTAGTGTTTTGATTAATTGCCTTGTTTAGCATAAGTGGTTATCTCATAGCACAGGTTCACTGCTCTTTGTAGACTGCTCTGATCAATTCGTCATGGCCAGGATTAATTAGAGTAGTAAGTCTGTGGTGTAAACATGGTGTTTAGACTATAGCTTACTTGTGTTTGTGGATAGCTATTGGTGGTCCTTAACTCATATTTCCAACCACCAACCTTTATATAAAATCCATACAAACAAACACCAAAACTTAGAATTAGGGCTTACAACTAACAAATTCCACGAGTTTTGGTGATTTACCATTTACAGGAGGGCATTTGTGGAAATGCACATAAAAGGCTAAAGAATACGCAAAGGAACAAAGAGTAATTGCCATCCTATGCAACCCAAGAAGACAAGGCCCACTACTATGCAGAACCAGGGGCCCAAAGATGAGGAGAACAAGCCCATAACTGAAGCAAATCACCTCAACCTCGCACAAAACCACCATGGGCCAAGTCACAATGCTCACAAGAGGCGACCCACCGAAGATGGGTATGTTCGAGCTCAGCCATGATGCGACCACACCCCCACCTGGCCTGTTTGGCCCCAACTTCGGTCAGTTGACACTTACCACCATGCCCAATGACGGTGTTGAGGTTTTGTCTAGGTTCAACGTACATGGAGGTCGGTTTGGTGCTTTCCATGTAGGGATCAAGCATATTCCATGGACATTCCCTCCTCCCCACCTATAAAAGGAGGCTCGCTCTCCTCATTTGAGGGCATCAAACACAAGAGAGCACAATGTGACAAGAAGAGAAGAGCTCCATTCCTATCTTAGCTCTTTAGCTAGTTCTAGTGTAGGGAGTGAGTGAGTAAGAGTGGAGAAGTACTAGAGTTGTCGGCTACCTCCTCTTGTGTACTTGGGGCCCCTAGTACACTTAGTGGAAGGAATACCGGGGATCATCGGCTCCTATCCACTTGTACCTCTACGATCCGAATACTACTTGGAGTATAAGGTTCGTGTTTATCTTCGATGGTGAGTTCTACTTTAAGTTACTCTTGTTCATTATTTACTTGCGGGTTCGTCGTCCGCCCGTGTGACGAATACTCTAGTAAAGGGCCCTGATAAAGATGGATAACCCTAATCGATGCTAGAGTAGTAGTCGATAGCGTAGATGTGGTGTTTGTGTTTCGAGTTACCAACTAGTAAATTTCTAGTATTGCGCATCTGGCTCGGATGGTGTGCTTAGAAGACACGAGGTTTATACTGGTTCGGGTAGAAAGTCTCTATGTCCAGTTCGTCGCTGCTACTTGTGTTACTAGCACTAAAAGTTTATAGTAGGGGTTACAAATGAGCGAGAGAGGGACATGTCCCAAGTCTCTGATGTGCGTGTGCTCCTAAGGTGTGTTAGGGCGTGTGTTTTGATGTCTATAGCCGTATAGAGTGGTGAACCGCCATCCCCCTCCTGGGGCGTCCTGCTTCCCCTTTTATAGATGAAGGGGAAGAGCAGGTTACATAGAGAGAGGGAGAGAAGAGCCAAGGAGAGGAAGGCTTCTAGGACCGCTGGGCCTTTCTTCTCCTTTATGCCGGTCCCGCCAACACTGTAGATGGTGACAAGGATGGCTCCACGCTGAGCGCCTATTCACCACTGATGCCATACCCCAACATTGTTAATGGGTCATGACGTCCCATTCCGTCTCGGCGTGCGACGCGGCGAACCAGCATACTGGTCAGCGGTCGTACAGGGAGTAGGCAGTATAGTGACCACGCGTCCATCACTATTAGTGATGTGAGTTCCCTAGAGTGATATGTCACTGGCATGGGTCATGTTGAGATGTGCTCACTCCCTGCACGATGCTAGAAGTTTGACCTTGGGTTGTACTTTTCTGGGCCATAGTGGTTGGTGGCGGTACAGGCTTCTATCAGGAGCCACGCCTAAGGGGTCGGGCGAGACAGAGCCCCTGACCCAGAGACCGGGCAAGGCAGAGCCACCGACCTAGAGGTCAGGCAAGGCAGGGCCCTCAACCCAGAGGTCAGGCGAGGTGGAGCCCGCCCCAGAGGTCAGGCGAGGCGAAGCCCGCGCACCTAGGGGTTGGTTGGAGCTGTAGCCGCACTCTTGACTGCTCGGATGAATCAATGTCGATGACCATTAGCTCCTCTTCGGGTACCCTAGTATTGGTCCCCGATAGTCACCCCCGAGCCTGCGGTGGAGTAGAATACTCCTTTGGAGGCTTTTTCAAATGGGAGGACTCTGAGGGTCATGGCCTTCTTTTGTCGCCCACGGCGTGTCCTAGGGACGATGATTCCCTTTCTTCATGATCGGACCCCTCGGGGGTATAGCCATGAGATTTGGTGGGTCAAAAAAGACCTTTACTGATTCCAACCCCTACAGGTGTCTATCGTTCTATGGCCGTGCATAGTAGGGGTCTGGTCGAGGGTTGGCTCGTCTTTGTGATCGTCTTCCCTCAAGCGCTTTTTCCGATAAAAACGGAGGGGCTGAGCCATGCCATGATTTTCCTCTATGGATGAATCATGGTGCTCGGTGATCTATTAACTGGCTAGTCTGAGTAGGGCCCCAACATCCCATTCGTGGGGGTCCAGCTTGGGTCAGCTGGTGGCCAACTCCAAATTCTCAGCGGTCAATCCATATAGTTCTTAGGTCCGTTCGACCGGTCCTGAGGGCTCTCTGCCTTTCTTCAAGGAAAAACCATGGATCGTATCCGGCCGAGACTCGAATGTGGGTTGGGATGCCCATGGTGCTTGTGCGCCTGGGTACTGGCCGCTAGCGGGCCCATCCCTTTCCACCCCTCACTCTAAAGGTGCCCGAAGTGGTTGTCGAACCTATCGGTGGGCCAACCTTCGAACTCCTAGGCCTAGATGGGCCGTAGGAGCGTTTTCAGCTCCGTATCCCTCATACCTGTGATGGGTTGTGGCCCATTCGGGGAGGCAAAACATCTGGCATGTTTTTCGAGGGGACAACCATAGGTTGCGTGCACATGCCCCGTGACAAGACATGGTGACAGGTCATGGCAGGCACGGAGATCTAGGTGGGCGGTTGGTTTCCTCGCACCCGTTGCCCCTATAAAACCAAATGGTTAGCCCTCCATGTTTCATACGCACGCCTACATTCTTACCTCTATAGCCATGCCACCACTGCCAACGCTTTGGTTTCCTACCTCCGCATCTCCATCGTCGTTGAGCTCTCATCCATCCACCCCACCTCCAATGGATCCATGGTGCCGTTCCGACATCACCTTCTAGCGCATGGAGGGCCTTGTCCATCGTGGTCTTCTCCACACGTGGACCTCGGCCGAGGAGTGGTTGTTGCCTAGCAATGAGGATTCGCCATCACTGCTCGATGGCTACATGGTGTCATTCGCCCACTTCCACGAGCGTGGGCTCGTGACCCCCGCCCACAAATTCCTCCAGGGGCTGCTGCACTTCTACAAGATTGAGCTGCAGCATCTCAATCCCAACAAGATTTAGCACATGGTGGTGTTCATCGCGCTGTGCGGAGTATTCTTGGAGATCAGCCCCTACTTTGACTTGTGGAGGTATTTCTTCGCCGTTAACCTCTAGAAGAAGAGGAAGAAGGGCGGCAGGCAGTAGCTGCACATGCCAATGGGGTGCACCGGCATCCAACTTCAGAACAATCGGGTCGGCGAGTACCCATCCATGCAGCTCTCGACATCCAATAAGGGGTGGCACTAGCAGTGGTTCTACCTCAAGAATGACGCCGCTGGCCCTCTGCCAGAATTCTCACTCAAGAATGACACACTGATGGAAGAGGCCCCGAAGCAATGAAAGAAGTGGGGTGTCTCGGAGAAGGACAAGAAGAAGATCCAAGACCACATCACTGCCATCCACATCCTGAAGAAGAATGGCCTAAAAGGGTCGGGCGTCATCAGGGCTTACCACGCGAGGTGGGTGGCGCCGTTGATGATGTGCATGCTCCCGCTATACACGTTGGCGCCCGAGGCATCGTTCGATGGAATGGCGCTCATTGAGGGAACGGTCCCCAACTTCAAGATCGTGCAATGCATCAAGGAGGTGATTGAGCCTTTGTGGGATGACGCGGGTGCCATGCTTGACTTCATCTACTCGGTGCTGGGGCATCCTTTGATGCGTCCGGAGCTAGGCTATGTTGTCTTCGTAAGTTTCCCTTTCTCTTGCCTTCTTTTCAATTGATTTCCCAACCCCATGAGACTAACTTTGAGAGGGACAGGACCAGCCGAGGGACCTCATCCTCACGGATCACCTGGTACTGCTGCTGAGGGATTTGGACTTGAGGGCGATGAATCACGCCGAGGGCGAGTAGCTGAGGAAGGCGAAGGAGGACAAGAAGAGGAAGAAGTAGTGGAAGCTGTGGGCGTGGGAACGAGGGGAGGACACTGACAACGATGATGACGATGACAATGGTGACGACGACAAGGTGGTGGAGGAAGAAGAAATAGTAGCCGATGATATCGAGTGGGACAACCTAGAGAACGAGGATGTGCTGACAAGCATCGATTCATCCTTGCATGTGTCGGGACCCTTCTTGTTTCATGGAGGGGAGGGTACGTCCAGGGATCTGGTGGAGGCGGGCCATTTCAACGATGCCCCCTAAGAACCGATGGAGGTAGGACGTACCATCAGCCTACCCTAGGAGCTAACAGAGGGGGGCGGCTTTGCCGTCATGCCCGAGGTGCCAGTGGAGGCGAGCGTCTCTACCGTCATGCCCCAAGAGCCAAGGGGAGCGAGGCGTTCCACCAATGTGCCCTAGGAGCTACCAGGGGTGAGCCCCTCTACATAGGAGCAGGGGGCGGGCTCGAAACGGCCTCATTCTGATGAGGCGGAGCAAGGGTCGGGGGTTCGTCCCCCCAAATGCATCTGCCACCCGACAGCACTGAGGTAAGTTATCAATTCCTCTATTTTTTCCTATTTTAGTTAGATTTCATCGTGACTTATGTTTTTTGTCCCTTGCAGCATTGGTAGGCAGCTGAATCCTTTAGCGCTGGAGCCAAAGAAGAGCATCGCCCTCCAATTGGGGCGGTGGCCGTTGGCTGGTGTCACACTCGTTTTGGGTGGCAGCGGTGCCAGTGTGACCGCATCGCTAGCTGGTCAGGCACCACCCATGGTGGCACCTGTGCCCTTGGTAGGATGGGTAGACGTGGGCATTCAAGGGGCACCTTCGGAGGTCGCGGAGCAGCCGGTGATGGCCATGATACCGCTGCCGACGGCGGCACAGACAGGGCTACTGACCGTGCTCATGGCACTGACCGTGGCGGGCGCGACATAGCTAGTTGTGACCCCACCAACGTAGGTGGAGGTGGCGGTGGTCATGACAGATGGGTCATAGTCGGGTGCAACCGCAGCGTCGCTTGAGGCATCGGAGCGACCCGTGCCATCGGTGGCCCAAGCGATAATGCCTGGCGAGGGCTGAACAGAGGGGGACATAGCTGAGGGATCCCTAGGAGTCATGTGTTCTGAGAGAGGTTTTGCGTCCGCATCGCTGTCCCCCTTTCATCGCCGGAGGGGGCGTCCTAGCGGGAATGTCATGGCAAGAGGGGTCAGCGGCGCTTGGGGCCAGTGAGGAGTCATCCCTGACCCTGATGTCTATGGGCAGTGGCTTGCCCATGCGATGCGAGCCCCTGCTCTAGTGGATGGATCCATAGGATTCGGCGTCGACGCTTTTGACCCTTGACGATGCGGGAGAGCCTTGACGTAGGGATCGCATCAGTGCTTGAGGCCCTGGACCATGCCACGGGCGCATTGCGTGACGTTGTTGTTCCCTCTGACCAGGTATTGCTTGGTCCTACTTCTTGCCCTGTTCTTCCTCTATATACTTTTTGTATCCTGACCATCATCTCCCTGCAGTCCCTTATAGCTCGCAGCCGGGGGAAATCTTGGTTCCTTCGTCAACAGAAGGAAGCCTAGGACCGCCTCATCGAGGAGGTGTGGCTATGCGGGGAGGTGATAGCTTAGCTCATTGCTGCCCAGTAGAAGGTTGTCGAGCTGACTCCCCTCACCGAGGAGGCAGCCAATCTTCCATCGTGAGTGGCCGAGGCCCGTCGGGATGCCGACGAGGCCAAGAAGGCATTCAAGGCCCTGTCGGCGAGGTCATGGAAGGATGACAAAGAAGCCGCTAGGGTCAGGAAGGAGTAGGATGAGTTGCTCCAAAAGGACGCTGAAACCCACCAGCGGATCCTTAACCTTCTGGGCGAGGTTGAGAAAGAAAGGGATCTAAAGCAGGGGGCTAAAGAGAAGCTCATAGCCCTAGAGAAAAGGGCGAGCCTAGATGCCACGACGGCCGCTCGGTTGCGCAAGGAGCAGGATGAGCTGATCTAAACTGCAGAGAGGCTCTGCTCAGAACATGGCGTAGCTCATGAGGAGCATGACCAGGCTTTCCGAGAGCGTGACTAGGCCTGCCAAGAGTGCGACGACGCGCAGTAGAAGGTCGGCTTCCTCTAGGCCAAGATCAAAATGGAGATGACCCGGAAGCTAGAGGCCGAGAGCATTTCTATCGGGCTCGCTGTGGATCTCGCTGAGGTGAGGAGAAATCTTTATGTGGAGAGTGACGAGCTCGGTATCCTGAGCGACACCCTCGGAGTGGTCTACGATGACCTTAAGGTGGTGTGGTCAGAGGGGACCAGCTCGCTCGTGGATCGGGTGTGCCAGCTCAAGAGGAATGCCCTTCATGCTGGGGTCAATCAGTCCTTCACAATTGCTCGTTCTCATTATGGGGACATCATCGATTTGGAGGCGATGAGCCATGGCTACGCGCCCGGTTATGAAGTCCACGAGCTGGAGGAGATGGAAACGGCGGTGGCTCCCCTTTCATAGGACCTGGCAGACAGGATAGAAGGCATAGTTCTACCTCAGAGGGGCTAGTTAGTTAAATAGGTAGGGTGGTAATTTTTGTAATAAGCGGACAAGTTTTGACCCTTGTGTTTCATTTAAACAAGCTTGTTATTTCGTTTGAACAAATTTGTTCTTTCTCCCTTTTTATGTGTAAAAAGGGGTTAATGCGTTCTGACCCTTCCTGTTGTTAAGACCATAGAGCTCGAGGTGTGGGCAAAAAACTCTGGTCACACTGGTAAGCAAGAGTGTCGTAGCCGCTAGGGCGTAGGTTTCTTGCAGTCCGACCAGTTTTTCTCGGCGTTCGTTTCCGCAAAACCTTGCCTCTAGTTTTTTAACGTGAGAAAGGGTTGGGCACGGTGACTGTTTCGAAAGGGTATATATATATGCCCTTATCAGCCCCCGAGTGAGACCCAACCCCTTGCCGTTGCCGGGGTCGGGTTTCACTAAAGATCGAGGAGACGATAACGAAACTAGTAGGAGAAAGCGTCTCTTGTTTTAGAAATATTATTCTTAGTTTTCGTACGTGTCCCCTCCCTAGGATCCAAGCCATCATTCTGTGACCGCGCATTCGGTCTCCTTGCGAGTCCAACTTTCCTTGAGCCCTCACGTGTAGCGGGGTCCGATCGAGGGTCGGCTCGTCTTTGTGATCATCACCCTATCCGCAGTTTTCGCAACCAGAGGGGTTGAGCTAACATCAGTTGCCTCGATGGCTCGAGTGACGCGCTTGGTGAGCTCGCTAACAGGCATGTCCGAGTGGAATATGGGTCCGTCATTCATAACGGGGTTGGCATAACCCTCATGTGGCATTCCACTGCTCCTTAACCCGCCTCCTGGTAGATGCCCGAGTCGTTCCAGAGACCGATTTAGGTGGCTCGCTGGCCTCTCCTCGATGGAGATTTTGTGGGCATGGCTCGAGGTGAGGATCGAACGAGAAGGTCAAGATGACCCTGTCCCCTTCTAAGCGGATCGAGCAAAGGCCGCTGTGGCTCATCTACATTTTCTCCCCTGGCTCTGTTTGACCTAAGGCGGCCTCGAGCCCTTTGTAGGCTGGCCATCGAACCCCGATCAGTTGTCGCTCATATTGAATGAGACGACTGTCGCTTCATGTCACGATGCAAAGCGTTGTGATGCGATAATTGCATATGCGATGCTTGGATGTATGAGAATGGATGAATGATTGCTCATGCACTAGAAAAGTAAAGTGGGGGTTGGTAAAGTTACCTCGATGGCTCGAGTGACGGGTTTGGGGAGCTCTTACCAGATATGTTCAAGTGGAATCCGGGTCTGTCGTTCATGATGGAGTCGGCACAACCTACATGGGCATCCTGCTGCTCCTTACCCGTCTCTCGGAAGTGGCCTAAGCCATCTGGTCGACTTGGGTGACCTGCTGGCCTCTTCTTGATGGAGATTCCACCGGTGGGCCCCACCAAACCCTTCCTGGGAAGGCAGAGACTAAAGCTCGGGGTGTGGGCAACTAACTCTGATCATGCTGGTGAGCAAAAATGCCATAGCCGCTGGGGCGTAGGTTTCTTGCGGTCCGACCAGTTTTACTCAGCATTTGTTTACACAAACCTTGCCTCTATGTTTTTAACGTGATAAAGGGTCGGACATAGAAAATGTCTACTGAATAGACACTCTTACCAGCCCCCAAGTGAGGTCCGACCCCTTGCCGTTGCTGGGGTCGGGTGTCACTTAAAGATCGAGGAGTCGATAGCGAAACTAATAAGAGGAAACGTGCGTAATTTAAGGGTGACCCGTCTCTCAGCAGTGGCTTGAGCCGTCCGATCGACTTGGGTGACCCGCTGGCACATGACTTACCTTGATGGCTCGAGTGACGGGTTCGGGGAGCTCTTATCAGATATGTTCGAGTGGAATCCGGGTCCGTCATTCATGACGAAGTCAGCATAACCCGCATAGGGAATCCTACTGCTCCTTACCCGTCTCTCGACAGCGGCCCGAGCTGTCCGATCGACTTGGGTGACCCACTGACATAGGACTTACCTACGGAGATA
The DNA here is from genome assembly GCA_904845875.1 of Miscanthus lutarioriparius. Classification (NCBI taxonomy): domain Eukaryota; kingdom Viridiplantae; phylum Streptophyta; class Magnoliopsida; order Poales; family Poaceae; genus Miscanthus; species Miscanthus lutarioriparius. The sequence continues at coordinate 79,409,398 of CAJGYO010000010.1, forward strand.
GAGGATGGGATCATCCCCCCTAAGAAATTAGTTAGGCGGCGAACTCGTAATAAGTGGACAAGCTCTTAAATTTTGTTATGGCTAAACAGATTTTTAGCACTTCTCCCCCTTTTTGTATAAAAAAGGTTAATGCGTTCCGACCCTTTCTGTCATTAAGGCTGTAAAGCTCGGGGTGCGGGTGAACAAACTCTGATAACGCTGGTGAGCAAAAATGCCATAGCCGCTGGGGCATAGGTTTCTTGCAGTCCGACTAGTTTTACTCATCGTTCGTTTCCACAACCCTTGCTTCTAGGTCTCGACGTGAGAGAGGATCAGGCACATAGAATGTTTGCCAGGTGGATATACTCTTAAACACGTACCGACTCTTTCTGTAGTTAAGGCTAAAAAGCTCAGGGTGCAAAAAAACTCTGATCGTGCTGGTGAGCAAAAAATGACGTAGCCGCTAGGGCGTAGGTTTCTTACAGTCCGACCAGTTTTACTCAGCGTTTATTTCTGCGACCCTCGCTTCTGGGTCTTAACATGAGAAAGGGTCGAGCATAGAGAATGCCTATCAGATGGATATGCTCTTATTAGCCCTCGAGTGAGGCCCGACCCCCTACCGTTGCTGGGGTCGGGTGTCACTAAAGATCGAGGAGTCAATAGCAAAACTGATAAGAGAAAGTGTGCATATATTAAGGATAAAAGCAACGTAGCTATTCGATGTTCTAGGCCTAACCCTGCACTCGATGGTTGTGGTACTGGTGTAATGCTTGCTTGTACTTGGCCGAGCAGAGGAGGGCAACATCACATGCTTCATCTAGCTAGTCCATGGCATCCTCGAGGGACACCTTGGCTCCCTGTTCATCGTACGCCCTTACCCTTGGCGCTCCATAGTCGAGGTTGGTCGGGAGGATAGCCTTAGAACCATAGACCATGAAGAATAGTGTGTAGCCGATGGCCTGGTTGGGGGTCGTCCTCAGGCTCTGGAGCACCGCGGGAAGCTCTGCGACCCATTGTCTGCCAAACTTGTTCAACCGATTGAAGATCCTAGGCGCCCCAGTCGGCCGGATGCGCTCTCGGTTGATGCCCATGGCATCAAGCATTTTAGCATACATGATGTTGAGGCCACTGCCTCCATCCATCAGCACCTTGGTGAGCTGCTTCGTGCCGATGATCGGGTCGACCATAAGTGGATATCTTCCTGGCTATAGGACACTTTTTGGGTGGTCGGTCTGATCAAAGGTTATGGTGGAATCCGACCATCGGAGGAAGGTAGGCGTGGCTGGCTCGGCCATATAGACCTCGCGGCATGCAAGCTTCTGGTGGCGCTTGGAGTCATAGGCCATTGACTGTAACACCCTAAAATTTGAATTCTTTTTAAAATAGTAAATTTGATTTAAATATGCAATTATATGTGCATTTCAAATTTAGGAAATAATATTTCCTTTATGAAATTAAAAGAATATACAAGAATAGAAACATGTTGATGCATTCATGCTATTGCATATTTATTTCTGTGACGGGTGGTTTTGTTCAAATGCTAAAAGATTTTAAAAACCTTTTGAAAATGAGTTTGAAAATTTTATTTATAAAAAGAAAAAAAAGGAAATTTCCTTCCATCTCCTCCCCTTCCTCACATTCGGCCCGCTGGCCCCTCTTTATTTCTTTCCGCGGCCCAGCACCAGCCACAGCCCAGCTCGCCTCCCCTTTTCCCGCTCGGCCCAGCTACGCGCGGCCCAGCAACTATCGTCGCCGCGCGCCTTCATTTCGCGCCCAGCCGCTGACGCCCGGGCCCGCTTGTCGGCGCCGTCTTCACCGCGCGGCTCGGCAACCGCCCGCTCCTGGCGCTGCAGCAACCGCCGCCACGACGCGCGTCGTGGGAGAGTCCTCCCCGCCCCTCAGCCTCGTTAAAAAGGCAGCCGAGCCCCCCCCTCGCGCGCCCCCTGCTGCCCCCGCTCCATTTTCGCCTCATTCCCGGCCGCGGAGGAGCTCCGAGGATTGCCGTCCGCCGTCCGAGCTCGCCGGCGTGTTCCATGCCGCCGGCCATGGCTAGCCTCGCTGGTGTTACTGTTCCGGCCGGCCGAACCCCCCCAGGCCGATCCTAGCCGTCCCTTGCGTGATCAACGGCCAGGAATAGAAGATACCCCTTCGCGGGTAGATTTGCTAAAGAGCCCTCCTAGTTTCACCGAATTGAACCCGCAGTCCAAGGCGTATTTCCTCGAGTACGCATTCTCGTTTTGAAAGCGTAAAGTTCACTGTTTAAGTCAAAAGTACGCTTTCAGTATTTACAGAAATGCCATTCGAACTGTTTCGCTTATAAAATTGTCGTTTTAGCTCCGAATTGGTCCATTCAAATCGCGTTAGCTTCGTAATTTCATAAGCTACATGTTGGAGCTACTGTTAGTCAAGTTTGGAACTTTTTAATTTCATGATTAGATTTAATTAAATATAGGGCTATAGGAAAACCCGTTTTAATCATAACTATCGCATTTTAGCTCCGTTTTTCGTGAAATTCGCGTTGACGTGATCATAGCGAAACGTAGATTAGTTTTACAAACATTTTATCTTGATTTCAGTACTGTTGATGTACTGTTCTAATGATAGGAATGTTTGCTTTGCATGAATGCTTTTGGAATGTTGTATGTTGCCGTGTTGGTCGCGTTCAGACGGTGAGGAAAACGTTGGAGACCAAGAACTCTTCGACGACCAGCAGGACCAGCACGAGTTTGTGAACCAAGGCAAGTATAACATGGGCCTTCCTTGATGTCCTATTTCACTCTAATCAATTACTCATTTGCATGTGTCTAATTTTGATACCCGTAAGGACATCCTAGTGATTGTTATCCTGTTCCTTGTCTCCTATGGGTTAAATGCATATGGGTAGATTGCTAGTGCTCTAACTGAACTTGATATACATATTGATGAAGGATACTATGGAACAAAGTGAGTAACATGAATTATAACAACTGTTCCATAGGGCAAAAGTGCAAATGACCTTTGTTCATGTTGCTCCCGGCCCTCCATAAGGACTTATCTGTCGGCAAAAGCTGGGACTGACAGTGCAACCGGGAGAGTCATATGGCTCTAACTTTAGCTCAGTAATAGGACCTTTCCTAGCTGGTTAGAGGTTACCTTTTTGGCGCAAATGGGGCTTGCCACTTTGGGTATAGGGCTGCCTCTGTTCCTATGAGTATAGCCACGATGGATTTGTGCCATAGGAAAGGGGGGTCCCTACATCTGCCTGCCAAGGAAACCTAGCGGCCCTAACTTGTTAGGGAAACCTATGAAATGGCTTCATAGTGTACCCTGCCCGCTCACCTTGGTAGTGACATGGGAGTAATTAACCCGGGCATAAGGGGATCATGACTCACAGTGAATGTGCACCACCTCTGCAGAGGGTAACAAACTGTTATAACAGCCGTGCTCACGGTTACGAGCGGCCCGGAAAACTCACAGAATAACTGGTTACTTGATGATGATCATTTAAGTTGTTCTATGATGAAATATGGTAAACCTGACCTTGATATATGTTCTTATGGGAATTAAATGGGAGCTTAAGTATAACTTGATAATACTTGAGAATAAAAGTTTGACCTATTAAAAATGCTAACTGCAGTAAACCAGAGTCTATCCTTTTTGAGCTTCATAACCCCATGTTAGCTTGCTAAGTACGGAACGTACTTACACTTGTTTATTTTCTTTACTTGGATGAAAATCCCGGATGGGTAACAGATGACAACGGGTATGAGGATTTCCCGGAGGATTATTAGGCTTGTGGTCAACCAGTTGACCTTCCCTGTGATGACGCCCACGAGAGTTTCATTATCTTTTTATTATTCCGCTGTGATGTATAAGACTAAATTTTATTATAACTCTGATGTATGAGACACCGTGATGATGCTATTGTAATTTGTCAGCTTGTGTGTGTGATTGATTCCTGGGCACACATGAGTTTTGTGCATTCAATTTTATCCTTAAAATTGGGTGTGACATTGACCCTCCGAAGATCATGAGGCAGCCATCCAGTGTCAAAAATCCACCGTCCTTCCCCTTGGCGTCGTCTGCGAGCGGCCTAGGCTCCTTCCTATGCTCCCCCTTTATTGGAGCCTTTGGACAAGAACCGCTTCATGAGGACCTTTTATAGGTGCTTGATGAGGAAGGCTTGGTGAAAGGACCTAGGATGCTTCCTAGAGGGGGGTGAATAGGTGTTTCTAAAAATTAACACCTTTAAATGTGGAAACGATTAGTAAAGAGAGTTTCCAAAATGGAAACTCCAAATTAAGAGTAATACCACCCCTCATAAGTTAGCCACAGAGTAAACAAGGTATAAAGAATATATCTAGAAGCTACAACCCTGCAACACAAAGTTAGAACAGAAATCAAATAAATTCAGCACTGAGCTTTATTACCGGATGTGTCCGATAGGTATACCGGACGTGTCCGGTACACACGTGTTCTGAAGAACACCCTAGCATAGGAACCAATACTAGATGTGTCCGGTACACATGTGTTCTGAAGAACACCCTGGCATAGGAACCAATACCGGACGTGTCCGGTATGGATACCGGACATGTCTGGTATACATGGTTTCAGTGGAACAGCCCCAAACTTGCTCCTTTCGATTTCTATCTTCCAACCAAACTGCAAGTACCTAATAGAGATGACAAGATACACAGAGAACCTACACAAGAGCTAGAGCAACACAAATATCAAATGAAATGCGAATTAAGACATGATATTTGTTTTACTGAAGTTCGGACTCGTTCGAATCCTACTCTCCGTTGAGGGGGCTGCGGGCAAAGGTGGAGGCATGGGGGTATTTATAGCCCCCTTGGGAAAACTAGCCATTTTATAGTCGTTGCCATATCGAACACGTCCGGTATGACTTACACTGCGCCAACGGTAACTGAGTTATAGTGACATTGTGAGGCATTGGAACTCCCGACCGTCGGAACTCCCGACCCTCAGCACATTTGAAAACTACAGTAAGTTAAAGTATGTGAGGTCTTGGAACTCCCGATGCATGCCGGAACTCCCAACTCACGTCGGAACTCCCGACCCTCAAGGTATTTGAAAAATAGCCGTTGGCCTCTGGCCATCCGTACCGGTATGAATACCGGACACATCCGATATGACCAAGACAGTGAACCCTCCAAGTTAGTTAAGCGTGAGACGTCGGAACTCTCGACCATTGCCGGAACTCCCGACTCACGTTGGAACTCCCGACGAACCAACCCGAGAACAACAACTTTTCCATTGCTAGGCAAATACCGGACACGTCCAGTATTGACAGACCAACAAAAATGCGTTAGCCCTTTTGTCTCTCAAACATTCAAAACTCACATGGGTTGGCTTGAGCACTAATGATACATTATCTATCAATATGATGCATCCCTCTTAATAGCACGGCATTCCTATTAACTCAAATTTAAAGAGTATAACAAATTTAAACCTTTTGAGTTGATCTCTTTCAACTGAAGCCGTGTATTCCAATCTTCATCAAGTGAGGGTGCCAACATGTTAACTTTGGTCTTTTTCACTTGAGCACGTCACTTGATTCCATTCATCAAATATGAGTAACTCCAAATGCATCAAGTCACTTCCAACACTTTGTCCAATATAGATTTGATCCTCCACATCAATATGACCATCATAGCTTGATTAGTACCTCAACTAAATGCAAGTACTTTCTTCTTCACCCTAGCTAGGTTCTTTGGCCGCCAAGCCGTCGCTTGCCCTTCACCCTTGCTTAGTACCTCAAAGCCTTTCCTTGCTATCTTCACCATCTCAAGCCATCAAGTCACATCTTGTGTTGAATCATCCATTCATTTGTATTGTTATCTTTTTTATTTTAATTTAGCAAGCTTCAATTATAAGACCATTCCATATGCAATCCCTCATGTCTCATCAACTAATTTTTACCGAGCTTGCTTTCACATAGTACATGGAAATCCCACAATAAATAAGCCTTTGCATGAATTCCATTTGCATTGTTGTCTTGTGCTTGAACTAGATTGTTTATACAACAACACATTATTTTGGCTTTCATTAAGTACCTGTGAGATAACCTATTACCTGTCCACACTTAGCAAATGGATTAGACCTTTAATCACGTTGTCCGGTATACACGTGTTCTGAAGAACACCCTGGCACAGGAACCAATACCGAACGTGTATAGTACACATGTGTTCTGAAGAACACCCTGGCATAGGAACCAATACCGGATGTGTCCGGTATGGATACCGGACATGTCCGGTATACACGGTTTCAGTGGAACAGCCCCAAACTTGCTCCTTTTGATTTCTATCTTCCAACCAAACTGGAGGTACCTAATAGAGATGACAATATACACAGAGAACCTACACAAGAGCTAGAGCAACACAAATATCAAATGAAATGCGAATTGAGACACGATATTTGTTTTACCGAAGTTCGGACTCGTTCGAATCCTACTCTCTGTTGAGGGGGCTGTGGGTGACCCAGCGAAGGTCAGCCCTAGAGGGTACCACAAAGGTCACTCTAGTTGGAGTATTTTCCAACTCCTTTTACTCCTTCCACTAGTTGATTCCGAGGTGGCGGAATCGACCATTACAAACTTTCCGAGGCACACCATAATCTCTCGGGTGCTCTCCGGTGACGCCTAGCCGTCTAGGAATGAAGAGTCCAAGAGTAACTAATGCAAATCATGAAATGGACAATGTGCACAAGTGCTTAAGTGCTGGCTTGCTCTCTTTTTCAAATTCTCTCTTAACCCACAAATGGATTTTGCGATTTGGATCACACACTCACTAAGAGAAGGTTTGGGAGAGTTGGCAAGGCTCAAAAATGTGTATTGCAATTAGCAGAATCAGCAGCCTCCAAAGGTGGAGGCTTGGGGGTATTTATAGCCCCCTTGGGAAAACTAGCCATTTTATAGCCGTTGCCATACCGGACATGTTCGGTATGACTTACACTGCGCCAATGGTAACTGAGTTACAGTGATGTTGTGAGGCGTCGGAACTCCCGACCCTCAGCACATTTGAAAACTACAGTAACTGAGTTAAAGTATGTGAGGTGTTGGAACTCCTGATGCATGCCGAAACTCCCGACCGTTGGAACTCCCAACTCACGTCGGAACTCCCGACCCTCAAGGTATTTGAAAAATAGCCGTTGGCCTCTGGCCGTTCATACTGGTATGAATACCAGACATGTCCAGTATGACCGGGATAGTAAACCCTCCAAGTCAGTTAAGCGCGAGATGTGAAAACTCCCGACCATTGCCGAAACTCCCAACGAATCAACCCGAGAACAACAACTTTTCCATTGCTGGGCAAATACCGGACACGTCCGGTATTGCCAGACCAGCAAAAATGGGTTAGCTCTTTTGTCTCTCAAACACTCAGAACTCACATGGGTTGGCTTGAGCACTAATGAAACATTATCTATCAACATGATGCATCCCTCTTAATAGTACGGCATTCCCATTAACTCAAATTTAAAGAGTATAACAAATTTAAACCTTTTGAGTTGATCTCTTTCAACCAAAGCCATGTATTCCAATCTTCATCAAGTGAGGGTGCCAACATGTTAACTTTGGTCTTTTTCACTTGAGCACGTCACTTGATTCCATTCATCAAATATGAGTAACTCCAAATGCATCAAGTCACTTCCAACACTTTGTCCAATATAGATTTGATCCTCCACATCAATATGACCATCATAGCTTGATTAGTACCTCAACTAAATGCAAGTACTTTCTTCTTCACCCTAGCTAGGTTCTTTGGCCGCCAAGCCGTCGCTTGCCCTTCACCCTTGCTTAGTACCTCAAAGCCTTTCCTTGCTATCTTCACCATCTCAAGCCATCAAGTCACATCTTGTGTTGAATCATCCATTCATTTGTATTGTTATCTTTTTTATTTTAATTTAGCAAGCTTCAATTATAAGACCATTCCATATGCAATCCCTCATGTCTCATCAACTAATTTTTACCGAGCTTGCTTTCACATAGTACATGGAAATCCCACAATAAATAAGCATTTGCATGAATTCCATTTGCATTGTTGTCTTGTGCTTGAACTAGATTGTTTATACAACAACACATTATTTTGGCTTTCATTAAGTACCTGTGAGATAACCTATTACCTGTCCACACTTAGCAAATGGATTAGACCTTTAATCACGTTGTCATTCAATCATCCAAAACCCACTAAAGGGCTAGATGCACTTTCAATCTCTCCCTTTTTGGTGATTGATGACAACTTGATTAAAGCTTACAAAAAAAATAAACATTTAAACTTTTGGGTTCAATGATTTATGAGAGGCTCCCCCTTAATATGTGCTTGTGATTAGAATTCATAAAATGACCTCAAATGTCAATTGCACATACTAAAACATATAGGAGACTCCCCCTAAATCATTGCATCTGTGGGGTGCATGTGTGTGTAACAAAGTAAAACCATGATGCATATGACAAGATATATCACACAAAAATAAATATAAAGGCATCACATCAAATATTTTTATGAAAATAAATAAAACACATGTATGTCACACATAGCACTCAATACACATTTTCTCAAGTCCACAAGCCACTAATATATAAATAAAGATCATGTCTCAAGAGATACATAGATAAAGCAAAAGTAAGTCTCATCTCTCAGATGATACAATCTATCTCAAACTCAAGATACATCAATGAAGCTCAAAAACTATGGACTACAGTACATATCTTCAGATACAAAGATAAGCAAATGAAACAAATATCCTAAAGCTTTAATCAGTCACTCTCCCCCTTTGTCATCTATCACCACAAAGGTCCAGCAATGACATACTGGGCACAAAATAGGCTGCAAGTTGTCTCTGAAAGCTGTGATCACTCACCATCATCTTCATCTCCTCCAACATCCTCATCATCTAGCGTGGAGCACTGGCTGGATGAGAACCACCCGCACTAGATGGGTCAAAGTCACCAGACCCATAGTAGCTAAAACCACCTATGAGGTCAGTCCACCAGTCAGAAGCATACTCGTCTGTAGCACTAGGATGTGGCTAAGAGTGAGTAGGCACCTGAGCCTGTAGTGATAAAGTGTCAGGGTGCCCTAGTGCCTGCTGCTGCTGCTGCTCCTATCGCTGAAGAAACTCAACAAACTCTATGTCATACCTGGCCTACTGCTGCTCCTCAGTCTTAGGCTCACTGGCTCCCTCATTTGATAGTGGAGACCTAGGAGGATCAAGCTCAAGTCCAGCAGCAAACTACTTCAAAGTCTGAGTGTCCTTCCTCCTAGCCTCCCTCTCCTTCTGCTGATAGGTCTAGATGTCCTTGGACATCCCAAAGATAGCACTGAATATCTTATGAATAGGAGAAGGAGGATTGCGGCAACATGAAGGAGCATGTGGTAGAGGGGAAGCTCCTCCTGCTGCTGCACCACCTGTAGGTGCATCTGCCTCTAGTGGTGCTACTGCTCCTCCTAGACCTGCTAGAAGTGCCCTAATCTCAGGCAAGTCTGCAATAATCTTCAGGGCCTTATGTACCTTGTCAAACTCAAAGGTATGCCCTATGACCCGCTCAATCATGTGCGTAATGTAGGGAGCAAAACTACAGCCCTTGAGGGGCCTCTTGCCAACGCTCCTAATCTCGCACCATATGAAGTCAAAGACGCTGAAAGGTCATGCATCAGGTGCCATCCTATGGAGCAGGTTCCTAGAATAATCTACAATGTTTCCCTTGTCTCCACCCTTGTAATCAATGGTCTTCCTGAACATCCTGTCTAGGTATCTGTAAGTAGGGTGAAGACCTAGAACCTTCCCCACTGCTCCTCTCTCACCCCCTGGTGGGTACATATAGGCCAGCTGCTCTAGAGGGAGTACCTGCTCTATATGGTTCTTGTCTCTCTGAAGTTCCTCCTATGAAAAACCAAGCAGGGCAGCAAAAGCATCATAATCCACACTTTACCACTGGCTCTCAAGCATCCAGTGCATGCGCCTCTCATCCTCCTCAACATACAGGGTGGCGTAGAATTGAGCTACCACCTCTGTGTTCCAATAATGCTGGAACTCCATAATCTCATAAACCCCTGTATGCTGGCAAATGGCAATAGCGTGATCAATGGAGGCCTTCTGCAACTCTCTGATATACTACCAGTCAATCCACTGAGACCTAACAATCACTGGGTTCCTGGCGAGGATCACACTAGTGTAGAAGTCTATATGAAAGGCTGTCTGAAATCGATGATCAAACTAAATCCTAGGCAATCCCCTTGGATCAATTCTCCTCTCATCTCTAGCTCTTCTGGTCATGCCTTTTCCTCGATAGTCAACTCTAGACACATAAGAGGGTACACTAGGTGGATGTGTCTCAAGTAATCAATAGTGCATACCCTGGCCTGGCTGGTGCTAAGCTGGAGGTACTACCTGCTCCTCCTCAATCTCGTGCTCATCATCTGAGTTCCCACCATCTGAACCTCTATCAGTGCTCTTCCTCTTTCTGGTACTGGGCTCCACTCTATACTCCTCTATATCTATGTCAGAGGAAGAACTGTTGTCTCCCTCTCTGTATTGTGGAGCACCCCTAGTAGCTCTAGAGAGTCCCCTACTGCTGCCCTACTCCTGCTGACTGTATCTAGGATGCATGTCCTGCCTTGCCTTCTTGTATTTCTCTAGTGCTGGATCATGCCTATGCTTGGATCTGGGCTCCTATCTTCCACTCATGGTTGCTGCCCTGTATCCAAAAAGGATTTGCAAAGAATCTTAGATACATGCCCAAACAATATTTCTTATATCATCATCCATATATATACAATTATTTATCCAAAATCTCGCAATCACTTATCCCAACCATGGTCAAGGTTTGCAAAATTAATTTAGACAAACAATCATACATAAAGGGACAATAATCAATGAGTATTGAGTTGAGGCTGCAGTTGAACCTGCACTGCTAGCTCATACCAGACACGTCTAGTATATGTACACAGCAACCCTAACCAGGGGCTCACGCTCAATCTCATCTTCAATTCAATCCAAACTTTGGGCATTGCTTCTAGACAGGTAATGTAGCATCTCTACCGAAGGGATTTCAAAAAACATGCCCTAACCGCTTAGATCAGAAGAGGTCTGGGATTAGGGTACCTTGAGAGAGTGAATGAAGATGCGATTGGAAAACCAAGTCCCAGAGCCTTCGATCTTGATGCAAATCTCCTCCAATCCAATCTCCATCTCTTCTTTTTCTCGGTGGAATCACTCGATCGCCAATTTAGTGGAACAACGGTGGCTGCGTCGGCTTGGAGGAGAGAAAAGAGAGATAGAGGACCAGGGCCGAAGGGGAACCGGCTGTTTTATAACCTCGCTCATACCGTGCATACCGGACATGTCCGGTATTTATGGGCTGGCTGTTTTTGTTCCAAATTTCATTCACTTAATTCCAATCCCCTTCTCTATCATTTCTTGATCCAAAAACATATATGTCCTTGATCCAAATATGGTGTAATTACTTTTCTTATCCAAATGCCATGAGTATCACTTCTCTTTTTCAAATATTTGGCATATATAGATTTTGATTACTTGAGAGAGATATTGTGAGACATAGTAGATTGTGGACTTAAGAAAGCCATGTCATGTGTAATTAGCCAATCAAACAATCAAGGTGAGCTATAATTATCACATGACAAGGCTAGGTCACAAAGACCAAGATTCAAATAGTTTTTCAAATTCACACCTCCTACACATGCTAGTTATGGGTTTTGAAAAACATCTCTCCTATGTCACACAAATGCACATTCTAACATATAAAGGGCCTTAGATGCACTTACAATGCATGTATGTAAATACATACCTTTGCCTTGACCCCACAAGAATACCACTAAGAAGATACATAGCATGATAATCTTTATGTTGACCTTAATTGCCAAATAATCATGCTAGATACGAAATCAATTTTTCATCCAAAGGACTACAAAGAATGCTAGATAAATTTGTTAGTCCACAAGGTGCAAAATAGAAACTGAGCTCCCCCTAAATAAGTGCTTTAAGTAATTTGAATGACTTTTATCTAGCACTTCATTCTATTAAGAATTTGGGCGTCAATTTTCTATTTTGAATCACAACCAAATAATTTGCCATATTTAAACTTGAGTTCAAGAGATGCTCACAATCCATTAAGATTTGATAAACCACAAGCTTATGAGTAAATTAAGGATATATGAAAATATATGGATCAAAGACTTAGTTGCAATCCAATTAGTGTTCTGGTTCCTGCAATACCGGACACGTCCGGTAGGAATACCGGACACGTCCGGTAGGTGCAAGACAGAAACAAATAATCCGCTGCTTGTGATTCTTCGTTTAGCTCTATTATTTATTGTATACCTGCATCTCAACAAATGAATTGCTCTAACAGAGGGCTATTAAAAGCACCATATGACAAACGTGATAATTATCAAGTAAAACTAATTAGCCAATTTCAATTTTTCACAGATATGCCTATTTGTGAGTCATTGAGTACAAAACAAACAAAGTGGCTATCCTATAGGGTGTAGGTACTTATTACCAATGGTGAAGATGAAGTAAATGATATATTCATTAAATTATCTTTGGGTGAACCATATAAGAGATTATGATAAGAATTAGTTGATAGATTGAGTGAATATTTTCAATTTACTTGCTCAACCACCCCGAGGCCTTCATCTCATCACCAAGTACCTACATCATTAACCTAAGCACACTTTGGTACGCAACTCTTATTGGGTCCTTTTGAGTTAGTCAACAATTGCTTAGGCACCCAAATGGCTTTAGCACTAGTTTGTGGTGAACACATCACCTTGCTAGTGCTAACTCCATTTGTGGTCTTCCTAAGCATATCATTATAAACAAATGTGTTTGGCTTAGGAGCGTTACCATTTGGGCATTCATAGCTTAGATGCCCCTTTCTTCTACAAGCATAGCATATGCAGCCTTTGTTTGCTCTATGCTTGCTTTGCTTGTATGGACATCTATTAACCTTGTGGCCCATCTCATTGCATCCATAGCATCTTCTTGTTGCAACTTGGGCTTCCTTTCTTGCCTCTTTGTACATTGGGCATTTCTTGGTAGGATGCCCCAATTTCTTGCTCATGAGACAAGCGCTTTGTACATCACTTTTCTTTTGGTTGGCCAACTTGCTTGAGGCCTTTTGTTTGGCCGCTTCACACTTGTCGGCCCAACTCTTATGTGGACACATTGCCCACTCATGTCCATATAAGCCACAACCATAGCACATCCTTTTTCCATGTTTCTTGCTCTTGGTTGTGTTGGCCTTGCTTGAAATGTGGTTCTTTTGTTGGGCTTTGGAGGAAGCAAGGTTTGAACCCTTGTCAAGCTTCTTCACCATGTTATCATGGTTATCATGAGAAGGTTGTGCTTTCTCCTTACCCTTCAACCGAATCACATCTTTCTTTAATCTATCCACCTCTTCTTTGAGCTCTATGTTTTCTATGAGATTTAGCTCAATCGAAGATTGGCTTGCTTGAGGAGCACACTCATTAGTACAAGAAATATTTGATTGAGATGGTGTACTAGTGAGTGAATGTGTGAGAGGTTGAGAAAATTTTAACGATGTGATCACAACCTCATGAGCCACCTCAAGCATAATGCTTGATTCTACTACTTCCTCATGTGAGCACTTGAGATGAACATAGTTTGCTTGTAGCACATCATACTTGCTTGATAGTTCATCTAGCCTTGCCTTGAGCTCAAAGTTTTCCTTCTCTAGTTGTGAAACACTAGAAGAGGAGTTAGTAACTAAGGCATGCTCAATTGACAAATTTTCATACCTTTCACTTAGAGCCTTTAGTTCTTTCATCTTGGAGATGAGAAACAATTCTTGCTTTTGAAGTGATTGCTCTTGCTTCTCAATCTCTTCTTCAAGCTCATCATTCTTTTCAACTATCTTCATGATGATGAACTTGTCTTTGTGGTTGAGATGATTAAGGTTGTAGTTCTCTTCAACTTCAACATCACTCTCATCTTGATCATCTACTTGTGCTTTCTCCTTTTCTTGATCTTTTTTGTTACTCTTCTTCTTGCTTTTCTTGGCCATGAGACACAAGTGATGAGTATCATGAGATACTAAGGTTGACTCATCACTTGGTCGCCACTGGGCTTGAGCCTCATCATCACAGATAGCCTGCTGTCCTGCTACCACGGCCATATCGGACACGTCCGGTATGTGTAGGCAGACATCATGTCATGCGCTGCTTGCACTTCTTCCTCTGGCTCGGCACTCTTGAGGTTTTGTGAGGCTTCTTCGCTGTATGAAGACACAATGGACAAATTTTCCATTGACTCGATCTCAACTGCATCATCACATTTGGATTTTCCATATAACTCAACAAGCCTAGTCCAAATGAGATGAGCACTCTCTGGAGGTGGTTGTCCATTGAAGATTGCCTCATCTTGAATCTCTACACTCAATGTACTCAACATGACATTAATAGCTTAAGCATTGAGTTGCACGCATATCTCTTCCTCTTTTGACAAATTTTTATAGTTGCTCTAATCAACTATAGGAAGAGGTATGCTTGCATCCACAATATGCTCAACAAGAGGACTAATATCCCTAAAAGCATTGAGTACATGAATTGACCAAGGTAGAAAGTTTGAACCATCATTTTGGAGAAGCTCCGGCTCCAACTCAATAGGCGTCAACATCCTTTTCTCATGGCGGTGAAGCTTTAGGTGAGAACCTCGCTCTGATACCAATTAAAAGGACCTAGGATGCCGCCTAGAGGGGGGGTGAATAGGCGTTTCTGAAAATTAACACCTTTAAATGCGGAAATGATTAGTACAGAGAGTTTTCAAAATGGAAACTCCAAATTAAGAGTAATACCACCCCTCACAAGTTAGCCATAGAGTAAACAAGGTATAAAGAATATATCTAGAAGCTACAACCCTGCAACACAAAGTTAGAACAGAGATCAAATAAATTCAGCATTGAGCTCTAATATCGGACATGTTCGGTAGGTATACCGGACGTGTCCGGTATACACGTGTTCTGAAGAACACCCTGGCACAGGAACCAATACCGAACGTGTATAGTACACATGTGTTCTGAAGAACACCCTGGCATAGGAACCAATACCGGATGTGTCCGGTATGGATACCGGACATGTCCGGTATACACGGTTTCAGTGGAACAGCCCCAAACTTGCTCCTTTTGATTTCTATCTTCCAACCAAACTGGAGGTACCTAATAGAGATGACAATATACACAGAGAACCTACACAAGAGCTAGAGCAACACAAATATCAAATGAAATGCGAATTGAGACACGATATTTGTTTTACCGAAGTTCGGACTCGTTCGAATCCTACTCTCTGTTGAGGGGGCTGTGGGTGACCCAGCGAAGGTCAGCCCTAGAGGGTACCACAAAGGTCACTCTAGTTGGAGTATTTTCCAACTCCTTTTACTCCTTCCACTAGTTGATTCCGAGGTGGCGGAATCGACCATTACAAACTTTTCGAGGCACACCATAATCTCTCGGGTGCTCTCCGGTGACGCCTAGCCGTCTAGGAATGAAGAGTCCAAGAGTAACTAATGCAAATCATGAAATGGACAATGTGCACAAGTGCTTAAGTGCTGGCTTGCTCTCTTTTTCAAATTCTCTCTTAACCCACAAATGGATTTTGCGATTTGGATCACACACTCACTAAGAGAAGGTTTGGGAGAGTTGGCAAGGCTCAAAAATGTGTATTGCAATTAGCAGAATCAGCAGCCTCCAAAGGTGGAGGCTTGGGGGTATTTATAGCCCCCTTGGGAAAACTAGCCATTTTATAGCCGTTGCCATACCGGACATGTTCGGTATGACTTACATCAAGGCCAATGGTAATCGAAGTTCTGATGATGTTGTGAGGCGTCGGAACTCCCGACCCTCAGCACATTTGAAAACTACAGTAACTGGCGAGTTAAAGTATGTGAGGTGTTGGAACTCCTGATGCATGCCGAAACTCCCGACCGTTGGAACTCCCAACTCACGTCGGAACTCCCGACCCTCAAGGTATTTGAAAAATAGCCGTTGGCCTCTGGCCGTTCATACTGGTATGAATACCAGACATGTCCAGTATGACCGGGATAGTAAACCCTCCAAGTCAGTTAAGCGCGAGATGTGAAAACTCCCGACCATTGCCAAAACTCCCAACGAATCAACCCGAGAACAACAACTTTTCCATTGCTGGGCAAATACCGGACACGTCCGGTATTGCCAGACCAGCAAAAATGGGTTAGCTCTTTTGTCTCTCAAACACTCAGAACTCACATGGGTTGGCTTGAGCACTAATGAAACATTATCTATCAACATGATGCATCCCTCTTAATAGTACGGCATTTCTATTAACTCAAATTTAAAGAGTATAACAAATTTAAACCTTTTGAGTTGATCTCTTTCAACCAAAGCCATGTATTCCAATCTTCATCAAGTGAGGGTGCCAACATGTTAACTTTGGTCTTTTTCACTTGAGCACGTCACTTGATTCCATTCATCAAATATGAGTAACTCCAAATGCATCAAGTCACTTCCAACACTTTGTCCAATATAGATTTGATCCTCCACATCAATATGACCATCATAGCTTGATTAGTACCTCAACTAAATGCAAGTACTTTCTTCTTCACCCTAGCTAGGTTCTTTGGCCGCCAAGCCATCGCTTACCCTTCACCCTTGCTTAGTACCTCGAAGCCTTTCCTTGCTATCTTCACCATCTCAAGCCATCAAGTCACATCTTGTGTTGAATCATCCATTCATTTGTATTGTTATCTTTTTCATTTTAATTTAGCAAGCTTCAAATATAAGACCATTCCATATGCAATCCCTCATGTCTCATCAACTAATTTTTACAGGGCTTGCTTTCACATAGTACATGGAAATCCCACAATAAATAAGCCTTTGCATGAATTCCATTTGCATTGTTGTCTTGTGCTTGAACTAGATTGTTTATACAACAACACATTATTTTGGCTTTCATTAAGTACATGTGAGATAACCTATTACCTGTCCACACTTAGCAAATGGGTTAGACCTTTAATCATGTTGTCATTCAATCATCCAAAACCCACTAAAGGGCTAGATGCACTTTCACATGGTTTGGACATGGCCCTTCGAGCAGCTTCTCGAAGTAGTCTAGGGTACCCTTAGTTGGCTTTTGACCCCCCTTGTGGTCGGTGGTGGCCATGAGCGAGCCCTCATGTCACTGCTTGTTCTTCTTCTTCTTGGGATGGTTGGAGGCGCCTTCGCCGACATCCTCGTCCCGCTTTGCCTTGCCTTTGAGGTGCTAAAAAATTGCCCCGTTCGCCCCCTCGCCCGAGGCATGGCTGGTGGTGATGTCAAGGAGCTCCTTGGTGGTCCATGGGCCCTTATATCCTAGCTTGTGAACTAGGGACTCGCAGGTGGTTTTAGACAAGAAAGCTCCTATGACGTTGGCATCGGCGATGTTGGGTAGCTCGTTGCACTACCATGAGAAGCACCGGATGTACCCACGAAGAGTTTCCGCAGAATTCTGTCAGTAGTTTTTGAGATCCTATGGGTTCCCAGAACATGCGTATGTGCCATGGAAGTTTCCCACAAAGATCTCTTTTAGGTCCGCCCAACTTTGGATTCAGTTGGGCGGAAGGTATTCCAACCACGTTTGCGCTGAATCAGCCAAGAACAATGGAAGGTTGCGGATAATGAAATCGTCACTATCCGCTCCACCGGCTTGGCAAGCAAGCCAATAATCCCCGAGCCATAGTTCAGGGTTCATTTCCCTAGAGTATTTCGGGATGTTGGTCGGTGGTCGGTACCGCGGTGGGAAGATGGTGTTGAGGATGTGTCAGCCAAAGGCCTGAGGTCCCAGCAAGTTAGGGCTCAGGCTTCAGTCCTCACCATTGTTGTAGCATCTACCATGATGTGGGTGGTAGCCACGGCTAGCCTCCTCCCTTGCATCACTATGGGTACGCCTACGAGCGTCGAGGGTATCACGCGCGTCATGGTGGAGGCCGAGACGCTCATGCACCGGGACCGTGGTACGTGGCCTACCGCCTTGCTGCGTCTGGTGGACTGACATGTCCTTGTCGAGTCGCTCTGAGGGAGTGTGCTGGCTGGCGTCGAGCTCACATCATCGGGATAGCGAGCTCTTGGCCTGCTACGCCGCCGCATGCTCGAGTAACATGTGAATCTCGTGATGGGCCCGATGATCCTCGGGTGTCACGGGCCTTGGAAGCCCCTGAAGCTAGGCCACCACAGCAGCAATGTTCTAGCTTGCTCGAATGAAGTGTGGGAGGGCTTCGTTGTCCTTGATGATCCTCCAGTTCACATCGCGGGCCACGACACACGCACACCCACCGTCTCGGTGGCGCTCGATCTCTCTCTTGAGCTCCGCACATTCCTGCTTGAGCTGGAGTCATGCTTCCTCGATCTCTTGGTGTCGGGCCTTCAGCTGCTCTACCTGCAAGCAAGGTGGGGCCCTGCATCCCCCTTGACCTTGTTGTTGAGGTCATTCATTGGGGTAGCCTCTCCCTCATGGATGCTTTCAACGTATCCCTCAGGGGTACCTGCCATGAAACATTCATGAGAAGGGTGATGACTATCCCTGCTGGAGTCAGAGTCAGAGGGCGACCCCGATTCACCCGCGAGGAGGTCGTGGAAAGATTCTGCGACATATTCAGTCATCCCCACAAACTCGTCATTCACGGGGGATGGAGGCACGCATTGCGCGACAAGGTGGCCAATAGTCTCTATGGCGTTGCGGAGACCAAACGGGAGCGTTGTTGGGGCACTTCGGATGAGGTATTCTAGGGAAAGCAGTTCTCCTCTAGCAAGCTATGTCATGACGTTGGCAAACGAGAAGGTGAGGTGGCATAGGTCCTCCTAGGACAGTTGGGGTCCTAGGAAGGTGCTGAGCTGGCGCTCTAGCCTCCCATAATCGAAGCCGAGGAGCTGGTCACTCTCAGGGGCATGGGCCTCCGGTGCGTGTAGCTATAGCTCTTCAAGCGCCTCGGCGATCGCATCGAGGCTTGCAGAGTGGAGAGGTTGGACGATGATGGGAGCCCGCACCAACTCTCCCTCCATCGTGATGATGAAGTTTAGGTTCTCGAAGTGCACGTGTGTGCCCAGGACCCAGCTGATGCTATGACTAGCCATCCGAGGCCTGATGTAGACATCCAGACGCGTAAAAAGCCCCTACCTGGCATGCCAACTGTCGGTGTTTTGAGTTACCAACTAGTAAATTTCTAGTATTGCACGTCTGGCTCGGATGGTGTGCTTAGAGGACATGAGGTTTATACTAGTTCGGGCAGAAAGTCCCTACGTCCAATTTGTTGCTGCTGCTTGTATTACTAGCACTGAAAGTTTGTAGTAGGGGTTACCAACGAGCAAGAGAGGGACAGGTCCCAAGTCTCTGATGTGTGTGTGCTCCTAAGGAGTGTTAGGGCGTGTGTTTTGATGTCTACAGCCATGTAGAGTGGTGAACCACTGTCCCCCCCTCCTAGGGCATCCTGCTTCCTCTTTTATAGACGAAGGGGAAGAGCAGGTTACACAGAGAGAAACAGGGAGAAGTGCCAAGGAGAGGAAGGCTTCCAAGACCACGCGGGCCTTTCTTCTCCTTTATGCGGGACCCGCCGACACTGCAGATGGTGATAGGGACGGCTCCACGCCGGGCATCTGTTCACCACTGATGCCATGCCTCGGTGTTGTCAGCAAGTCATGATGTCCCATTCCATCCCAGCGGGCGACACAGTGAACCAGCATGCTGGCTAGCGGCCGTACATTGAGTAGGCAGCATAGTAACCACACGTCCATCACAGTTGGTGATGTGAGTTCCCTGGAGTGACATGTCGCGGGCATGGGTCATGTTGAGATGTGCCCGCTCCCTGCACGATGCTAGAAGATTGACCTTGGGTTGTACTTTCTAGCACGTAGTGGTTGGTGGTGGTACGGGCTTCTGTCAGGAGCCATGCCTGAGGGGTCGAGTGAGACGGAGCCCCTGACCCAGAGGCTGAGCAAGGCAGAGCCCCTAACCCAGAGGTTGGGTGAGGCAGGGCCCCTGACCTAGAGGTCAGGCGAGGTGGAGCCTATGCATCTAGGGGTCAATTGGAGCTATAGTTGCGCTCTTGACTGCTCGGATAAATCAATGTTGATGACCATTAGCTCCTCCTCTTCGATTACCCTAGTATTGGTCCCCAGCACATGGTGTCTAGGCTAGAGGCTACCTTCATTTGCCTCGTACTCCATGGTTGAGGGGTAGGCGGCAGGTGGTGATAGCCATGTTCGCCCCCCATAATCCCCCATGTCTGGGTATGGCGTAGAGCTATAGGCCGGTATAGCCTGGCAGACCAGGTGCGCTCCGGTGCCCGAAGCAAGTCTATAGTGGCAAAGCTATCTTAACTTAGGATCTATATCCTTAGAAAACCTTGCTACCCAAACTATCTTTCTTCTTGTTATCATTAGGTGAACTAGCTTAAGAGACTCTTACACCTCTGTTCCTTATGGAAATACGATACCCTGAAACTTCTAGATGAAATGCTACAATGGTAATTCCGTGCGCTTGCGGATTACTTCTGTATGCGTTAAGAAATACCAACGAAACCCACAAATAGATTGTGGTAGTTGGCAGGTGGTGACAATCCTATCCGTCCTATGTATTCCACATGTTTAGGCTAGTTCTTAAAGCATAGGTTTCAATTGTAGTATATCTCTATCAACCCTTCTCATCTATTTTTGTTGGTGTTTGGACCGTACCTCGAAGTGTTATCCATTCCTACTTGCTATTCCTTGGCTTAGTTATATTGCTATAGTCTTAACTAGAGTTGTGCTTCATAGTAGAATTAACTCAGGGTTCTTGTACTCACTCGTTGTAACACCCCAACTCGTTAGAAGCCTATAGTTGTTATGTTGTTGGCCTATGTGGCACACCGCACACGAGGAGATGTTGGTGGTGGGATACCATCTTGGAAGTTTAGGAGGGTGAGGGCTAGCTTATAATCTTTATCGTTCCAAATGTATCACCTCTAGGTTAACCCATTTACACAAAGTGAGGACGGAAGTGTAAGAGAGGTGTTACACATATGTAGGCCCATTCCACATGCGAAGCTGGCTATATAAGGAGATCTTGGACGCGGTGTTACACTCCTTGTCCTCCCATTAGCTTTGCATTTATCTTATAGCTTTCTTCATGTCTCTTGTATCACACTACCTTTGTTTATTATCATCACCCCTGTCTAGAGTCAAAAGATTGTTTGTAACTTAGTCATTATAATGTTTATCTTATAGCATTCTTCTTGTCTCTTGTATCACACTATCTTTGTTTATTATCATGACCCCTATCTAGAGTCGAAAGATTGTTTGTAACTTAGTCATTAGAAATCATACCGATCAATCATCTCTTAGCCATACATCTATTTTCCCCGATGATATAAATACGAAATTGGAATACTTCAGGGTAAAGTGCTGCATCGATATTCTATGCGCTTGCAGATGAGCATAAAAAATATCAATAGACCACATCCAACCACTGCAATGACAACATTAACAACGTCCATAACAATGACAACCTATGGCAGAACTGCCCAAGTTATATGGCCCACATGTGCCTATCATTGTGCTTCAGACTTCTGACTGCTACACATGGGAGCCAAACAACTCGGTAGTCTATTGGGTGTCCTCAGGGAACCCCGAATCATCCATGTTTACCTTTTCGAGCAGGATACATCACAGGAAGCATTGCAGTATTACAATAGTTGTACAAATATACAAATATATTACATTAGAGTAAGTAGCGGAAGTCTTACAAACCATAAGTTTTACAAGCCATTTATTTAGTTATTATAAACTATAAGTTTTAGCCATCCAGGCAGTGCGGGAGCAAAATAGGTACCACTTATACTACAATCAAAAGAAGTTCACCATGCCCAAGGGTGCACAACAACTGCTCTACTGCTAGGACTCCTCCTCCAGCAACGTCATGCAGCAGGTGCAAAAGCCTAACTGCTCATGAGGCTCACCTGCAACAAGGGTTTAAAAAACCATGAGTACAAAGGTACTCAACAAGACTTAACCGACAAAAGGGAAAGACTCCAAGGATATGCAGGCTTACGAGGAATCAAGGTAAGTTTGTAGCAAGAATCAAGATTAACTTTTGCAGAAAAGGTTACTAATAATTGATCCTTACTTTCAATGTTTTAGCTCAAGTTGAATAATTATAAGTCTCTCATTTGCATCTAATCTAAATCAATCACTTCTTTAATCATCACATCTCATAACCAATTCACTAAAGTTTCAGCTATTAACTACGATGTAGAGCAGAGAATTGAGTCTTCTTCTCCGCGAAGCAAAGGTGATTCGAATCGATTTGGCCCAGCTGGGGTTTCCTTACCACACGACATATGCAGGTCTAGGACCAGTCCTGAACCTACATATATCAACCCTCACTCGGGTCCCCCAAAACATGAATGGGTTGACGCTACCCGAGAGCATAGTACTCCACCTCCCTGCGCCACTCCTGGCGGATTCATAGGATGTGTACATGCTACTCTCGCCATCTCTCCACTCCCAGTGCGTGGTTGGCCTTTCACATAGTGGAATAGCTAAGGTATTAGGCTTACCAGAGCATGTGGCTGGTACTACAAGGTCTCGACTTACAATAGGTCTACAATGGTACAGTCCTCAATCGACACAAACAGAACAAGCATGACCAGGTAAACCTGTCGGCTTAACCACCAGACACACAACCCATGTCTCGTCCGGTCTTTAGTTAAACATTATTCATTATTAAACTCTTAGGACATTGCCTAAGTAAGGAACCATTGCGAACGATGAAATCACCACTCAACTCTTATCACTAAGCAAGGCTAAGCATAACGAACTTATGTGACTAAAAGGGTACAAGGAATGGTATTAGAATATCAAGGCAGGTAATGCAACAATTGGTTTTCAATCAACTGATATAGTACTCAATGCACCAAGCATAAGACTTAAGTGAATAATATTTGTAAAACACAAGGATGTGGTTGTATGCTCTGGGGCTTTCCTGTGGTGTCGGGGTTGTTAGTTACTCTAGAAATACCATAGCCCTCAGACCCAACCTCCACAGAGTGAAAACCCTCCTCTGGGCTTTGCTCAACACTAGGATCACCACTCTTGTTCACTAAATGGAAGTAAATATGCATGCTTTAGAATGATGATGTGCTAACACAACATAAGTGTCGACACAGAATTTTCATCCCGTGCTGAGGACACACGCAGCAAGCCTGAAGGGTCTGCTCGATGGAGCAGATCCACCTAGCTTCAGCGCAGGGATGGTCGATCCTACGCAATCCTCCCGCGACATGCCAATCAATTTAACCCTGTAATTGACAAGGAGAGAAAGTTCATCAGTAATTAAGGGCGGAACTTGCCGATATTGCCAGACAGTCTTGATTGTGCGGCTATGAGAGCCAATATGAGAGGAGATCGACTAAATAGTCAATTCCAGCATATTCATAAGAATAAATCGATTAAAGCTCATTGGGTTGTATAAGAGGAATCGGTTATCATACAAGATAGATATCATTATTTGAGCAAATATTAATCAATGGCAATAAGATACTGACAATGATCGGTTTATACTGAGCCAATGATTACAAGTTACCGAACCCCTTTATATAAAGAAACAACTCAACACCATTTAACCATTTAATAAAGATAAGCCTAATGGACATGTTAGATCTCATCTATCACCATAACCAGTGGGTCATGAGGCAGAATCATGCAGGCCGTAGAAACAACAATAGACTCGATGACCCTAACTCATTACTAATATCAGTGGGGCATGAGGCAGAATCATGCAGGCCATAATACAATAATAAGATCATGGGGCTAATACATCTTTCAACCTATCTTTACTTCAACGGTCTCGTGATGCGAACTGTTCATGAAAGCATTCGATATCGGCTAAAACAACCGATTCAGGCATAGCGCACAGTTAGGGTCATGCCTTATTAGGAATAGATCTACTAAATAATGATCCCCACTCTACGGTGCTAACAGTGGGGTGTGAGGCAAAATCACACAGGCCGTGATAACGGGCCATGGAACAGTTTTCACTAGCCAATAGATCTACTCGAGACGCAGCATGCCTTAACCGCATGCTATGCACGATTAAGATTGATATAAAACAGCCGATAAAAACATAACTCATCGTTTAGGGTGTAGATTAGGTCAGTTCTAGATTAGCAAACGATGGGTTAAATAAGATATAAGGATGATCCAAATCAATCTCAATCGGACAGAGTGATATTGCTATAATTAGATAAACAATGAAGGCAATAAGCAA
This sequence comes from Miscanthus lutarioriparius, assembly GCA_904845875.1. NCBI lineage: Eukaryota > Viridiplantae > Streptophyta > Magnoliopsida > Poales > Poaceae > Miscanthus > Miscanthus lutarioriparius. The sequence goes on from CAJGYO010000010.1 coordinate 79,433,664, forward strand.
TATCGGTAACTTAATGAATCTACCAAAGACTGTCATTCTAAGGTAGAGCCGATAACTTGACCTTGATCTAGTTCATGCAATGGGGGTCGACCGGATCAATGCAGCCATACTTGAACTAGACAAGAATCGATAACTAACTTATACCAGAGTCGCAGTGGAGGTCGACCAGATCGATGCAGCCATACGAATAGATGTATAAGCCATGACGGTACTTACAACAAGCAGTGGAGGTCGACCGGCTCGATACAACCATACTTGCTGAAGAAATCGCCGAGATCTACTCTACTCCTACTCCTAAGGGGTGGCCAGAGCCGAAAAAAGTAATTAACTTGTATTTGATTGATTCGTTGTTTTTTACAATAGCCGGGGTTTGATATTTATACTCGGAGTCTAAACATGAATCATGTCCAAGCATGACTCATTACAATTTTTGATACTAGAGAAAACATTCCTAATTTAAGATAACTTGGACTCTAATCTTTCCCTTTTTGTAGAGTCCGGCATGTCTCGTCCCAGCACCGATCGTAGCCTCTGTCGTTGCCTGCTGGCGCTATCTGAAGAAAGCCGATTCCAGCGCTGCATCTGAATCAGCTAGTTCCGATCTACATGCAACTGATTCCTTAATGGCATGATCTCAGGAGCTTTCAAGTCCCTACGACTCTTCTTCCAAATTCTAGTGTAAACACATGCCCCCTAATTTTGGGATAAAAGAAATTTTATTCCAAAATGATCACGTCTATGTCCCCAATAGGTCCACAATCACGGGACAAGAATCTTGATCTGGGGTCTACTATTTGTCGCCGTCTATACCAGCTCATGAGCCCATCCCTCAAAACTTTTATGAGAGCATCACTGCTTCATGAGCACTTTGACTCATCCTTCCAGGCCAGCTATAAAATGTCTATCCGACCCTGGCAAGAGCAACTCGACAATTCAGCCATGTTTCTCTTCTATCTGCCTCCTCGAGTGCTCCCAACTCCGCTGGACCCTCCATGGTCTATCTTATGAAGATCTCAAGCGGCTAGAAGAATTCTTGTGCATAGGGTGATTGTGTCACTTATTCTAGTGCCTCGTTGAGCAAGAAGACCAGCCATTGTGGTTAGGAGAACTCTTGTGATATCATCTGAGTCTTCTCTCCATGCTCACAAAGTTGTTCTAGTGTTTGTGAGGGCTAGAATGTGGACATCTTCCCTTTGTTGCTCCTCCAAACGCCCACCGGGAAAGCCTTAGGCTTCTTTCCCATAGTTTCTCAATTTACCGAGAAATCTACTGGGCATATGTTAGGCGGGCGACCTTTCTTCTTCTCTGGTACAATTTTATCGATGGGCCAATGTAACTTGGTTCACAATGAGTTTCGGCCTTATGGAGATTCGGACTCCCTTCAATACAAAGAAGTCTTGGCGGGTTAATCTCTGGTCAATGTATCCATCCCACGATACTTTGTAATCTGGGGAAGCAAAAAATTCGAGTCCGTTATCTCTTCGTCATCCGTCCCCTGAATTTTTGGAGTGTTGATCCATTTCCGTTTCTGATTTCAATTCCACACTTCCATCGAAATCTATCTTCTCGCTTTCCCAGGCTATATATACGGGCTACGGTTGTGGATAAAAAAACAACCCTCTTCATCTCAATACTCCTTCATCTTCAGTATATTTCCTGCCTTTCCGTAGGTTCGAGGTCATGGAGAACAACAAGAGGTCTGCTAAAGAAGCCCTCAACGGATCTACATCATCACGCCAACATCTTCGTCGTCAAGAGGATGCATCTTTGGGTACTCCCATTGCTCTAGATCAAAGGGCTGACTCCGCCCAGCCCTTGGGGTCATCTTCTGCACCAATTCACCACCAGTTTCCTCATCCCTTGAGGCGACAGATCGGTAATGACGATCTGCTAGCCTCCATCGATCAGACCGACCAGCATCTAGCCAACAGCCTTTCCCTAGCGGAATCAGCTTTGGCCATGATTAAAGATCGATCACCCCCCGAGGTCGGTCTGGTGAGAGAAAGGTTGGCCAGGGCTGAAGCTAGAATCATGGGTGAGATGTCTGCCATTATTTCTCTGTTTTTTCCTTGATTTTGCCCTCAAGATTTCTGATCACTCTTTCCTTGAATATTTTAGATCTAACTGCTCAGTTGGAGAGTCTTCGATCAATCGCGGATCATGCGGCGGGATTTGTCAATGCCAGGGGCACCATTCCAGTGGTTTGCTTGCATGACATCCCGAATCATGTCAGGGATGTTGCCCTTCATGGCATTCGTCATGGTGCTGCAATGGCGTTGGCTGCTGCACAAGCCCATTCGGGCCAAAATCTTCGGCTTCTTCCCCATGGTTTTCTGGATGCAACGCACCCTAGGAAGCATGAGCTCTTGGTTGAGGATTTTATGAGCGCCGCCAACTCTATAGCTTTTAATACCCTGGCCGATGATATAGTAGGCAAAGTGTTTTCCGGCCCGTAGCTTGTAATAGGTGACGTTTAGCAAACAACTTCCTTGCCTTGAGTGATTTCCCCTTGTTTTGTGCTTCATACCCTTCACTTTATTTGTGTTTGCTTTGCTTCTATAGGCGATACACATCGTATCGGCTTTTACTCCTTTGGGTTCATTTTTTGCAATGGAGACGATATCTTTCCAATATCGGCTATTAAAGCTATTGACCGAACAGATCGTTTATTAAGTATTGATCCAAACGCTAGGATAATATTTCTTTAAATATTTCCCGTTGATTGCTCGGCCAAATTCTTCCTCTCCTTTTAGTGTTTCTAAGATATAAGCATTACCAGGCGCACAACGTTTGATCCGATAAGGTCCTTCCCAGTTAGGTGACCATTTACCGAATTCACTGTCCTTTGACCCGATCGGCAATTTTGCTTTCCTGACCAAGTCTCCTTTGGAGAATTGCTTAAACTTGACCTTTTTATTATAATATTTTGCAACCCTTAGTTTATTGGCTTTGATACTTTCAAAAGCGCGCAGCCGAAGGCAACTCAAGTCCTCCAAATTATCTATCATAAGATTCTTGTAGACTTCGGCTGACAAATCATTCTGCAGTGTGACACGCCTTGATCCAGTCCAAACTTCCCAAGGAAGAACTGCATTATGGCCATACACAAGTTCGTAGGGCGACATTTTAATTGATCAATGGTAGGCCATCCTATATGCCCATAGCGCCTCATTTAGCGTCGAATGCCACTTCCTTGGTTGTTTCTCGATCTTTTTCTTGATTAGCTTAATCATGATCTGGTTGGATGCCTCTGCCTAGCCATTAGCCTAAGCATAGTAAGGAGAGGAATTTAGTAGCTTGATTCCCATACTGGCAGCAAAATCCTCGAACTCTTCTAATGTGAACATTGTCCCTTGATCTGTAGTTATGGTTTGAGGAATCCCAAAACAATACACAATGTGTTCCCTGACAAAATCAATCATGTTCTTTGAGGTTACCATCTTCAAAAGAATTGCCTCAACCCATTTAGTGAAGTAATCTGTTGCTACTAATATGAACTTATGTCCTTTGCTTGAAGGCGGAAAAATCTAGCCAATTAAATCAATTCCCCAACCTCGAAACGGCCTTGGATTGATTATTGGATTCATGGCCGATGTAGGCGATCTCTGGACATTACCAAAACATTGACAGTCCTGGCACCCCTTGTAATATTCAAAACAATCTTCCAATGTTGTTGGCCAAAAATATCTAGCTCTGTGGATAATCCATTTCATCTTATAAGCCGATTGATGAGCTCCACATATCCCTTCATGTACCTCACCCATCAACACCTTAGCTTCTTCTTGGTTTAAGCATTTGAGCAACACCCCATCGACTATTTTATAATATAACTGGTCATCTAACAAAACATATTTAGTCAATTTATACCTTAGCTTTCTGGTAACTTTCTGAGACGGATCTCTAAGGTAATCAGCTATTTCGACTCTCCAATCATCACTTGAGGTTCCACTACTCAAGACTTCTTGAAACACTCGATACCCTGATGCACTTTGAGCTAGACGGTTCGCTTCTTGGTTTTGTGCTCTTGGAATATATTGGAAAGAGATATGAAGAAATCCCTTGAGTAACTTTTGGCACTCATCATAGTATCCTTTCAACGTCTCTTCTTTGCACTCATATAGGCCGATCAATTGATTAATAATTAACTATGAATCTCCAAATACTTCAATTGCTTCGGCCTTTACTTCATGAAGAAGTTGAAGTCCCTTGAGAATAGCTTTGTACCCCGCTTGATTGTTAGTAACCATTGGCTCAGTTAGAAGAGAAAACTCAAAACTTGCCCCTCGAGGCAAAATAATAACAATACCGATGCCACCGCCCTACTTGCATGATGACCCATCAAAGAACAGCGTCTAAGGCATCGGCTCTACATAACTAATGCTTGGCTTGTGATGCTGGGTGATAAAATCGGCCATTACTTGTCCTTTGACTGCTTTAGCCGATTTGTACTTCAAGTCGAATTCCGATAAAGCAAGAATCCACTTTCCAACTCTTCCATTCAGTATTGGCATCGATAGCATGTGCTTAACCACATCAGCCTTGGAAATAACTGTACACTCGACCGATAATAAGTAGTGTCGCAATTTAGTGCAAGAGAAATATAAACACAAGCATAATTTTTCGGTGGGAGAATATCTCATTTCCGGGTCCAGTAGTCTTCTACTCAGATAGAAAACAACTCTCTTTTCCTTCAAATTCTTGCATTAGGGCCGATCCAATTGTCTTGTCATCAGCCAATATGTACAGCTTAAATGGCTTACCTTGCTGAGGAGGGACCAGCATAGGTGGACACTTCATATATTCTTTTATCTCTTCAAACACCCTTTGTTGTGTGTCACCCCACTTGAATTCTTGATCATTTTTCAACTTCAACAAAGGAGAAAACGGCAGGATCCTTTCCGACAAATTTGAAATGAACCTTCTGATGAAATTAATCTTACCAAGCAGAGACTGCAACTCTGTTTTGGTAGTCGGGGGAACTGCTTCATCAATTGCCTTCACACTTTTCTGACCAACTTTGATCCCTCTCTTGTGGACCATGAATCCTAAAAATTGTCCAGCTGATACTCCAAAAGCACACTTATTAGGATTCATTTTCAAACCATGCTTCCTCATGCATTCCAGAGTCTCATGCAAGTCAGCCAGATGTTCTTTGTACCCTTTGGATTTTATCATCACATCATCGATGTAGATCTCAACAATCCTGCTGATCAACTTATGGAAAATATAATTCATCGCCCTTTGATAAGTTACACCAGCATTCTTCAGACCAAAGGTCATCACAACCCACTCGAATAGACCGATTGCGCTGGGCCACCTGAAAGCGGTCTTCGCTATGTCTTCCTTAGCCATGAAAATTTGATTGTATCCTGCATTATCGTCCATGAAGCTAATAACCTTGTGCCCGGCTGCTGCATCTACTAACATATCAGCTATCAGCATTGGATAATCATTCATAGGTGTGGCTTTGTTCAGATCCCTGAAATCAATGCAAACCCTCAATTTTTCATTCTTCTTATATACAGGGACAACATTCGATATCCACTCTGCATATCGCACGGTCGGATAAATTTTGCTTCCAGTAACCTTTCAGTCTCCTTTTTGATATCATCAAGCACGTTCAAGTTGAATATCCTCGGAGCTTGTTTAAACAGCCGATATCCAGGTTTGATTGGCAACCGATGTTCGACAATCGACCGGTCTAAACCAGGCATCTCATAGTATTCCAAGCAGTCTTTAAACTCTTTTAATAAATCAATTAATTCCCGCTTATACTCCGGATCCAACTTGGCACTTATGTACGTCGGCCTAGGTCTATCTCCAGGACCAATATCTACTTCTTCTAATTCATCGGTCGACGTGAAGCCATGTCCTAGTTTGCCATCTGTACCATCTATTAGATTATCCATTAATACAAAATTTTAAAGCCGACAGCTTGGATCGACTGTTGGCTTTCACCATTGACTCTGAATTCTAAAGGTAACAGGAAAGCCATTTGGATATTAGCTGATGGTTGCTTCCTATCGGCAATTTGCTTAGTATGCCACACTTGAGTTTTACTGGATGCCTGAGCCTGTTCCATCTCTTTATTCCTTAGGCGTTGCACCCTTCTCTTCTGGCTTCTTGTTAATCCTCCTGGACACCATTGGCCTTCCTGCCAAGCATACTTTCTTTCGTTGCCTTCCTCTTCATGATCAGCCCAGTCTTGATCAACAACTCTTTTTCTAAGCCGATCATGAACACTTTTATTTTTTTAGGCACCGATCCATGCTATTATGATGACATGCATCTTGAATATGGATAGACCAGTGGTTGGTTTCAGACTACCTATACTCTCGATATTGATTGCTGCATTCTAGATAGTCATGTCTGGTAGGCAACTTCAAACCTTCGTTCCAGCAATGTCTGAAGAAAGGACAATTCTAATGTAATTCGACTTGTTTCCTTTCATACCTCTCTTCTTCCAGTTGATGCCAGTACGCTTGATCTTTCAACCAATGCTGATAATCTTTTTCCTTCTGTCGCTGCCATTTATTCAATAGAATCTAAGATGTGACCCACGGCTTTGTTGTCTATGGTTTTTATGTCTTCCCCTGCTCATAGGCTCTTTTGCTCGGCACGACGTCTTCTAATCTCTCTGTACTCATCAGCTGATATTTGCATCTTGGGATCGACTGTTCCAGCTTCTTTTGATTTGGTTGATGTTAGGACCTTAGTTTTTCCTTTGAATAGCCCAGCATCAACCATGTTTTGATCTCCTGGGAAAGGATTATCATCAACTTTCATTTTCCGAGGCGTATCAAATTTGAGCCTCCCCTGCTGAATAGCTCTCTGTATATGCTGCCTGAAGATTCTGCATTCATTAGTGGAATGAGAAGTAGCATTATGGAACTTGCAGAACTTCTTGTTCTTCAACTGATCATGGGGCAACATGACATGACCATCGGGCAACTTGATCTGCCCTTTCTCAAGTAAGAAATCAAAGAGCTTGTCTGATTTGGTGACATCAAAGTCATAGCTCTCTTCAATTCCTCTTCCCCAAGGATTTGGCACTATTACTGTCTTCTTACCCCAATTCCACTCAGCTACAGCAACCTCTTCTTCTTCATCCTCATAGTCATCATCGACTGAGTATGGATCATAAGCTTCGGCTACTGTGGTACTCTTCTGGAATCGGGTATCTCTATGTATACTCTAAAATTTGCTATTGAGCGCTGCTACTAGTTGAGCCAATTGACCCAAGTTATCAAATTCTTATCCCAGTAGCTTTTCTTTTCACATCGGCAGCATTCCTTGAACAGCTAAAGCATCTAATTAATCATCGGCCAAGTTTAAGGAGAAGCATAAGTTCCTGGTTTCTCGGAACCTCTGAAGAAATTCAGTACCCGATTCATTAATCTTCTGTCTCATAGTTGTCAGATCGGTAATCTTCTTTTCTCCAATCCTAGTGTAAAAATATGTATGAAACTTCTTCTCTAGGTCAGCCTAATTGGTAATGGAATTGACTGGCAATGACGAAAACCAAGTGAAGGCTGGCCCTAATAAGGACAGAGAGAAGAAACAAACTCGATGGGCATCCTCAACTGATGCTTCGCCTAATTGTGTAAGATACCGACTGACATGTTCTATCATGCTTGTACTGTCTTGGCCAGTGAACTTAGCGAATTCTGGGAGCCTATAATTTGTGGGAAGAGCGACCAAATCATACCATTCTGGATATGGGCGTTTGTACGAAAAGGTCAGCCCTTTTGGCTTTAGGCCGAACTGATTCTTCATCATCTCGGTCACCTTCAGCAGCAACTCGTCAGCTTGCAGATTTGGATTTCTTTGTACTTGTTGACCCATCTATGGATTGAAATCCCGTGTGCCCTGATATCTTGGATTTGGCATCATGTGAAGAGTGTTATAATCTGTGCCATAGTGATACCCTTGTGGAATCTCGATCTGTTGAGTCCTCTGCTGGCTTGCTGTTTGAAGTCTCTGATTATAGATATAAAGATCTATATCACTACGGATCCTTTGAATTGATGGTGCTATTTTCTGAGCCGACGATGGTATGTGGCCTGATGCGCCAAAATTGATCACCTGGTTCTGACTTTGCCCCATCGGCTGTTGCACATGCTGTACTAACGGTCTAGGATTATACTGTGTCTGATTTGCAGTAGTTCCTTGAGTTTGTTCAGATGAACCTTGAACTGTCTGGATGTCACCATTACTAGCTGGTGCTGCTTCTTGATGGCTGGTACCGACTTGATTAGTCCCTTGGGTTGACGGATCTGGAATGTTGTAACAAGTCGATCCAACCTGACCAACTGGAATCCCATGAATCACCTCTTTCATGGCATTGTGAAATGCGTCCACAAAGGCTTCATTACGGCTTGATATGGCATCACGAATAGGTTTGTCTATGACTTCCATAAAGAAACGCCTGTTTTTAGCTTCGACTGTATCTATGTGTCCGTATAGTAGAACTCTTGGTAGTGAAAATTTCTAAACAATTGTGTTGTCACGTGTTTTGGTGTAGGACAACAAACACTTCTTCTAAAATTCTTGTAGCTTTGCCGATGACATCTTTGTCTCTATCAGGTAGATCTTCATAATGCACCATAAGGATGTCGTCGTTGTTGTGAGCCATCATGACGATTGTGGGGTCCCACCGGGCGTGCCAGAAACATGTGTCGACACAGAATTTTTGTCCCGTGCCGAGGACACACGCAGCAAGCCAGAAGGGTCCACTCGATGGAGCAGATCCGCCTAGCTTCAGTGCAGGGATGGTTGATCCTGCGCAATCCTCCCGAGATGTGCTAGTCAATTTGACCCTATAATTGACAAGGAGAGAAAGTTCATCAGTAATTAAGGGTGGAACTTGCTGGTGTTGCCAGACAGTCCTGAATGTGCGGCTATAAGAGCCGATATGAGAGGAGATCAACTAAATAGTCGATTCTAGCATATTCATAAGAATAAATCGATTAAAACTTATTGGGTTGTATAAGAGGAATCAGTTATCATACAAGATAGATATCATTATTTGAGCAAATATTAATCAATGGTAATAAGATGCTGACAATGATCGGTTTATACTGAGCCAATCATTACAAGTAACCGAACCCCTTTTATATAAAGAAACAACTCAACACCATTTAACCATTTAATAAAGATAAGCCTAATGGACATGTTAGATCTCATCTATCACCATAACCAGTGGGGCATGAGGCAGAATCATGCAGGCCGTAGAAACAACAATAGACTCGACGACCCTAACTCATTAATAATATCAATGGGGCATGAGGCAGAATCATGCAGGCCATAATACAATAATAAGATCATGGGGCTAACACATCTTTCAACCTATCTTTACTTCAATGGTCTTGTGATGCGAACTATTCGTGAAAGCATTCGATATCGACTAAAACAGTCGATTCAGGCATAGCGCACAGTTAGGGTCATGCCTTATCAGGAATAGATCTACTAAATAACGATCCCCACTCTATGGTGCTAATAGTGGGGTGTGAGGCAGAATCACACAGGCCATGATAACGGCCTATGAAACGGTTTTCACTAGCCAATAGATCTACTCGAGACGCAACATGCCTTAACCGCACGCTATGCACGATTAAGATTGATATAAAACAGCCGATAAAAACATAACTCATCGTTTATGGTGTAGATTAGGTCAGTTCTAGATTAGCAAACGATGGGTTAAATAAGATATAAGGATGATCCAAATCAATCTCAATCGGACAGAGTGATATTGCTACAATTACATAAACAATGAAGGCAATAAGTAATATCGGTAACTTAATGAATCTACCAAAGACTGTCATTCTAAGGTAGAGCCGATAACTTGACCTTGATCTAGTTCATGCAGTGGGGGTCGACCGGATCGATGCAGCCATACTTGAACTAGACAAGAATCGATAACTAACTTATACCAGAGTCGCAGTGGAGGTCGACCGGATTGATGCAGCCGTACGAACAGATGTATAAGCCATGATGGTACTTACAACAAGCAATGGAGATCGACCGGATCGATGCAGCTGTACTTGTTGAAGAACTCACCGAGATCTACTCTACTCCTACTCCTAAGGGGTGGCCAGAGCCGAAAAAAGTAATTGACTTGTATTTGATTGATTCGTTGTTTTTTACAATAGCCGGGGTTTGATATTTATACCCAGAGTCTAAACATGAATTATGTCCAAGCACGACTCATTACAATTTTTGACCCTAGAGAAAACATTTCTAATTTAAGATAACTTGGACTCTAATCTTTCCCTTTTTGTAGAGTCCAGCATGTTTCCTCCCAGCACCGATCGTAGCCTCTGTCGTTGCCTGCTGGCGCTATCTGAAGAAAGCCGATTCCAGCGCTGCATCCGAATCAGCTAGTTTCGATCTACACACAACTGATTCCTTGATGACATGATCTCGGGAGCTTTTAAGTCCCTGCGACTCTTCTTTCAAATTCTGGTGTAAACAATAAGTAAGGTGCAACATTGATTAAGATGACTTAACAAGATTAATTACTTGAGTACAGCTTTCCTTCACTTAACATTTAGGTTAATTACTCACAAAGCATCATTGTTTTTATAATTAACAGGTTAATTATGAGCACAACATGAAAATGATTAAGTTGCCAAGGAACAACAAAGGATTAGTGTTCCAAGGTCTACAATCAAGTCAAAAATTACATCAAAGCCATTTAGGGATTTATAGAAATCATTTTGGTATTTTTATTAATCCATAAAAGACATTTGAATTAAGTGGACAATTTATTTTCATCAAAACAGAGCCAAACTTTTTGTGAAGGCTGATTTAAGCATGAAAAGCATTTACAAAACGTTTCATGATTTTAGGATAATTATTTTAGTCTATAAAAAAACATAGAAGGTTCATTTATTAATTAAAAGATGCAATTTTTATACCTAGCAAAACTACTGATTTTTACCAACTCATATTTTTCCATGATTAAGCACATGATAAAAAGCTTACACAAATTTTTTTATAATTTTATCAGCTGTAATTATTTAGTTATGAATTAAACAAGTTTCATGATTTATTAGCATTTTCAGAAAAACGAAAAAGGATGAAAATCCTTTTCTCACTCAACTCTCCCTTACTCTCTCTGACTGACAAGTGGGACCGGTCAACTGTGCACAGTGCGCCCGCACTGACCGTGGCGAAGACGCCTTTGACCTGCGGGTAACTCGTCGGCGACGAGACCTACCCCGCTGCACTCCTCTCGTCCTCGTCCACCTCCTGGTGGTACTGGTTGAACGGCTGGCGCCCGACGGCGAGCACTACGGCGGCTCCGACGAATCGGTGGTACTCCGGCACGGTGGCTACGGTCGACGGAGGCGATTCTAGTGACGCAAACTAACTCTACGCGATCCTCTCGACCTCGCGAACTCACTAGCGGTGACAAATGAACATCTACGGCATGGCAGCATACCCGCCGGATGCCATGGCGGCACGGTGGAGCTCCGGCACGGCGGACCAGCCCAACGGCGAGGTCCCCAGCGACGCAAAGGTTACATGTGCACTCAATACACACACGCGCGCACGCGCCCAAGGGGTCGGTTGAGCGCGCGCAGCCTAACTACACTCGCGATCGCGGCCACGGTGGCTCAGCAAAGTAGAGCACACCGGCACGCCGGCGCTCCGGCCACTAGTCCATGGTAGAGGTAAAACGGACGACGGTGTTAGCATCAGGAGCTCACCTCAACTTTGGAACGGTGGCTAGTTGAGACGAGAACACGGCGGAGCTAGGTCGTCGACATTGGGGACGAAGACGGCGGCGCGGCTCACAGACACGGCGGCGTTCCGGCTCGTCAAGGGCTCCACCGTGAAAACCAAAAGGCTAGTGAGCAACAAGGTGACAAGATGAAGTGGAAACACACGTCAAGGTTGAGACGGAGGTGTGCCACAGAGGGCTGCCCACGGTGAGGGGCTCACAGCGGCAATCTGCTCGACGCCGAAGAAGAAGAAGGCGCCTGGGCGACTCCGGCGGCTAGCGATGGCGCTGGGTGGCTCAAATGATGCGCACAGGTGAGGCGAGCGTAGTTGCAAGGCGAATTGCAATGCGGTGGAGTGGTGGCGGTGATTCTGCCGGCAAACTGGGGTGCTCGACGGCGGCGCGAAAGGGAAGAAGGTGAGGGCAACGACTGGCTGGGCGAGGTATAGGCGAGGGCGAAGCGTCTGGGCGTCCAGCAGCTGTTTGCGAACATCGAGGCAAAGCAGCTGCGCGTCACACACGCATTAGGCGGCAAAAACAATCGGCGGCGGTGGTGAGCAGGCAGGCGGAGTGCTCCGGTGGCGTGCACTGTAGCAGCCTGACAGTGCCCCTTCTCTCCCCTTTTTCTCCCAATTCCAAATGGCAACTCACTGAGCTCCAAAAACAAAAGTTGTTCATCATACTTCGATCTTTAACTTTGCTTTAAGCATGAACATCGGAATCTAACTGGATAGAGAGATCTAATCTAAAGAAGGAAGGAAGATTGAAACTGAAATGCAGAGTTTCAGTTCAAGCAGTTAGGGTTTTGGAAAAACAGTTAGGTTAGCATCTTTGGTAAATTAATTGGTGAGTAATTAGTGAGCAAACAATTCAACTAACAACACCATTGTAAAGTACAAACTTTATACTTCAAAATGATGATTTTGTTTGATCAAGATTATTTGTGAAATTCCTTTTAATAGATTCCCCAAAATGGAATCCAATACTGAAATCCAGCACTTGCCAAAAATGACTTAAGTATTGAAACTCAAGTTTGAATTAAAATTTGGAGCTCAAATTTTAAGGGTTTGGACTTGAATTCACACCCCATACTTGACACTAGTGTAAAGCACCTACTTTACACCTCAAAGTTTATTAGGGCATAATTTCAAGTATTTTAGTGAAATTCAAAAATAAAAGGCCACAAAGTACCTTAAAAGGATTTTTGAGTTTAAGCACAAACCAACACAAAAAATGCATTGCAATACTAGTAAATAAATATTGATTTTAGTAAATACAAAGCATGGTGAGCTATTATAGATGATTAACATGATGATGACATGATCAAGTTTTAGTGATGCTTAACACCAGGGGTGTTACACAACCCTCCGGCCATCGTTGTAGGTCTCAAACATTCATTGCAATACTCGTTTAACTAAATACAAAAGGATTATATTAGGCACAAGTAACTTTGGGGTATGAGTGGTAAGGAACGTGTGTGTATTTCACATGTAAAATTGATACACCCGGTTTTAAGGACAAAGCCTGATGCACACCATATGTGAGTCTTTAGAAACAAATCTCACATATAGCTACAAATGAGGGGTGTTATCAAATAACAATGCTTAATAACATAATGTACATAGTATAAAAGATATAACCTTAGGAACAATCAACGGATAAACAACTCCGATCTTCGGGTGTAGACTCCACTCCACTGGATCCAAACTGACTGGTTGATCACAATCCTAACTCCTTTGAAAACTAGCAATCTGAACTTCGTCCTGAGGTGTGGGAGAAATTGCAAGAGTCACCTTTCCTAAATGATAGCATAGTCATATACATCTTGATTAACTCAATCCAACAATGATGTCACAAGCTCAATACCAACTTACGGAGGATGTCCTATAGATTCTTATGGTCCACATAGATATCACCTTTTCATCCAAAATAACAGTACTTCCATGCTCCACAATGGATAACTTCACCCTATGTGTTGAGTTGTCCAACGCACTTACTTAATTGACTTGAGGCATAAACCACTTCTCTTCTTACATAAAGCACATCCATATCCTTGCTAACTGCATTATAAAGAAACTCTTGTGTTCAACACTATAGTACTTCTAATGAACCTATGATAGAATCTTACCATTTCAAGGAACTCCGAATCACTCTTGCATACTTAACCGGGTTCCAACTCAACACATCTCCCTTGAGTGATTCTCCTTATAATTCTATCATTAGAGACATCCCATAATCCAAGAAGAGAACTTCTTCCAAACAAAATTCACTCACTTAAGTTGCCATAGAACCAACTGTAGAGAAGTCCAATCATCACATTTTCGTATGCCATCAGTGCCAACATGTCTTGAGTTGAAGGTTGAACTCCCAAGTGATGATAGCTTAGCGAAGACCAATCCTGATAAAATATTCGAGCTCCTTGTAGATGATCCAACTTGTTAACAACCTTGAACAAAGATCTTTGTGTCTGATAGTGATTCATCAACCATAGGAATAACCGATACTTCCAAGTAAAGCTCTAGATTGTATGAGACCTCCATCTTGTGATTCCTTTATGCCTTGGCTACCCCCCTTAAGAAAAGATCAAGTAGGGGCACCAAAGGATAGCTTGAATCTTCTTCTAAGTCAGTTAACTTATCAGGATGACCTTTGATAACCAAGAGGAACTCATGTGTATAAGTAGGAACAAGTAACCTCAGTTTATTCGCGAGTAGAAAAACAGCAGTGCAGTAAAACTACTATAATTCCTGTTCTGTAAATCCAATAATGTCGTACTTTACACCGTTGGAAAGCTCATTAAATCCTTTATAACTTTCATGTAGAAGAATTCTCCATATTCTACAGCTAAGTTGGTCGAAAATAGTGCACAACAGAAACTGTTCCAGGTTTCAGACTACACAGAAACTTCAACTTGTGATGACTATATTTCCCAAACTAAAATAGCTATGAGGGTGAATCTGGAGGCATATGATAGGTACAGAAGTCCAGTTGATCCCATAGAAATTTCGTAACATTTTCTCAAACAGGTATTGTGATATAACCAGAAAACCACATACTGCTCCAGATCTCAAGCAGCACAGCTATATCCTCTTGAGATTTTGATAACTCCATAACCAAATTAGATATCAGGGTGATTCTTGTGGTCAAAGAAACATGTTGAAGTCTACTGTTCTCCAGAATTTTGTCATGATTTTTAATTACCCAAGAATAGAGATATAAACCAAAGATGATAGGTTGCTCCAGAAAGACAGGATATGAAAACAGAAGAAAACCAAAACCCAACTACCTATTTCATTAATCCTTATACCTTAGGCCTATTAACTAAATGAAATTGTGGACAAACCCACAATATCATTACAATCACTACAAAGATCCAAAGCAAGTAAATGCATAATGACAAGTCAACAAGCAATTAAGGAGCACGACTCACTCAATGACTCGACTTGCAAAGCTATCGTTTTCTTCATATTAAGGGCAAATTAAAGATCCTAAAGCTCTTCCTCCGATGACGTAAGGATATGGTAAGAGAAGATTCTAAAAGAATTTCAAAGCAAGGAGTATATAGAAACAAAGGCTTTAAAACGAGCATCAAGGAGATAAGAATTCCGTAGCTCAAAGGAAGCTATCAAGAAGGAGATAATAAGACAAGGATAAGAAATAGCAAACCAAGGAGCCAAGGAGATAGAAAAATACTTTTATAGTAAAGTAAGCTTTGCAAATCGACCAGTGCTAACTAGGCTTTATGTCCCTCTGATCGACATTGCTCGATACCACTCGACACACACCCGGTTTTAAGGATAAAATCTGATGCACACCATATGTGAGTCTTTAGAAACAAATCTCACATATAGCTACAAATGAGGGGTGTTATCAAATAACAATGCTTAATAACATAATGTACATAGTATAAAAGATATAACCTTAGGAACAATCAACGGATAAACAACTCCGATCTCCAGGTGTAGACTCCACTCCACTGGATCCAAACTGACTGGTTGATCACAAGCCTAACTCCTTTGAAAACTAGCAATCTGAACTTCGTCCTGAGGTGTGGGGGAAATTGCAAGAGTGAGTCCATGTCGAACTCAACAAATATAGCCAGGGGTTTATGAGGCTCAAAAAGCTGACGCTGGTTTACTGCGGTTAGCATTTAAGTCATCATCAAGTTTAGCATTTATTAACATCAAAGTAGCAATAATCCCATAACACATGATCAATGAACATGAATAATCAATATCTTAAACAATTGACATAAATGATCATCTTAACAAGTAAAAGTCATTATCCCTTAATGTAAGTGTTCCAAGGTCGCTCGTATCCGTGAGCACGGCTAATATACCAGTTTGTTAACTCTGCGCAGAGGTGTACACTTTCACTGTGAGTCATGTTTCCCAAATGAGTGGGTTAATTACTCCCAAAACACCGGAAACCATATAAAGCCACCCAAGAACTCGTCTAATCGGCCAGGGCCACAGGGTCATCAGATATAGGAACCCCCTTCCAATAATATAAAAGGTCGCTTCCATAGCTAGGCTGAACAGGACAGAGGCTGTCCTATACCCAACTCGTAGACCTCTAACCAGCTAGAAAAGGGTTTCTCAAGCAACTAAAGCCAGAGCCATATAGCCCTCACACCTGTACGTTAAATCCCGGATAATCAGTTACAAGACAAGTCCTTCTGTTGCTAAAAGTCATCTTGTTTATGTTTATAGCATATTCATTAATCAAGTTTCAAGATCATGATTGTTGCACTAGCAATAGAACTACCCAATGCAAACCTCCCAGGGTGACAAGGTAATTAAGTATTCAAAAGCTAGGAAATCCTACCATAGGTAGCAAGGAAGACACATGCATATGTATTTTAGTGAGCATCATGAATAGGACAACAAGGAAGGTCTTTAGCTATACTTGCCTTAAACTCAGATCCTTCTTCAAGTCCAAACCTTCAAAGAACTGCTTCTTGCTCACCAACTTGTTCTAGATCACCGACGCAAATCTCACCGACTGAACATGATCAAAGAACACCACACAAGCATCCGATCAAACATGCATAGCAAACATAGAAAATTTAGAACAACACACCAATCAATAAAAAGGTTTGAAAACTAGCCTACGCATTGCTACGATCACACAAACGCGAAAATCACACTAATCAGACCTATGGTGAAACGAAAACGTCTATCGATATGCTTTATTTATTTTAATGATTATAAAACATGTATAAGATATCTCAGAGAAATATCTAAACTGAGTTAAGTCATTTTATACTTGAGTTATTAGATTTAGAAAACTAAGATAAACTATTCATATCTTAATTATAGTTATTTTGATATCATTTATGCAAATTAAATTTTGACTCACAAAGATATAATAACAAGTGAGAGTATATATTCAAAACATATATAGCGCGTATAAGCCCTTGCATTTATTATTTTTAAAAGGAAAACCAAAATGATGTAAGCATTACATCAGTTTAGGATTTATCAATGGAATAATTAATAATGTATTAAGGAGCGGAGGTGCATGTATTATTTAATCAAAATAAACTTTAACTTTTTAAATTAAAAGAACATGTAAGAGCATCTACACTATAACTGAATATGACGTGGGTTCAGCTAAACAAATTATAATCAAAACATATATTTAAATTGATATAACCAGTTTAATATTCATTTATTAAGGCCGACGTGGAAAACCTATATTGCTTTTAATTAATTTAGAAAGCTAGTTGCACATTAATTAGATTTACAATAATTTATAAAAGACCGAAGTATATGCCTATGTTACTTTTAATTAGAGACTCAATTGCATAAGCACAAATCAAATTAATATTTACTTATAAAATTCAAAGATGTGAAACATGATAAATTTTCCTACTAATGTGTACCTCATGATCAGCACGGTCGTAAAAGAACAAGAACGAAATTAAACTGATTGTTTTTAATTGGGAAACCATTAACTAATTATTAATGTAATTAGTATTAGGTTAATAAATTCATAATTAACTGACATGATAAACTTTACTACTGCGTAGAGCACAAAATTACGAAACTAACGCAATTAGAATCGCTCGAAACGGAGTTAAGACGATGAAATGGTGAAGGATTAACGATCGGTGGCAAAACTGTAAATACATCATCTTGTACCGTACCTCTGGCCTCCTCCATCTGGACGTACGTGGCCATGGCAAAGAGGTTGCCTGCTGCTGCTGTGTTCGTGCAGGCAGGGAAGGGAGGGACTCGGCAACGATCATCTAGGCGCGACGATGAAGCAGCATGTGAGGTCTTTGGCGGCAGCGGTTGTCGTCGAGATCACGATCGGTGGAAAGCAAGGCTATGGGCAGTTTCTGGCGGCGTAGATGCAAAACCACGGACAAGGAAAGGGCTTAGACTCTTATAGGGACGGTTGGGCGTGGGGATCACGTGAATCTCATAGAAAACAGAGGCGGCGGCGGTTTCCATCGGACGGAGACCGTCTCCGGCTCCTGCACGGCACCAGGAAGAGGATGGGGCAGACGTCTGGTGCTGGCCGGACGGTGGCCGCCGTGCTTATGGGAGGAAGCACGCTGGGCTGTGCGGCTACAACTAGGAGAGGTGATGTTTCTTATTTCTTTTTCTTTTATTTCAATGCTTTTTTTTTGTAAATCCTTTTTAAATGAAATTTGAATTATTTTTGAGTTTTGGATCAAAAGCACTCAGTACATTAAATCATATGCACCAGCATGAATGCATCAACGATGTTGCTACAACTTATGATGAATTTTAATTTAATGAAAAAAAGTATTATTTTCATAGGTTTTCATGAGCACAAAAATACATAATTAAATCAATTTAGCACTATTCGAAAAGCGGCAAATTTTAGGGTGTTACAAAAATTACGTGACTTAGTGACATGCGACGACACGACCGCAGGAGTTGCCTGGTGAGCTTTTCTCATGATTATTCTTCTTGCCATTTTTTGGCCTAATAATTTATAAAATTGTAAACTGACTTACGGAGCTAGCTATATTTCAGCCCGCCAATAGAAAATCGATTTATAGAGCTTGCAGTGTTCTAACATTCAGAAAGCATTGACATATATAACTATAGAGGCGAGCGGAGCCGCCGCCTTTAAAAACCATTCTAGTCATCTCTAAAGAAACTTTCTGTGGTGATAATTCTAGATTTGGATAAGACAAAAAAATTTAAATTTAGCCATTTAAAGAAAAATAATATAAATATTTTTTTCAAATGGATTTGTTCTAAAAATATAGTGTTTAATTAATCTAATACTATTTATTTGAGTTTATAAAATTAATATCTTTTATATATTAATTTAATTAAACTAGAATTGTTTGACTAGCGAGGAGCGAGAATTGTCTTTTTATTGCACAGACAGAGGGAGCAGTAGGTTGCTCTTCCAAGCTGCGCTGCACCGCGCGCGCAGTGCAGAGCTTCGGAGCACCAGGTCAGAGTATTTGGTCGGGGGAGGAGCAGGCGAGCAGCCATTGTAGTTCTCTGCTCTTTGCAGCAGCAGCAGCACCAGGTAGGTGATTCGTTAATGGTTTTCCGTACAATCCTTTGTTCCTGGTGGGATTGGATCGACATCTTTGAGGCTTTTACTTGTGTGCCATTAAAAAAGTTTACAATTACGTATAAATCATTAAAAAAATTGAGCTCCCACGAGTGCCATTGTTCTAAACTTCTTTGCTCTCCAAGCCATTCCGTCTGTGTTCTGTTTGTTTTTTACCGTTTGGCAGCCCTTACATATGGGTCCGATCAGTGTAAACGTCCAAAATACCCTTCTCTTGTTCTATCATCTTGCTTCTTTCTCTCTCTGTCTAGTGGGGCCAAACTGTCAGCGACCCGGCTCCACCTTCCTCATGTTGCCACCATGACCTCGCCACGGCCGATGCTTGGAGTGGAGCTTTCGCTCGCTCGCTCTCACGCTCATGCATGGCCGGGGGAGCTCCTCCCTCGGCATCCGCTGGAAGGATGCTGCCGAGGTTCTTGAGCCGCTCATGCCGTTGCTGTAGCTCCCCTTTGCTCACCCTATCCATCACCGCCTTCACCACCACCTCCGCGGTGGCCGCGCTCTCGCCGATGACCACCACACACCGCTTGGTCCCGCTCGCCATGCGATGAAAGCACGCGCATGGCGTCGTCGCCGGACTTGTTTGGGCGCCGCTTTGCTTGGGTGACCGGAACACAGTGCGCAGAGAGCTCGTCGTGTGGTCGCCGGATGGTATCGTCGTGTTCGGTTGATGCTCCGTGACGACGACGACGAGATGGCCTTCTCGACGTTGGCCTTGACACAGAGGCTGGAGAAGCCAGCCTCGCGCGCATGACACGGCCGATCTTTGGGGTCATCGAGGATGGAGATGATGAGCTGCTTGATGTCGACCTTGGCGGCGAGCACCGGGTCGCGGCGGTTGTCCCCGTGCTCGCCCTCCTTCTCTGGCGTGTTGGTGCTGCTCGCTGCTTGAACGCGGCGACGACGCGCGGCGTTGGCAAAGACGGGCGTGTCTTGCTTCCGTGCCCGCCATGGTGGAGGGGGGGGTGGAACATGACGCGGCGGCGGCGGGGCCGGCTGTGGGGAGGCGATTGAGCGCGACATTGAAGCGAGCTCGAGCGCATTGCACCGCAGCGGGTGGGAGTGGGAGCGGAGGCGGCGGCGTGGAGGAGCCCCACCGCCGAGAGGCGGCGTGGAGCGGGTCACTGAAGCGTGGCAGCGCCGCCGGGCAAACCACGGCTTGCCGCACCACGCCGCCCGCCTCCGGCCAGCGCCGCCGTGCACCTCGCAGCCTCGGCTTGCATCTCTGCGCTTGCTTGCTTGCTGTTCCTACTGGCTTTGCCGAGATGTCCGTCCTCGGCAACTGATGTAATTTGGGAGCAACGTGCAGGCGCAGGTGCCTGGCTGGACTGGATCCTCTTGCTTGCTACCTGTGGTGCCTGGCAGTCAAGTTCCCTAGCGTCCCCGCGGGGACCGCCACGCGGCCGTTCTCACAAGAGAGCCCCGTCCACAAGCACGCGCCCGCGGCGTCCGAGGCGTTCCACGCCAGGCGCTGCCCACGGCGTCACGGAACGCCAGGAGCTCACGAGGTCGTCGGCCCCCGCCGGCGCCGCGACAACGAGCATGAGCACGGGGAGCGCAGAATGGAGGCGCAAGAGAAAGAGAGAGAAAGAGAAAGTTTGGGTGGCTGACAAACGGACTCCACTGTAGGATAAAATGGTTATTTCACCTGTCTGTTTGACACCGTTAAATAGAAAAGCGGACGGAATGGCTTGGAGTGCAAAGAAGTTTAGAACGATGGCACTCGTGGGAGCTTAACTTTTTTAATGGCTTATGCGTAATTTGAAACTTTTTTTAATGGCACAAGTAAAAGCCTCGTCGTCTTTCTATTGAAATGGAATTTTTTCTACTGCGTCAGCCCGACGGCCCCACATTCCTGAGCACGCCGGCAGGGACCAGCCGAGGCGACCTCGCCGGCACCACGGTCTCTTTACATCTCTACTCTCCGACGCATTGGACGGACTCATACTCCGCTCGATCCGCCTCCGCCGGTCCTCAACCACTTAAGGCCACGCGTCAGAGGTCGGTCCCTGAGCACACTGACCTGCTTGACGAATTGCTGCATTGCAGTGCCGAATAAAAATACATGGCTCTAAGCCTCTAATCTTCTTTTCTGTCATATCTTGGCTTCGTAGTCCTCAGATGTATCCTGCTCAAGGTCTGATGACTGATTGCGAATTGGGATTCACCAATCGCCATGCCACAAGGATGCAACTTTCAAAGCTAATTTCATCGTTTGGTTATCTGATTGTTCAATGGTGGGCATTTCTTACCTCCTTGTTATAATGTTATTATATTCGGTCCTCTGTTTTCTTTCGTTTGAGATGAACGTCATTGGTAGGATATGTTTTTTGGGAAAAAATCTTGGCATAAAAAAGTGTATTGTTCTCTTGTTTGCTAAATTCTGATTTAAATTATTTTGAATATACACCGCAACATCTACCCATGTCTCATGACTCATTTTATATTTTGATCCTGATGAATTGAGATGGCCACAAAATCACAATGGGTGTTTCTATTTTATTGCACAGAGGTTCTTGGTAGACATCATACTAAGAATCTTAAGTTTTTCCATATACTTATCCATGGTATAGCATGTGCATGTTATAATCTAGATAAACAGATGTGTGCAGCGTAATGGGTTCAAACCTAGTAATGGATAAAGATAAAGGAGAGTTATAATTAATTCTCTAAAATGAACTAGAAAGTATGTATGACTCTATAGTAAGTTGGAGTCTGAAGCATCCGTTTCTGTTTATAGAAGAATAAGCTCAAGTATGAACCATCGACTCTGCTAACTACCCAAGATACACTTGGTTCTCTATAAGGCATAGATCACGTCTAAGTATGAATAGTAATGTTTCGAGGCAACACATTGAACATATGGATAACACACACATATATGAAAAAAACCATTAGGTCTGTTTACATTCCTCCAAATTCAGGAGTAGCTCATTCAATAGGGATTTTAAAGGAGTTGTTGGGTACCATCCCTTAATTTAAATACTTCTTTGCATAATGATTACAATGAAGAGATATTTGGAGCAGCAGTTCTGGTGTTGATGGAAGGAATATAATGTGATAGTTTCCATATCTGAGATGATAAAAGAAAGGATCTTATTCCAAAAGGAATTTCGGGCTGTCTACGAATAATAAACATGCTTTATCCATCTTGGATATCGATCTGTCATCCTCTGGAGGCCAATATGTTTGAAACTCGCTGGGACTGAGAGGCCTAAAAATTCCAAAGGATATGTTAGCATTGGCAGAATGTAGCATGAACCATATGATGTTGTATGTGCTGGCTTTTTGGAGCAGAAAACATAGTCCAAATTATGAATAGAAGGCAAGAAAATAGGAGTAGCTGATGCACATATCTTGATTGTAACTTTTTAACTAAACAAATGAAAGGAAAACCCCAATCCTTTGTAAACATATACATGGAACTTAGATTACTTAAACAATTGATAATGCAAACTATGGTCTCTTTGTAACATGTGTAGTTTGACCTGAAAGTTATAATGTCCTTAGGCCAAAGCATCCCATAAGTTTCCAATTATTACAAGTAAGTAAACTGATCAGCAAGTTTTATTCAGAATAACAGGGCCTGAGCATAACTGCAAACCATTTTGGCCTTAGGTTTGTCAAAAGTGGGTAGCATTTGTGCAAGAAACTGACCAAAGGGATTCACTGTTCCAGTGTTCATACCTCATTCCTGCATTGCATTGAGCTTTTCAACAATATCCGCTATGGAAGGTCTCATCTTGCGTTCATGTTCCACACATTGTAACCCAATTTCAACACACATTTTAATTTGCTGGAGGCGATCTGGATCAATTGATGTGTACTTGGATGGTATGTGGCCATCTGTCCAACTTTTTTGTACCTACAGGTTTCGATGTTCCTCCTGTTATATCATATATGCAAACTAAATCTAATCTAGTCTATTTGAAAAAATTGAAATCATGAAAATACCAAATAACATGATCTTACTTTCTCAATAAATTTTCGTCCACACTTGTCTTCAGCGTTAGGAGTATTCTTTTCTCCGGTGCTTATCTGAATGATTAGTAGACCCAAACTATATATGTCTGACTGGGTAAAGATTTCACCTCTGTATAGATATTCTGGAGCCATATATCCTCTGAACAGAGTTCATTAAAACTTATTTACTGTGATTTTTTTAAAAAAATTGAATCTAGTAATAAAGGAAAATAGTCATTTCACATTTTTTTTACTTACAATGATCCCACAACATTTTGAGTGTTCATTCGGGTTTGCTCTTGACCAAAGAGTCTTGAAAGTCCAAAATCAGCAATTTTGGGGACCATATTATCACCCAACAAAATATTTTCAGGCTTAAGATCCATGTGAACGACAGGCTGATCCATTTCCTTATGTAGGAAATGTAAACCATTGCAGATTCCTTGAACTATTCTAAACCGTGTGTCCCAGTCGATTCTATTAGATTCGGCTGAAGAAGTAGAACACAGAGATATGTAAGTAATCTTTACCAGAAACAAAAATCTTATTGCACTAATAACTCTTTTTGAATTTTTTGGTTTATAATATGAATTTTAATTACTCATTTATCTCAAGGTAGCAACTGAAAACTCAATAGGATGCAATAAAGGAATTAAATAGTGGCGAATGCTGTCGAATATTGTAGTACATGTACATACCAAATAGATAATTGTCAAGGCTTCCCTTAGGTAGATATTCATAGCAGAGAAAAATTTCAGCTATATCTACAATGATATATCTTCCATTGTGCTGCACCACCTTCTTCTGTGATTCATGACAGTAGCCCACCAACTTCACAATATTTTCATGTTGGGTTGCCATAAGATTACAGACCTCATTACTGAATGTTTTGTCCGCCACAGGACAATTTTCCCCAAGTTTCTTCACAGCAATCATTTCCCCATTCTCCGCAATTCCCTATGTCAAGTATCATATATTATGTATATTGGCATTCTGACATGTGTTCAGTCAACTTCAGAAGGCAGGAACAAATTTAAGGCGTATATATGATCATACCTGGTAGACTGTTCCAAATGCACCTTTACCAAGTTCTAGCTCAGGAGAGAAATCTTTTGTGATTTGCTTCAGGAAGCTTGCTGGTATATCCTTGGGCAATGTGCTTAGAAGACTAGACGTGCTGTTAGTAGTCATCTCTGACGATTTAGAAGGTTGTGATCTGAGCGACAGCAAGACACAGCACAAGGTATGGATGGTTAGAACATCTAATTCATGGAAATATGGCACAGTACTTAAACAACTTATGCAAGAAAGAATAAGCTAAAAAATTAGAAAAACATTAGTTAGAAAATATCCTGGTGTTTCGATGTGTTGAAGTGTTGTATATAGTATTTGTTTCAGATATGAACTATTGCATCCTAAGCTTCCACTGGCATACCCCTCAACCGGAATTAATCTAAACTCGCATTATTTTTGCTCGTTTGAAAAGTTTAAAAAGTTGGGGTGTATGTGTATCCATCTGTTTTCATAACTAAACCTGTTCGTCCATTGTGTGCAGTCCACATCAACCAAGAATGGTTGTATCCCCGAAAGATTCAGACTGGTCCAGATTATGCTGAAACTTTCATTTCAGTGTTCATAATGCATCTATCAGGCGTCAGCACAGTTTCTGTAGGGGCTTTCGGGTTTATTTTTTCCCCCTCGAATTAGATATGACAAATGATTCAGTACTAAGTTTTGTTCAACTCAGAATGCAGGTCCAATGGAACAAGCTTTCAAATGTGCGGGAGCATACAAATGCTATCACAGATGCGATGAATTAAGGATAACAGTGCGCTGCGATGGCAAGCGAAAACAAGCACAAAGCCTTCCAAAATTCGTGTGAAGAACAGTGAGGACAAGAAGACTGACCTGGAAGGGAACAGCCGGAGGATGCGGAGCAGCGCAACGACTGGGAGAGACGGATGAATCGTGAGTATCTATATGCTAAGGGCCTGTTTAGTTTCCAAAAATTTTTACGCAATACTTATCACATCGAATCTTGCGATACATGCATGGAGTACTAAATGTAGATGAAAAAAAAATTAATTACACAGTTGGGTGAGAAATCGCGAGACGAAACTTTCGAACCTAATTAGTCCATAATTAGACACTAATTACCAAATACAAACAAAAGTGCTACAGTAGCCCAAACCTAAAAAAAACTTATCTAAACGCGCCCTAACTGGCGGGGAGGAAACGCGCTTCTTGGACGCGTCGCGGCCATGGTGGAGGTGGGTACGACGCGGGTCAATCTGACAAGTCAATGGCCACACGCGTTTCTGTCAGGAATTTTTTTTTATTCCAGAGTTCAAATTTTTTGTTCATTGGAACGCTGAGTACGGAGGTGAGAGAAAAATTCCATGGTGAAGCACGTTGCCGTACCTGATGTTGTATACTTGTGTATGGACATGAGCCTGCTGCGTGGCCATGCGAAATGGTGAATGAATTGCCTTGCAGTTTCTGAACTGCAGGGATACATGGGCCCAATGTCCATGTAACTTCCATCTTATACTTCGCGTAGTCCTAAGGGATTCTACTGACGAAATGCAAAAGCTTACAAACTACGAATTGAGTTAACTTCACTTCAATGGAACGGAAGTTAATTTCGGAGCATTTTGTTATTATTACGGCATGCTATATTCAACTTCATTTTGCCTTTAAAATGTTCCCTTTTGGTTGAATTCCAATGAAAATAAGCTTTGAGAACACTTATTACGCAAACCAAATATTTCTTATCCAATGATTTACCTATTTTTCACTTCTTTCAGAACAAAAATATCACAAATGAAACAAACGTAGCAAGTAAAAGCCTCCATTAGGGAAAGAAAGATGAAGCGGAAAAGGTGCTAGGAAGAGGCTAATAAGTTAATTTCTTACTGTGCGTGTCAGTGTTGAAAAGTTGAAATCAGTTTGTCAATACCTTGTATTGTGTCCATTCTAAATTGTAAATGGATCTACCTTTTCTAGATACCAAAATGATTTATAATTATGTTTGTATATATAGTGCTAACTGTTAACTGTTAGCTAGCTAGTTTTTAGCTCTAGCCTATCCAAAAAGAGGCTAATAAGTGACCTAATCTTTTATCTAAGAGCGTCTCCAAGAGTACCTAATAATCCTTCTCAATCCTTGTTTTTTAAGGAAGAATGGAAAAAAAATTCATCTCCAACAACTCCTAAAATGACCACCTAATCTTTTAGCACTCGGCAAAAAAAGGGCCGATGCGCGTAAAGATACGCGGACGGCCCGTTGCGCGTATCCGCCCTCCCCGTTGCACGCTCCTTTTGCGCCGCCATTTTCTGCCATGGTCTCCATGTGGAAAAGAAAAAGGAGGAAATACAGGGTTCCAGGTGAGAAAATCGCAAGAGAGAAAGATCTAGTGAGAGGGCTTAAATGGATATAGAAACAAATTTAGGATTCCTGATGCAAAACATCACAATTCCTGGGACCGACCTTTTGAATTTTTTAGAAGTGGAATATTAGAAACTATTGGATATGACCGTCTTTATTCCTCCCAATAATTTTTAGGAGTTGAAAAACATCATGTTTTTAGAAAGAAAAAATAGGGTACTCTTAGAGATGCTCTAAGCCTCTAACTAGTTATTACCCAAGTAAATAATCAACAACAACTAACTCAATGTATTTTTAATCTCACCTAATAACTAATGCCAACTTATCCAAACAGGCCATAAATCTAGCGGCCCGAATTTGTGTTATTAGGGCAATCGGATAACATTAACCTATCGATAGTGCTTTCGGACTTGCTAGCGCCCGGATGTTCGATCCGGGGCGCTAGCGTCGGACGGTGCTCCCTCGCCCGCACTTGACATACTCAGCTCCCTAGCCCCCGCACCCATCCTGCTCCAGAGGCCACGCGGGCCCACACATGCGTGAGGACCACCTTGAGCCCGCTTCGTTTCACGCGCCCGCATGCACGCAGCAGCAATAGCACCAACAGGCGCGCGGTGACCCATGGCGGCATGGTGACCCACGGTGGCGCACTAGCAGCAGCATGTGCTTCCCTGAGACCTACTTTTGAAACATCCAAATGAAACTCTAAAATAGATGAAACACTTGAAACATGCATGTATAGACATAGCAACATGTGCAACACCAGATCTAAATGAAATATTTGCAACATACGTCTAAAAATAGATGAAACACTTAAAACATGCGCTTGAAATATGCGTGTATAGCCATTATAACATGTGTAACACTAAAATCTACTGAAACATCTAGATAAAATATTTGCAACATAAGTCTAAAACATCTGAAATATACGCTTGCAACATGCGTATATAGCTATTGCAACATAGGCAACATCCAGATGAAAACACTTGAAAACGTATGTCTGAACACCTGAAACACTTGAAACACGACATCGCTGGTGACCACGGCCTACCTAGTGGGGAACTATGGTAGCCCCCTCCTTGACGGGCCGGGGACTCGGCGGCGACGGACTTGGAGGCGGCGGCGAAGGCCTCAGCCTCGATGGTCGCGGCGGTGCGCTCGGCATCATGCTTCAGGACGACATCGTAGCGCTGGGAGAGGACGCTAAGCACCGCGAGCGTCTGCACAGGGCCACCAAATGCTGAGCGACGGGAGCAGCACCTCCACGACCTTGGTGCTCGTGGCAGCCGCCAGGGCGGCGTCGACGGATCCCTCAGGGGTCGTGGGCTGGCTGCCCGCGGCGACGGCTTTGGGGAGCGGGGTTGTCCTCCGCCATGGCTGTGACCTGCGGGGGAGAGTTCAGAGTGGACCACGCCGGAACCCATGGCAGCACAGGCTCAATGATGAGTGGAGGTCGCGTGAGTCGAGTGAAGCCAGGCTTCGAACGTTCTGGAGTAGTTTTTTTACAAACTTATGGAGTGGAATGTTGAGGGCAAGACGTAGTGGGACGTTCGGGCTGTCGCAGCCCACGACAACGGTAGCGTCTGGACACCCTAAGGAGAGCATTTCTATAGTGCTTTGGTAGTTGTACACATCTCCTCGCATACCGGCTTAGGAGTAGTTAGTAATTAGTAAGAATTAATAAGAGTATATCCAAATAAGTTAATGCTAAAGGATGTGTTAGCTACTATAAAATTTTTGTAAGGTGAAGAATGTGAGCAAGGGTCGTCAACGATAATACAAATAGTAGCTCATAGTTGTATTTAGTAAGAAAAAAAGAGACAGTAAAAAGCAACTAGCTAGCTCTTAGCAAAGAGCTAAGCTGGTATGCTTTTCCATCGATTCATGTCTCCATGCTCATATGTTTTTCTTTGCTAACATATCATAACATTATTTTTTGGTATCTTTTTTGACGATACTAATTATAAACTATAAATAATAATATTTTCTTATATGTATTTGGTCAAAGATGTAAATATTTGATTTCTCAAGAAATGAAAATGACACTTGTTATAAAACGGTGGGACTATCTATTTGTGAGGCTAAAAAAAGTAGGAGAGAGGGGAAAGTAGTTACATGACTTAATTTTTTTTTGGGCGTTGCCAAAGTTGTGACAAGTCATAATAGAGTTAGCGGTTGACTAATAGATGGCGTGGTCTTGATTCTATTCTGTGCACATATGGAGAATACTTTTTTTCTCTAATAAGGCTAACATTTCTATGGGCATCTTTTGAACTACGGTTTTTTTTTTTGCATTTTTATGAAAATTAATTGATTTCTATCCTATATAATTTCTGCTAATTTTTTGCTGCGTGGGTGGTGCTGGCCTAAGGACGCGGCACCAAGGCCTTGTTTAGTTAGCGAAATTTTTGGCGAAATGGTATTGTAGCATTTTCGTTGTTATTTGGCAATTAGTGTCTAATCATAGTCTAATTAGGCTTAAAAGATTCGTCTCGTGAATTTCGTCTAAACTGTGTAATTAGTTTTATTTTTTATTTATATTTAATGCTTCATGTATAGGTCAAAGATTCGATGTGATGGAGAATCTTGAAAAATTTTGCAAAATTTTAGAAACTAAACAGGCACCAAGTCTAAGTCAATAGTTGATTCTTGCAAGAATAGACAGCATTTGGTGCCTTTGGTTTTGGTGCCTCCGCAGCTTTCCTCCAGCCTTTTACTGTAGTTCGCAGCACACAGCTTGAAGCGTGGGACTCGGAACTCGGAAGAGACGCCACCATTGGAGGAGCTCTCTCCTCGCTGAACATCATCAGGTAAAGGTCTCTCGTCTCTGTTGCTGCTGCTGACTAACTAGCGCGGGATGAAATGAATTGTGGGGTTTTGTTTTGTGATTCCGTTTATTTTCTGATGATAAATCGTGGGTTAATAAAGAATAATAAAAGCACAAGAAACAGATAGGAAACACCCCATCCGTTCTCCCATGTCACCGCTCAAGATCCCGCCAGCATCCCGCCGCCGTATCATCCCTGGAGCTCGAGGCGCGCGCCGGCACGGCCAGCCGGAGCGACCTCGCCGCCTCCTTTGGCTGCTTAATCGCAACTCCCCCGTGTTCCTTTCCACCCGTCGGGTGTGACGCCGGACACGCGCACACGCAACCTGCTCGAACAATCGCCGCACCGCCGAGCGCCCCTGACGGATTGCAATCCTAATCCTCTGATGCTGCTCCGCTCTGCCCACCACTAGATCCACGACCAAATTCCACATATTCATTGGAAGGGATGCCGGGAAGTGATGAGAATCGTAATGTCCTGACAATTCCCTGCTGGTGCTGGTTGATTAATGAACAAAGCTATTTCCTTGCATAGCCCGTGTATCTGTGACATCCATTTCATTTGCTTTCGGAAGAAACCATAATAACAGGATGTTGTTCTTTGTAATTTCTGAAGAGAGGAGCATCCTTTTTGCTCCAAGACTAAACCTTGTAATTTTGTTTGAGATATACATGGCGCCATCCGGCCATTATCTTTGGTGAGCTGTTCCTGACTCTGATTATCATTGACAGTAGTAAAATCTGCTTTGTGAGGGCCACACTTTCATAGTGAACCTACGGGTTATTATATTTGATGAGGTTTCTAGCTAATTTTTCACTGTCACGTGTTGAAACTTATTTAACGCATAGCACAGTGTGCAGAATGTAAATATTGCAAACCAAATATACTGGGAGCGCAACCGAATAACAATGGTAGTTATGATGAATTCTCTAAATCAAACTGCATAAGGTTACTGTTTCTAAAAATGGTTGCCTCTTCCCACTGTAGGAATATTAATTGCCAATGTTACATTGGAAGCAATCCCATGGACGTTTCCAGTTAATTTGATTCCATTACTTACAATAGCTTATTATGCAATCTGCAACAAATTTATGTTTTTTCCCATTCAGCAGAGATGGCAGAGGCAGCACTCCTTGCTCTCTCGAAGATTGGGTCCTATTTAGGAGGAGAAGCAGCTACCTTCATTGCAACCAAATTTTCTAATTTGATCGAGCTACCAAACACTGTGCGGCGTATTCGTAGGGAACATTTGATGATGAACATCTTTATACGGAAGACAGGTGCATCCTGTCTCAGTGATGAGCTCCTCAAGGCTTGGATCACAGAAGTGAGAATACTGGCCTACTGTGTCGAGGACATAATGGACAATTTTTCATATCATTCTCTTCAATTCAAGCAAGACCCTAAAGGGAAAAAGTTGGCCAATGGGTTAAGCTATGGTCTAGTGTTTAGTGGAATTGCTGATGATTTAGCTCAGATAGAGAAGGAAATTGAGCATGTTTCGAAGTTGAAGAATCTGTGGTTGAACTCAGTCCATGAGCATCTTCCTACTCAAGTTAGCAGTCCTGAACAGCAATTCCCTCAATACAGTTTGCCCCAACTTGTAAAGGATGAAAACCTGGTGGGGTTAAAGGAAGAAAGAGAGCAATTAAAGGAATGGTTGATTCCC
Source organism: Miscanthus lutarioriparius (assembly GCA_904845875.1). NCBI lineage: Eukaryota > Viridiplantae > Streptophyta > Magnoliopsida > Poales > Poaceae > Miscanthus > Miscanthus lutarioriparius. The sequence goes on from CAJGYO010000010.1 coordinate 79,464,812, forward strand.
AATGCACCTGTCAACATGAAAAATATGCCAGCTCTCAAGGTGGTATCTTTGTTGGGTATGGGTGGGATGGGAAAGACCACCCTGCTCACTTAGTGTGTATGATAAACTGAAAGATATCTTCGAAATCCATGCTTGGCTCACTGTCTCACAAACATACAGAAGTGTAGATGCTTTGCTGAAGGAGCTACTAAAGATTGTTAGTGCCTCTGAGCACACAACAACAGCTCATGTTAACAGTGTCAATCAGAAGGAAGTGACTGTACCAGTTGACATTGATGTAGGACACAAGAAACAGCTGAAACCAGATGATATCGACAAAATGAGCATCTTAGACTTGAAGAGTAATTTAAAGGCAGTCCTGAAACATAAGAAATATATAGTTGTGTTAGATGATGTATGGCCTAGTGCAAGCGGTAGAGTCTTACCGCCTGTGACCGGAAGGTCCCGGGTTCGAGTCGCGGTCTCCTCACATTGCACAGGCGAGGGTAAGGCTTGCCACTGACACCCTTCCCCAGACCCCGCACAGAGCGGGAGCTCTCTGCACTGGGTACGCCCTAGATGATGTATGGGATCGTTGAGTTCATGATGGAATAAGCGATGTGTCTGAAGATTGTGGGAAGGAAAGTCGCATTGTCATCACAACAAGGAAACAGGATGTAGCTGCTCTTGCCACACCAGGTTACCAGCTCAACCTGAATCCATTAGACATCAAGGATGCACTCCAGCTCTTCTGTACAAAGGCTTTTCCCAGCAAAACCCACTTTGATTGGATATCAGAACTTCTTGAGTGTGCTAATGATATGATGAAGACGTCTGAGGGTCTTCCATTGGAGAAGTGCCCACTCGAGCTTATAGAGCTTGCTAATCATATTGTTAGGAAATGTGAGGACTTCTCGGTGGCAAAGTGTCCATCTGAGCTTCAGGATCTTGCTACTTATACTATAAACAAATTTAAGGGTTTATCACTATCAGCATGCCCATTAGAGCTTCAGAATCTAGCTACTCTTATTGTAAAACAGTGTGAGGATTTACCTCTGGTAAAGTGTCCATCAGAGCTTCAGGAGATTGCTATTGATATTGTAAAGAAATGTAGGGGTTTGCTGCTGGCTATTGTATCAGTAGGCAGTAGGTTGTCTTCAAGGAAGCAGATAGTGCCAGTTTGGAGGCAGATGTGCAATGAGCTTGTGAGCTGGAAAAAGATGACCAGGTTCGAGGAATTCTAAATCTTAGCTACTATGACTTGCCAAGTGACCTTCGAAACTGCTTCCTATACTGCAGCCTGTTTCCGGAAGATTACCACTTCTCAAAGGATGACCTTGTGCGACTGTGGGTTGCTGAAGGATTTGTTGAAAAGAAAGGGGATAGCACTCCTGAGGAGGTAGCAGAGGGCTATCTTACCAAGCTGATCCACCGCAATATGCTGCAACTTGTGGAAAATGATGAGCTTGGCAGGGCGAGTACATGCAAAATGCATGACATTTTAAGAGAGTTGGCCCTTTGCATCTCTAAAGCGGAAATGTTTGGTACAGTAAACGATTTTGGTGCAATGGTGCAGATGGGCACAGATGTTCGTCGCATATCTTCTTATGGATGGAAGAAGATGAAAAAGAATAAATCCAAGATGAAATTTCCATACCTCCGAACCCTGATGGCAAGTGATACCATTGTGGACTATGTACCATCAATACTATCTGAATCAAAGTACCTTACTGTCCTTGAGCTGCAGAACTCTGATTTCCAGGAACTGCCTACATCTATAGGGAATCTGTTTAATCTGAAATACATTGGCCTAAGAAATACAAGAATAACATCTCTGCCAGACTCCATTAAGAATCTCTGCAATCTCCAAACTCTTGATGTCAAATCAAATAGTATAAAAGCACTGCCACCTGGTATAGTGAAGCTCACTAAGCTAAGGCACCTTCTTGCTGACAAATTTGCTGATAAGAACCAGTCAGAGTTTCGGTACTTCGTCGGAGTGGAAGCTCCGGAAGGGCTTTCGAACCTTGAAGATTTACAGACTCTTGAGACTGTGCAAGCAAGCATGGAGTTGCCGGAGCAACTTGATAAGCTTTTGCAACTAAGAAGCCTGTGGATAGATAACATCACTTCTGCCCACTGTGCAGGGCTTTTTGCTACCTCCACTTCTTTCCAGTTTGCTTCTATCTGCAGCTGATGAAAATGAGACACTTCTCTTGAATCATTTCAATCCGACTTGCATGAAGCTCCACAAGCTAATTGTAAGAGGATCTTGGTCTCTAACGGATTGTCCAATACTTCAGAACCATGGCAGATATCTCAAGTATCTTGCCCTAAGCAGATGCCATTTTGTAGGAGATCCGCTGGTGGTTCTAGCATCTACTGTACCAAACATCATGTATCTGAGACTTAACAATATACCTAGTCCACTTACTTTGGACCTTCCAGAAGGATCCTTCCCACACCTGAAGATACTAGTTTTGAAGAACATGAATGATGTCAGCCTTCTGAAAATTAGTAATGGACTAATGGTGCACTTCAAGTCATAGAATGTCTATATGTCACATCACTGCCAAAATTGGAGACAGTCCCTCGAGGTATCAAATCCCTGGGCTCCTTGAAAAAGCTCTGGCTGCTGGATCTCCATAGTAACTTCAAGGCTCAATGGGACATGGCTGGAATGCAGAAGGATCTACAGCATGTTCTGGAGATACGTGCCTAACAGCAGAAGCTTTGTTTGTGTTTGTCAAACGTGGCTGCTCTTTCAGTAGTAAAAGTGTGCCACGATGCAACTGTGTCCACTCCAAAATCCATCAAGTTTGCAGTTAGACATTAGGGATAGCTGCATTTGTCAATCTGGATCATTTGTCAGATGTTGTTTTCGAAATAATAATTCCTGAAACATGGTTTGCTGTCTTTGCCATCAGTATGCAATCTAGACTTACCAATGTCGATGTTCTTTTTTCTAGTTGTATCTAAGGCGCCAGTTCATTTAAGAACATTACTCTATTCCTACTGAATTTGCAATGTTATTACTATGTCAGCTAAAACTTTTTCTTGTATCACACATATGCTTCTGTTGAAATGAACTAGTAGGGCCTTACAGTGCCGTTCCTTGTATGTTCATTATTATCTACTCCATCTATTCCAAATTATAAGCCGTTTGGGTTTTTTAGATACATAGTTTTTTTTTATTCCAAATTATCTGCTCCATCTATTCCAAATTATCATCGCATTTGGATCGGTGCCAATCTTGTTCTCTAGAAGAAAATCATCAAAGTCACCCATTCCAGCATGCTCGGTGGCCATTTGGGTTTTCTGGTCACCTATATGCAACTGAAGCAAATCTTTTCCTGGCGAGGGATGAAGTCTGCAGTTCGCGATTTTGTCAAATCGTGTCTCATTTGCCAGTGCACTAAACTGGATAGGGCCCGTCTTCCGGGTCTTCTTCAACCCTTGCATGTGCCCGCCTCAGCGTGGCAAGTGATCTCTATGGATTTCGTGGAGGGTTTGGCCCGCTCTAATCATGCCAACTCTATATTGGTGGTCGTCGATTCCTTCACCAAATACGACCACTTCCTTCCTCTGTCTCACCCGTTTACGTCGGCCGACGTTGCTAAGGTATTCCTCAACAATGTTTATCACCTACATGGGTTGCCCACTGCTATTGTCTCAGATCGTGATCGCATATTCACGAGTCAGTTATGGAGGGAATTGTTCGTGTTGGCAGATGTCCAGTTGCAAATGTGTTCTAGCTACCATCCTCAATCCGATGGTCAGACAGAGCGGCTCAATCAAACAATGGAAACTTTCCTTCGTTGTTTCTCCAATACTTGTCTGACGAAGTGCTATGCCTGGTTGCCTCTTGCGCAACGACTGCGCGTTCACCCTTTGAAGCTCTGTATGGATACCCTCCGTGTCATTTTGGCATCTCTGCTTTGGACTCAGTTGATGTGCCGAGCAATGATTGACCTTATCCACCAGCATTTGTGTTGTGCTAAGGAGCGTATGAAGCATCAAACCGACAAGAAACGATCCGAGCACCAATTCCAAGGGGTGATCTGGTGTTTGTCAAGCTCCAACCTTATGTTTAGTCTACCTTGGCGCCGAGGGCTAACCAGAAGCTTGCATTCAAGTTCTATGGTCCCTATCCGATGATGATCGCTCACATTGGTTCTGTTGCTTAGAAGCTTGAGCTGCCAGTTACCTCTGCCATTCACCCGGTGTTTCACGTTTCACAATTGTCGATAAAAGATGCTCGGCAGTCCACCGAGGGGTATCCCACGATGGTAGATTTGTCGGTGGGGATGCGCGTAATCAGGAACCAGATGGTGACACAAGGCGCAGAGACAGCGATTTAGACAGGTTCGGTTGTCCGTCGATCGACGTAATACCCTACGTCCTGTGTCTTTGGTGTATTGTATTGAATACATGATGTCGAGTAGAGGACCCCTACCTCTCCTTATATACTCTGGAGGGGCAGGGTTACAAGTAAAGTATCCTATTTGGTACTATACAATGTCTTGCGGTGCACGCCTTGATCTTATGGGCCGGGCCACCTCCGATGGTGCGCCCCATGTCTTGGGGGCCATACCCCCACAGTTAGTCCCCGAGCTCGACAAGAGGGTGGCGCAGATCACGTGGTGCCGTGGTCATAAAATAGAAGACCACCGAAGCAGTGCACTAGTTCCCCATGCGTAGCCTCGAGATGAGAACAAGCACATTCATCGCAAGGTGAAGTGTGCCCACTTAATCCCCGAGCACGCTAGAAGATGAAGAATGAATCTTGTAGCGAGGTCAAAGAAGTCTCAAAGCTTGCGACGCTGCGACATGCGGCGTATCAAGACCCCCGACGTCTTTGCCCAAGATCAGCACCATGATTCGAACAGCATGGAGCAGCTTGATAGCACACCGACGAGACATAGCAAGATCCAAGCAGCAAGGGAGTCCCCGGCGTCGCTGGCGATGTCCGAGCACCGAGGAGCGAGGAGTTCCCGGCGTCATCGGGCGATGACCGAAAGCACCGAGGGCGAGGAGTCCCCGGCGTCGCCGGCGATGTCCGAGCATCGAGGAGCGAGGAGTCCTCGGCGTCGCTGGCGATGTCCGAGCACCGAGGAGCGAGGAGTCCCCGGCGTCGTTGGCGATGACCGAGCACCGAGGAGCGAGGAGTCCTCAGCGTTGCTGGCGATGATCGAGCACCGAGGAGAGAGGAGTCCTCGGCGTCGCTGGTGATGTCCGAGCACCGAGGAGCGAGGAGTTCCCGGCGTCGCTGGCGATGACCGAGCACCGAGGAGCGAGGAGTCCCCGGCGTCGCTGGCGATGACCGAGCACCGAGGAGCGAGGAGTCCCCGGCGTCGCTGGCGATGTCCAAGCACCGAGGAGCGAGGAGTCCCAAGGTCGCCGGCGATGACCGAGCACCGAGGGAGCGAGGAGTCCCCGCGTCGCCGGCGATGTCCGAGCACCGAGGAGCGAGGAGTTCCCTGCGTCGTGGCGATGACCGAAAGCACCGAGGCGAGGAATCCCAACGTCGCCGGGCGATGTCCGAAACACCGAGGAGCGAGGAGTCCACGGCGTCGCCGGCGATGTCCGAGCACCGAGGAGTCCCCGGCGTCGCTGGCGATGACCGAGCACCAAGGAGCGAGGAGTCCTCAGCGTCACTGGCGATGATCGAGCACCGAGGAGCGAGGAGTCCTCGGCGTCGCTGGTGATGTCCGAGCACCAAGGAGCGAGGAGCGAGGAGTCCCCGGCGTAGACGGCGATGACCGAGCATCGAGGAGCAAGGAGCGAGGAGTCCCCAACGCAGGCGGCGATGACCAAGCGCCGAGGAGCGAGGAGCGAGGAGCGAGGAGTCCCCAGCGTAGGCGGCGATGACCGAGCACCGAGGAGCGAGGAGTCCCCGGCGTCGCTAGCGATGACCGAGCACCGATGAGTCCCCGGCGTAGGCGGCGATGACCGAGCACCGAGGAGCGAGGAGTCCCCGGCGTCGCTGGCGATGACCGAGCACCGAGGAGCGAGGAGCGAGGAGTCCCTGGCGTAGACGGCGATGACCGAGCACCGAGGAGCAAGGAGCGAGGAGTCCCCGACGTAGGCGGCGATGACCGAGCGCCGAGGAGCGAGGAGCAAGGAGTCCCCGGCGTAGGCGGCGATGACCGAGCACCGAGGAGCGAGGAGTCCCTGGCGTCGCTAGTGATGACCGAGCGCCGAGGAGCGAGGAGTCCTCGGCGTCGCTGGCGATGACGGAGCACCGAGGAGCGAGGAGTCTCCGGCGTCGTTGACGATGATCGAGCACCGAGGAGTCCCCGACGTAGGCGGCGAGGTCCGAGCACCGACGTAGCTGACGACGTCCATGCGGTGAAGTGTGCCCACTTAGTCCTCGAGCATGAAGAATCCGAGCGTTGAGGAGTAACCGGCGTAGCTGGCGATGAAGCATGAGCGGCGAATAGTCTGGTCAACTGGTCGGCGGCGAAGTGAACATTGAGTAGAAACGATCGACGAACAGTTCGATCAACTGGTCGGCGATGGAGTCTATGAACCAAGCGGTCCGACCAGTTGATCAGTGGAGAAGTCCGAGCACCAGGTGGTCCGATCACCTGGACGATGATCCTGCAATACAAACATGTAGAACGGGTAGTACATGATGCACAAATAAATAAACTTCGGAGAAAAATCAGCAATGGTGATGAAACGGCGTATGCAGTTCGGCGATCAGTTGGCATGAAAATATATTTATGTTTAATATAAACCGCCCGAACAGTTAGTGTGTAGCTGAGTCTCCAGCCCTAGCTAGCCCATAGTCCATAACGTCGAGCGCGGAGCCCGTGCACGTGTAGGAGGAACATGCATGACCAAGGAGCCACTGCCGACCACCCATAACGCAAAGCGCGGAGCCCGTAGCACGTGTAGGGAGGAGCCGGAGACAGGGCCGTCTCTGGAGGCGTCCGAGCATCAACGCGACTGTTCGGGGGTTCGAAAAATCGTTTGGAGAGCAAACATGGAGAAAACAGTTTGAAGAAATATTATGACAATATATGGAGATTGGAGAATATTTAGAAGAATATTAAAACGTGACTTAGCTTTAGACAGAATGTCTGCTCAGCGGCGTATGACGTTATCTGGGCGGCGACGCGGGCAGCTCGCTTGCAGCTCGACGGCGACGAGGGATGTCGGTGAGGGCCGCCGAGTAATGACGACGACACAACGGCGAGGGCCATCGGCGAAGGATATCGGCGAGGGCCACCGAGCGGTGATGACGAGTCGACGGCGAGAGACGTCGGCGAAGGCCATCGAGCGGTGACGATGAGTCGATGGCGAGGGACATCGGCGAAGGCCGCCGAGCGGTGACGATGAGTCGACGGTGAGGGACGTCGGCGAAGGATGTCGGCGAAGGCCGTCGAGCGGTGACGACGAATCGACGGCGAGGGACGTTGGCGAAAGATGTCGGTGAAGGCCGCCGAGCGGTGACGACGAGTCGACGGCGAGGGACGTCGACGAAGGCCGCCGAGGGAGCGGCGGCGAGTCGTCGACGAGGGACATCGGTGAAGGATGTCGGCGAAGGCTGTCGAGCGATGACGACGAGTCAACGGCGAGGGACATCGGCAAAAGATGTCGGCGAAGGCCGCCGAGCGGTGACGATGAGTCGACGGCGAGGGACGTCGGCGAAAGATGTCGGCGAAGGCCACCGAGGGCAGCGGTGGCGAGTCGTCGACGAGGGCAACGGCAGCGAGTCATCGACGAGGGCAGCAGTGGCGAGTCGTCGACGAGGGCTGATGAGCGCAGCGGCGGCGAGTCGTCAACGAGGGCCAACCAGAGCAGCGGCGGCTAGTCGTCGACGAGGGCTGACGAGAGCAGCGGCGACGAGTTGTTGGTGAAGACGACCTCGGAGGTGGTTCCGAGATCGGATCTGCTGTCGCAGGGGCTGGTGTAGTAGCGATGAATCATCGTCGTGGACCGGGATGGATCTCCACGAGATTGACGACGAGAACGCGTTGTTGATTTGAGATCCATCTAGCTCGCCATGGATCAAGCGCACACCCCTACCTGGCGCGCCAACTGTCGATAAAAGATGCTCGGCAGTCCACCGAGGGGTATCCCACGATGGTAGATTTGTCGGTGGGGATGCGCATAATCAGGAACCAGATGGTGACACAAGGCGCAGAGACAATGATTTAGACAGGTTCGGGCCGTCTGATCGACGTAATACCCTACGTCATGTGTCTTTGGTGTATTGTATTGAATACATGATGTCGAGTAGAGGACCCCTGCCTCTCCTTATATACTCTAGAGGGACAGGGTTATAAGTAAAGTATCCTATTTGGTATTATACAATGTCTTACGGTGCACGCCTTGATCTTATGGGCCGGGGCACCTCCGATGGTGCGGCCCATGTCTTGGGGGCCATACCCCCACAACAATTGAAGTCGGTAGTCACATCAGGTACTCCACTTTCCTCTCCTCTGCCAATAGATATTGATCTGCCTTCGGTGCCTATAGCTGTGTTGCAGCGCCGTTTCCATCCCACGGAGGTCGGTTCAGTCGAATAGGGTCTCATTCAGTGGTCCAATTGGCCGGCTCATATGGCGACCTAGGAGACATTGGATCATCCGCGCCAGACGTTTCCTAGAGCTCCTGCCTGGGGACAAGCACGCTGGCCTTCAAGCATTGGGAACTGCTACTAGCCCTTCTCCTTCCAGCCACAGGATGTGGAGAATCATGGGCCTCGCAGGAGTGGACCCAGCGTGTGCCGTGTGGGTTTGACTAGTGCCTGTGTGCACGAGGTGGGCAAGGCCCATGTAACTAAGTATATGATGAGCTACGGAGAGTGGAGAGACAGGCATCACGAAATTTGTAAACAAACTCTGAATACTCGTTAACCCTGTCCTCGCCGATGCATCGTCTTCCTTGTGTTGTTCATCCTCCTCTGTCCCCAATTTCTCCACCATTTTCTCAAATCTGCTGTTAACACCGCCCTCCCCCTACACGCAGATCTGCAGCTCTCCCAAAACTATATTATATATACAAATTCAAGAGGCAATCTCATGTCGTTGTGCGTTCCAAGTTCCTGGATCCATGACGATCAGCTCGGCACGAGGGTCTCAGTCACCCACCTGCCAGCTCGCGCGAGGTTCTTGGCTGCCTGCATCACGCGCTCGTAGCTCACCCGCCCAGACTGCATCCATCTAATGGCTACACCAACACCAATGCAAGGCTCCCGTACGACTGATCTGTATCTATATTGCAACTTTTATCTATGAGAAATCAATTTTTTTAGTTTTTGCGGCAATGCACGAAATTAGTTACCTGGCATACCCTTGAAGTCTGAAAGGCCATTTTACTCTATATGCGTTGTTGAAAAAATCCTAAAAAAAATACTAGACCATTGTATGATGCTGGCAGAACAACTCTTACGAGCTTGGAATCAATGTATCCAGCTATTCTCAACATCAATATGCATACGAGATTTATTTATGGGTTATTACACATGCACCTATTTTATTTATTGATTTTTGTAAAAAAAGCTCAAGGGATAAAGACGGTAATGAAAAAAAGCCCGCTCTCCTTCCGCTTCCAGCAGCCACCAGCCTGGCGCGTGAAGGATACGCGACGCCACAAAACTCATCTTCCGGGCAATAAAACCCTGTAGCGCATCGGCATCGCCTCCTAGAGCAATCCCCAGAGTTTTCGATTCCCGCAGCCTGATCTCGATCTCGATCTGATGCTCCTCCCTCCTCGCCTGATGTCCGCAGGTGCTCCTCCCTCCTCGCCCAATCCCCTCTCCTCTCGAATCGTCGCCCCTTCGGATCCCGTTGCGATGCCGAGCCCTCCTCCGGCCCCACCCGCGGTGGCGGAGGATGAGGAGCGGCCATGGCCGCCGATTAAGATGAAGCGTTTTCCGTACGCCGTGTACTGCGTGTTCGGTGGCATGGGCCGCACCGGGGAGAACCTCCTCGCCGCTTGCGTCGGGATCCACTATCTGCTTATCATGGTCAATCTCCTCTCCTTCTACACAGACGGTGAGCAGGCCCGCTTCTGGACACTCGTCAGCCGCGTCGTGCGGTCCCTCTGCTACGCCTCCACGACGCTCATCACGTGCACGCTCATCACGTGCGTGTTCATCCGCTGCTACATGCGCGTGTATGGGGGGTACCACGTGACGTTCGATCCGCCGCAGCAGCACCTGGCGCCCGCAGCGGCAGCGGAGCAGCTCCCACCTCCCCCTCCGGAGATGGACATGTGTTAGGTTTGGTCCGTGTGTGCGGTATGTGTTTTCTTGCTGGCCCCAGGTGCCTTCTCTAACCCATTCTTCAAGTATCTGTTTTAGTTGCTTAATTACAGGTGTTGCTGCTCTCCTTGTTCAAAAGGTACATTCCCTCCCAATCCCGGCCCTATCTTTGATTATATTCAGCATCTTTAATGTCGTATTGCTTAATTATGCAGCTATAAGTATCTGAAATCTGAAGTACTAAGTTTTCAAACGGATTTTAGGTTCCATATATAATATAGTTTTCTGTTGCCCATATGATTTGGTGCAGATTTCTTTGCTTCTGCTAGACAATCTGTTTTCGATTTGTTTAGGCACCACTAGAAATTCGAAGATGCTTTAGGCGCTTCTGGTTTAGCCATTAAATGGTATGTTTTTCAATTCTATGCTCAATCTATCTTTTATAAAACAATGAATCCACAATGTATTCATACTTAAGTAGTTGCATTGTGGTATGTTTTTCCGCGTTTATTACTTTCTGTCTTTTGTGTTATTTGTGATAAACAGGCTTTGTGATGAAAGGAACAATGGGAAGGACCAGCGTGCTGAAAAGATTTTGCTTTCTCTTGCCCTTACCTGCCGAAGGAAAGATAGAAGATAAATGGTGGCAAACATCAGTGGAAGCACATCACTTGATGGCCCGATCTGAACGTGACCATCACAGAGAAGTGAAGTAAAAGAGCAACCTGTTGAGTGCCATGATAACAAAAATGCTAGCGCGCTAAATCAGGACAGAACTCAAGTAGAGCTGGAAAATACTGCAAACCAAGTGGGAGAAGAACCAAGTTCGAAGTTTTTAACTGGAATAGCTATTACTTTTGTGCAGTTCGAAGTTTCTCATTTGCAATAGCTACTTTTTATTTCATAGTTTGTTCAGTATCTTTAGGAAAGATTGAATAAGATATAGTTTTTTATGTCTCTAAAAGAATTTCCAGTTGCCATTGTCTGTCCTGGAGTAGTCTGCTAGAAATAAATTTGTTTGAGTTCTTAATAATTTATCACTTTGTCTCTTGTTACTTGGCTTTCTTTTGTTTTCTGTGTTGTTTCTGCTGGGTTTTTGTCACTCCTGGTGACCCAAGTGTGACCTCTGTAGTATATGCAAAGAAATATTACTAGTGTTGAAAAAGGTCTGAATTTTTTTTTAAAAAAAATGGTGCAGAACAAAGATTTCTATAGTTTATTAGTTACATGGTTTTCAGTATCTGACTGTAATGTGAAAATGCGACAATAGACAACTAGCATCCTGTACTTCCATTGCACGCTGATTGGGAAGTCTAATTGAATTGTGGTTACTGCCTGACTGGTGGTGTTGGGTCTCACACAGAGGTGATATGCGACATGTGCCAATGGCTACGTGATCCCTTTCCACAAAATGGAACAGCTAAGGATTTTATTTTCCCTTTCTGTGCGCATAAAAAATGAAATGAACTGACTATTAATACAATTGTACTGTGTCACACTAATTCTGTTTCATGTTTTGGAATCATGTAGTTACTTGATATATGCCAAAACTGCTAATCTGATAGTATTTTCTTGTTAGTGATGCTGATAGCTAATCTAACATTTTGTTTGCGTGACCTTTTGAATTATTATTTTGCAAACCTTCAGGTCCGGGGACAAAGATAATGCCAAATATCGTCTAGTTGGTGTCATTGAGCATTGCCGGAGGACCATAACATGGGGGCACTTTGTCGCTTATGTGAGAGAAAGCAGGATTGTCAGTGAGGTGGAGACGAGCAATAGCTCTTCCTCATGGTTTCGTGCAAATGATAAAAGCATTAGAGAAGTCTCCCTAGACGAAGTTCTCAAGTGCGAGGCTTTTTCCTTCTTTTCTATGAGAAGGTAGAAGCTTGAGACATGCATCATATTATGCCCAAGTAATAGCAATCAAATGGCATTGGCAAGTATGATTTGGTTTGCTAAGGATCCATTCAGTGCACTCAGTCCATACATGTACTGCTTTTGCTGAGGCATTGCAGGGCACCTGGTTAATGGCGGCTTGTAACCAGTTGGGGAAATTGTTACCTAATCTGTTCTTGCTCTTTTAGAAGGAATTAGGGCATGCTGTATTGGCTGAACAGGGTAGGAAATTGATCATAGAGTCACACCATGGCCTGGTTTTGTTAGATGATACTCGATCTTACATGCCAGGGGTTCACATTTTGTGACCACCTGCGATTTAATACAGATGTAAGGTGACATGTGTTCATGATTTTGGTTATGGAAGCATTTACTTGTTTTGTGAATTGTGGTTGCCAAGGATTTTTCTGTTTGATTGCCTTGGAGAATGACAGTGTAGGGTGCTCCTGGTTGATCAAGATGGCTTAATTCTGATTGCAGGCTGCTAGAACAATCGTTTTTTCACAACGCTGATTTGAAAGAAGCGCTCGATGAAAATTCAAGGGGATGTGTGTATTTTTCTTGAATACGCAGGAGATCTGCGTATCATTGCATTATAGAGCGAAAAGGATTAGCCCCTTACAAGCACCACCACCTCACTCCTGGCCGGACTGTGAGGGGTTGTTTCAATACATCGAATCACTTAAACTAAAGGAACTAAGAAAGAGATGAGAGGGGTTGTTTCAATACATCGAATCACTTAAACTAAAGGAACTAAGAAAGAGATGAGACCTGACCACAAAGAACACCAACCAACTAAACCAATGTAATCTATCCTAGCCCAACATCGTGACCCAGACCTAGCGTGAGCAGGCCACGCGCTCCTGCCAAGCACCAAAGGTGATATTTGTTTCTGAACTCTTCAAGCGTCCTGGTGATGCAGGGGTGAGACCCTTCAAAAACGCAAGCATTTCTATGCTTCCAAAAGATCTAGGAACCTAGAATGATCATTGTGTTCAGCCCCTTTTTCTTCTCCTTTGGAATTCTCTTGGTTGCTTTTCGCCACCAATCAGCAAATGATTTCTCTCGCCTTGTGGGAGTCCAATCTTGCAGTCCCAAAGGAGTCAGAATCCGTGACCAAAATTCTCGAGCAAGGACACATGTAGTAAGCAGATGCTGGACCGTCTCATCTTCTTGATCACACAAGGGGCAGTGGGTTGGGTGAGGTAATCCTCTCTTGGCCAATCGGTCCGCCATCCAGCACGGCTAGCCACAAAAATAATTTGCACTTTGCTGGTGCCCAGGATGTGTGTATCATGGTAAGCTGAGTGTGGATGTATTTGTTTTGGTCCGTGCATGTGGTATGTGTTTGCTTGCTGGCCCCAGGTGCATTTTCTAACCCATTATTCAAGTCTCTGTTTAGTGTTTAGTGTTGTTGCTCTCCTTGCTCAAGGTACATGCCCTCCCCCTTCGGACCATATCTTTGATTCAGCATCTTTAATGTTGTAACTGTTCAATTGTGCAGCTGTAAATATCTGAAATCTGAAATATTAAATTTTGAAACAGAAAATATCTGGATGTTAGGTTCCATATATAGTTGTCTGTGGCCCATATGGTTTGGCACAGATTTCTTTGCCTGTGCAAGACTTCTGTTTCCAATTTGTTTAGGCACCAATGGAAACTGGAAGATGCTTAAGGTGTTTCTGGTTTAGCTATTAAATGGTATGTTTTTCAAATCTTTGTTCAATCTATCTTTTATAGAACAATGAGTCCACAATTCTTAATGTTGTAGATGATCGACATGCTCGTTTTAGATCTTCCTAGTGTAGGTTATCCTCTCCTCGATGCTAGAATCTGGGAGCATTTTCATGTTGCTGCTCCCTGCGTTGTATTTCTGTCAGTGTTTATAGCGTGGATTGTTCTGTTTACAAATTCTACTAGTGTATGTTGCTTTCTTAGTTTCTTTTGTTAGTACAGTCGTTGATTGGGTGCATTGCGCGATAGTTTCACTGTGTTTGACCATTTCTTGATTTTACAGCATGTAAATTCTTTTGTCACATGACCCATCTTTTAGCTGTGAAATTAAATGCGAATGTCTTTCATATATTTAACAACCTGACTTGATTACAAAAGATCACGAGTCCATGTTGAATCAGCACTAAGCATCTGAAGATTGTTAGAAGTGCAATCCTTTTCTAGAAATTATTTCACTCGAGAAGGATGCATTTACTTGGACCTGTCAACATATGTATGATATCTAACGTCATAATGTTCAAGTGCAGGTTATGACAAGGATGAATGACCCGGTTCAGGCAAGTCTTCACCGACTACAAGTGGAAGACAGATGCTCAATCGTATATGTTGTGCACATAGCATTGATGAAATACTGAGGCAAGCTCGTTTGCTAAGACAGTCTGAATCCTATGACGCAGATTCATTTTCTTTATATATAGTAGATTGTTCCCCTTTTATGGGAAAGCTGATGTTTTGAATCTCGCTATGGGCATCAGATGCCAACCATTGTACTATAGGGCATAGGCATGCATATTCCATCACTATTATTTGAACCACTTAATAGTTTTATCAGGCTGCAAAAGCCTCAGCTTGGAATGGTAGTATATATATGCATATACGTGGCTCAATGGGCTTGCAGTACCATGTACATGGGAACTACAGCTGTACATGGACTGAGTGTGTTGTGTACTCTAAAAGTACATGGGAACTACAGCGTTTTATTTTGAATGTGCTTATCGAATTCAGAGACCATTCAGCCAGCAGAAGCATTACAATTCAGTATGTACAGATTATGTGTAGCCTACCTCTGAAAAACAGTTTGTGTCTGTCAGTGTGTTACAACTCACAAGTTAAGCTTGATCTGTTTTATCTGTTGGTGCGTCACAGACTGAGCTTCCTGTGTATTGTGTACTGCTCAAAAGAGTGTCGGTGTGACGCAAATTGGTATTATAGGCCTCTCAAAAAATAGTTTTGGCCTGATAGCAAAAGTTGTCATGAAAACCATGGTTTCAGGATGATGGCACTGCACCAGTTGATGAATCCGTTTGATTTAGGTCATAATTTGTTTTCAGAGTTGTCTCTTCGGAGACATCTGATAATTTGTTTTCAGAGTTTGAATGATAACTAGTTTTTTTTTAAAGTTCCTGTAGTTAGTGGTTTGTTTGCAGGTTCTAGTTTATATCATATTTAAACATTCACTAGGTAAATGTCTGTACGTTGCAACGGGAACACATAATACCACGATAACATATGTATGAGCGTGTGTTATACTGTTATCTAAAATAGATACCACAATCATAATGTTCCAATCAATATTACATAAGTCTTCACGAAAGATAGATAGTTAAAATATAACTCTAAATTTGAATGCAAAACTAAAACATCAACTTCAATTGTCGCATCACTTCATGCCTACGATACGTGAAAGATAAGCTTGCACTTTTTTAGGAATCAAGTGCTACGGAAAGATAATCATAACAAGTTTGTGTTTCACAATACATGTTTTAGAATCTATTCTACGATTAAGATTATGTAGACTTTGAACCTAAAAAATTATGTCAGGATAGTCTCTATGCAAAAGGCAGAGTTGGACGTGGCTTTTTATTCCATAGAAGTGGGTAATAAGATGAGCATTTCCTTGTGCAAGACCAAAATAAATATTTGTCTTCTTCCTGCAGAATCTGAGGTTAATTGAATTTAAGTCTTTTTTGTTGTGCTTGTTCAATATTCAATTTAAAATATTTCTTAGCCGTTCAATATTCAATTTAAAAATATTTCTTAGCCTAAATTAGAGTATGTCTAACCGATTACTTGTCTTTCATCTATAAAAGAATATTATATATCCGTATAAGTGACATCATTTTTTTATTACTAATTAACGTGTTTTTCTCTTCTCCTAATCCCTTCCTTGTTATGGACTCCCCGTCCTCACTTTCCTCCTCACGCACGCTCAGCCACTCTCACTCCGTGTCGGTCCTTCTTTGTCATCGGCCAAGCCCCCATCCCATCCCTCGGTCGCGGCCCCTCATTCGCCCCCTCGGACGCCGCCACTCGATCCCGCCGTGGCTGTTCCCCCTCCTCTGATCCCGGCCGTGATCCCCTCCGCTGCAGCTCGATCTCGCATCCGGCTGCGTCGCGTCATCCGTTAGCACTGCTCGAGGTTGCCCCTTGCCGTGTCCCCTCCGTTTCTGCCGCTCGAGCTCACCACAAGCTCCATTTGCTTGTGCACGGGCAGATCCACCGCTGCTCCTCGTCCCTCTCCTCCAAGCACTGCCTCAGTGCCTGCAGCACCGCCGGTGAGGCCCTGGTGTGTGGCCCTGCTGATGTTGTATGCATCAATGAATTTTTGAGGATTTAGGACCATAAAAGAGATGCACTAAATTTTTGAGGATTTCAGATCATACACTTGGTAACTTAGAATAGAAGATAGGAAGTGTTAATTAGGAAATTTTGTTGGATAATAATTCTTTTACTCTGCCTTTCAGGTTAGCCCCTTGAATCAAGAGTGTGTATTATTGAAACCATAAATAGAGAATTTCATTTGATCTTTTTGACAGGAAGCAATCTGTATTCCTTGGCTCACTTGATCTTTTTGAACCAAACTGGACTGGTTTCTGAATGTTGGCAGGTTGTGGTGGTGGACTTCATGGCTGATCAGCTCTGCAGGTTGAGATGCTTTATAAATTTCAAAAATTCAGCAATGGAATAACTGTATTGTGCCATTCAAATGTAAGGAACCATTTATGCAGTTTACTAACTTTCTAGAGCACTGATTACAGTTTAGACTAATAATATTTATCACCTTGAGAAATGCTACATTAATTTTTTTGCAGGCACTACTGCTGAGATGGCAGACTGAAGTTAGTTCCAGCATTTATGCAACTCCTTTGATCGCTGATATCAACATGTATTTGTCACTTTAATTTAGAGTCTGTCTTTAGCATCACACCAATTCTGTTCTTCTGGTCAGTATTTTAATGCATTTTCCTTCATAAGATTTCATTATAGACACACTGTTAATGAAACTTTTTCTTTTGTGTAGTGATGGAAAGTTGGAAGTAGTGGTGCTATAATTTGTTCATTACTGGCACTGATGGAGACAAACTGCCAGGTGTTAGTATGCTATTTGCCTTCTCAAATTGTATGACTGAATTTGCCATGAACCAATGTTTGTCCATCCTGTTAGGGTGCATACAGATTAATTAGTTAGTATGCTATTTGCCTTCTCAAATGATGCTTCTACCATTAGTAATGGTGGTTCATTTAGCCTGTATTTTAGTAGCATAATTGCATGCGTGTCTATGTAAAAGATCATCCTTTAATGTCAAGCAATACTACTCAGTATCTCTGCAATTTTCCAGATTTTGTCCACTGCATTACTCTTTTCATTTATGAACTGTTCTTAGCCCATCATGGCACTGCTACATTTCATTGTTGGTAATGGTAATCATTTTTGTTTTACAGCCAATCACTCTTGCTTTGGTGTACATTTGGAACAACACTAAAAGATCTACTATCAGATGTGACACATAGGTGGAGCGACATCTCGACTACTCAATGGGTGAGTAATGAGTAATACTAATGATGCATTATCTCAATAATACCTTACGTACATGATTGAGAATCAAATATACGTATATATGAAAAATGATAGTAGCATAAGTGATCATGCTTACCTGTATCTTGATTGAACGTTAATAAGAACTACATTAGAAGAAATTTTCCGTTCCACTCGCAGTAATCGGCGTGAGCTCCTAGTAAGGATCAGGTGCAGTTTGCGTCATCACCTGGGCGCAAACGAGGCCACACATTACTCAGAACTATGTATAAAAATAAGCCTGCATAGTTTGAAAATCTAAAACAAGGCCTTTCATTAGAACCAATCTATGAGGGAATTCAGATATTTTGCACATGCCAACAAAAAATATTTAAATAGGAATGAGGACAAATAGCACACACACCTGCAGAAGTGGAGATTTAAAAGCCTGAAAGCCTTGATCCGAGGGAGCCACAACTTAGCTGCATATGCAGTACAAATGCTACTATAATGAAATTATTATAGTATTGCAGTTCATGTACTACCAATTTCTAGCAAGTCAAGATTTTTCTTTCCCTCACTTATACAGCACACCTGGCTGATGCTACCATCCAGATATAAAACCTTAGCACGGGCATTATGCTACATTCTGAATTTCTGCAAGTCTGGTGCTGGACAAAAGATCATGCAATTTTCTGATCATGGACAGCACTTGCAAGAAACTGGCCACTGACTGAAATGGAGAGCTTCAGCTGCATATACTGAACCTTCACATGAACAGGACTGAAATCTTTTTCCATGGCATACACAGATGCAATAGATTAACTGCTTGTTCCTAGAACTAATCAAGTTCAAGCTCTGTTTTAACAAACAGCCCTAAATTCAGGGAAAAAAGGCTCTTATCACTGAGAATAAAAAAACTGAAACCGCATGACAATTGCAACTGGTCTCACAGATAGAGAATATCATGCTAGATAGGTAATGAGCCATGATCACAGTATAATGATATTCTTCTAGAAATTATTATAAATGTGTTACAGAACTGAAATCTCAAAAATATAGGTACTGCATATAACTGGCCATGCAAGACAAAATAGCTTTCACTAAGTAATTTCACATATAACTCTCATTGGAAAATCGGCAAACTCAGTTTCTGAATTTCATTCTTTTTGCAAGGTTGTAGCATCTTAGATCAAAATTCAAATGAAAAACAATATATGTACATAAGTACATTGATGATGTACAGATAGAACATATATAGCTCTAAAACATCCCAGTTTGCCCAGCTCCATCTGAACCAAAAGATAATAGGTTATCAGAGATATAACCAAGGCAGTAATGAGTACATGAGATATTCTCCAAAGCTGCTGTATAGCAGTAACAAGAAGATTTCAGAGTCAAACAGAGATAATGGAACAATACAATATTGGTATCCCGAACAAACATCCAAAAGTTCAGATAATAGTTCAGACATCTAAATTTGTAATTCACTCAGGGGAAAACAAATACATCCATCAACCATGGTGAGTTCTGATGGATAAGTCTTTGTGGGGCTGTGGTCTTTTGTGGGGTTGTCCTTGTGGCTATTTTTCTGTTTTTAGGACAGCATCTTAGACTAGAGGACAGCATCTTAGAGGACAGCATCTTAGACTAGAGGACAGCATCTTAGCTAGGACAACATATTAGCATCTTAGACTAGCATCTTAGACTAGCATCTTGGCATATGCTTGGCTGGCTAGCAGCCTATAAATATGTATCCCCAACCCCTTGGGTTGGCATGGCATTTGTGTGAGCTTGTGTGAGAAATAGACAAGAAAATTGTCCCAACTCCTAGTGTCATCCTCTCTCGATGAGAGTAAGAATTCTTCTACTACCAAGAGTGAGAATTCAAATGACTAACAAGCTCGGTATCGAGCCGACTCTCGCGGTTTCACGGGCGCGATGTCGCGATTCTTGTGAGCATGGTGCGCATGGTGGTGTGGATCCGGCGTGGTCACACAAAGATGGCACATGCGCCGCTCTGACACACCTGACGTGGCAAGAGAGGACGCCTCGGCTTGGGATTGATCGACGAGGACGTCCGATCTCTTAAGGGGTGAGGATGTAACAACCGGTATCGAGCCAGTATTATCCTCAGAGCTTGAGCATCTCTTGCTCATCTTCTCTCTCAGCCCCACAACAGCCCCAGCTGTTGGCAGCAGCAGCTCCTCCGGCCGCTCCTATTCACTCCTCTCCTAGCTCGTCTGAAGCAGCCCCTCTCCCACGCAGCAGCCCCCAGGTAGCGTCATGTCCGCAGGCGATCTCGGCCTTCGATGCGCGCTCGAGCACGCTGCCAAGCGCTTCGGCAGAGGCCGAACTTGCCGCGGAGAGAACGCGAGGCGAAGCGGCGGCAGAGACCGCCCTGGCGGCGCAAGCGTCGGCGCCGAGGTCGTGCAGCGCGAGCCGGCAAGCAGCGAGAAAGCGAGGCGGCGCAATGCGCGGCGAATGCGCCAAGCGTCTTGGCGGCGGCGGAGGTCGAGGCTCTCATACGGCAAAGACGGCAGCCCATTTCACCGACGACACCGCCGACGTGGACCTCGAGCTGCTAGAGAGGGAGGCAGCGCATGAAAGGGCGGCGCGAGGGCGCGCGCGCCGTCACGCAGCGTGGCGGCGGCCAGACAGCGCGCGAGCGCTACCGGCAGCTCTGGAGGAGGCGCGCCGGCGGTGGCGCTCTGGGCGTCGCGAAGACGCCCACGAAGCGCCGGCGCGGTAGCCTGAACAGGCGCGGACGCGCGCGGTGGCGCTCTGGAGGAGGCGCGCACGAGATGGCGAGGCGCGGTCGATGGAGAGCGCGGCCTTCCAGTGCGCGGCGGGTTTTCTCTCCTCGGATCGGTACCGACGGGTCAATGGAGAGCGCGGCCTTCACAGCGCGTGGGCTCTCTCCCCGGATCGGTACCGTGGTTACCACTGCTCCAGTGTCGTTGTCGGGGACGTCGGTCCCGGCGGTGGCTGGCCTACCTCACCAAGACCAACTACGCCGAGTGGGTCGCGGTGATGAGGGTAAAGCTCAGTGCGGCACATGTGGGAGGCGGTCCGTGACGGCGACGTCGACTACGACCTAGATCGACAAAGCGCCGGATGCTCTCATCGCCGCAGCCCCGCTTTGAGATGCGATTCGCTTACCAAAGCAAGCGGATCGCCAAGGAGGCTTGGGACGCCATCGCCATGGGCAAGACGCATCGGCAGCCGATCACGCCCGCAAGTCCACACTACAGCACTTCGCAAGGTGTGGGAGAACACGCCCTTCAAGCCGGTGAGGACGTTGATGACTTTGCTCTCCGCCTCAACACTCTGCTGCGAAGATGGTGCGATTCGGCGACGACACTTACGACGAGGAGAGAGGCCGTCGAAAAGCTCTTCCGGCTGCGCCCCCGAGAAGTACAAGCGGATGGCTTGCTCGATCGAGTCGCTGCTGGATCTCTCCACGATGTCGATCGAGGAGGCGATAGGTCACCTCAAGGTCGTCGACAGTGATGAGCCACAGTCCTCTCGGGGCCCATCACCACTAGCGGGAAGCTCCTTCTCACTCGGGAGCAGTGGCTTGCCAGCCAAGGTGACCGGAGGAAGGGGAGCTTTCTTCGCGACAAGCGGCCGCAAGCGTGGCAAGCCACGCAAAGCGCAGAGACGCCAGTGAAGGCGCGAGGACGTCCGAGGGTGATGCCAGCGAGGCGCCAGGCGGCGCCGCCCGGCGAGTACAAGCCGAAGACGAGACGACACTGCCGCAGCTGCGCGCGGCTTTGGCCATTGGGCCAAGGATCGTCGATACCACGACGCGGCGCCGTGCCCACGTCGCGACAAAGCGGAGAGCCGACTACTGTTCATGGCACATGCCAAAGATCGAAGCTACCTCCGGTACCGCCGCAGCGGTTCTCCTCCACCTTGACGAGCCAAAAGCACCGCCCTCCTCGGCGGCGGCTCGGCAACGACAAGATCGACGGTGGTGCCTCGACACCGACGCCACCCATCACATGACCGGTCGACGGGGAGTTCTTCACCGAGCTTGACTCTAGCGTCCGAGGCTCCGTCAAGTTTGGTGATGCCTCCGGCGCGGAGATCAAGGGTGTCGGCTCCGTCATCTTCACTGCCGTGTTCACGGTGAGCACAGTCGCTCACCGGAGTCTACTACATCCCCGCGCTGAGGAACTCCATCATCGCCTTGGGACAATTTGGATGAGAACGGTTCGCGCGCGTGATGGTTGAGGATGGAGTCATGAGGATTTGGGATCGCCACGCCGCCTTCTTGCCAAGGTATCCGAAGCGCCGTCGACTCTACATCCTTAACGTGCAGGTGGCACAACCCTCGTCTCGCCGCCGCCGTCGGGATGACGAGGCGTGGCGATGTACGAGCGCTTCGGGCACCTTTTCACTTCGAGGCCCTCAGGCGGCTCGGTGCCACGGAGATGGTGCGAGGCTGCCCGTGCCTCGACCATGTGGAGCGACTTTGTGACGTCTGCGTGTTGGCGAAGCGAGGCGACTCCCCTTTCCCCAATGGGCGAGCTTTCGAGCCAAGGAGAGGCTCGAGCTTGTGCACGGGGACTTGTGTGGCCCGGTGACACCGGCCCACACCAGAGGACGACGCTACTTCCTGCTTTGCTTCGTCGGCGACCTCTCCGCTACATGTGGGTGATGGTCCTCGGCGGCAAGGGAGAGGCTGCGGACGCCATCGGTAGCGTAAAGTCTGCTGCGGCGGAGGCGCGGCGGCAAGCAGCGTCGCGCTGTCGCAGCCGACAACGGCGGCGAATTCACGGCGGTGAATTCGCGTCGTCATTACTTGATGGTGGGCATTGGCGCCACTACTCCGCTACCGTCATTTCGCAGCAGCAGAGCAGGCGTCGTCGGCAGCGCAACCGCATGGCGATTGTGGGGATGGCTCGGGCCCTTCTCAAGCGAGAGGGGATGCCGCGCTGTCTTACGGGAGGCGGTGGTGACGGCCGTCTACATCCTCAACCGCTTCGCCTACCAAAGGCGCTCGGCAGCGGGACGCCGACGAGGCTTGGCATGGGCGCAAGCCGGGCGGTCTCCCACTTGCGGGTCTTGGTACGCCTCGCGTTCGCCAAGGAGCTTGGCCACATCGGCAAGCTCGACGACGAGAGCACTCGAGAGTGTTCATCGGCTACGCGAGGGCTCGAAGGCCTACCGCATCCTCGACCAAGACACAGCGTGCGCAAGCCGCCTGGCGCGCGACGTTGTGTTCGGCGAAAAAGAAGCGAGGATGGGCGTGGACACAAAGCGGTGGACGACGGCTCGGCTCCGACGTCACGACTTCACCGTTGAGTACGTCCACTTCGAGGGAGCTGGGGGGAGTAGGCGGCTCTTCTTGAAAGCGTCTACCCCAGTCCCCGAGCCTCCACCGACTTTGCGCTGCTACTCTACTCGGCAAAGACCACACTCTCCACCAGACCTCGGTACGCAATGAGTTCTTCACGGCTCCACCACAACCAAGCCGCCACGCACTCCAAGACCGACAGCACCACTCCGCACGCGTCTACTCCACCACCATGTCAAAGCCAGCCCAGCCAGCCTAGGTGTTGCCTAGGCCAAGTTCTTGTTGTTGTTGGGTGCAGCCACAGTAAGCCCACCACAGGGGTGTGTGAGCCACGCCGACACATTGATGAGGCCCGTTAGGAAAGACGGGTTCTCTGTTGGGCGGTGGACACCGCGAGAGTGCAGTCCGGCCGTCGGCGCGCTCACTTGGTGATCACCGGCACCAAGGATGCGGAGGTGGCGGCATTCAAGGAAGAGATGAAGGCCACCTTCCGGATGAGTGACACAGGGCCTCTCTCCTTCTATCTGGGCATCGAGGTGCACCAGGATGACTCGGGATCACACTTGACGCATCGCCACGCCAAGCGCCGTCGTTGAGCTAGCTGGGCTCACCGATCGCAACCCACTCTCACTCCGATGGAGGAGAGGTGAAGTCGAGCCGCGACAACCTGACGACGGAGGAGGTGGGCGCTTCGCAGATCTGCGCGTCTTGTGGGGAGCCTTCGCTACCTCGCCCACACACAGCCGGACTTGGCATTCTCCGTCGGCTTCGTTAGTCGGTTCATGCGGCGACCGACGACGGAGCATCGCCAGAATGTGAAGAGGATCATCCGCTATGTTGCGGGGACTCTCGACCACGGCCTCTACTACCCGAGGTGCCACAGGCGGCACACTTCGTCGGGCATGCGGCCGACAATGACCACGCCGGCGACATCAACACCAAAGAAGAGCACGAAGCGGGATCCTCTTCTTCCTCGGCAAGTGCCTCGTTAATGGCGATCGGTCAAGCAAACAGGTGGTGGCCTGTCTAGTCATGAGGCCGAGTACATAGCGGCCTCCACCGCTTCGACTCAGGCGCTCTGGCTCGCTCGACTGCTTGGTGATCTCCTCGGCAGAGACACTAGAGCGGTGGAGCTCAGGGTGGACAGCAAGTCCGCTCTAGTCCTGGCGAAGAACCCCGTGTTCAACGAACGCAGCAAGCACATCCGGGTGAGGTACCACTTCATCCGAGGCTGTTTGGAGGAAGGGAGCATCAAGGCGAGCTACATCAACACCAAGGATCAGCTTGCGGACCTGCTCACCAAGCCCCTTGGGAGGATCAAGTTCCTTGAGCTCTGCTCCAGGACCAGGATGGTTCAACTCCCCCACAAGACGACGCACAAGACTTAGGGGGAGAATGATGGATAAGTCTTTGTGGGGCTGTGGTCTTTTGTGGGGTTGTCCTTGTGGCTGTTTTTCTGTTTTTAGGACAGCATCTTAGACTAGAGGACAGCATCTTAGACTAGAGGACAGCATCTTAGCTAGGACAGCATATTAGCATCTTAGACTAGCATCTTAGACTAGCATCTTGGCATATGCTTAGCTGGCTAGCTGCCTATAAATATGTATCCCCAACCCCTTGGGTTGGCATGGCATTTGTGTGAGCTTGTGTGAGAAATAGACAAGAAAATTGCCCCAACTCCTAGTGTCATCCTCTCTCGATGAGAGTAAGAATTCTCCTACTACCAAGAGTGAGAATTCAGCGACTAACAAGTTCCGCTAGAGAGAGAGTGTGAAGTAGATCATCCATAGAATGTTGGACCAGTTTGCCTTCAAAGAACTTATAAAATGACACTGAAAACTAATGTTCGAAACTGAGCCCGGCATGACAGAGCTGACAGTAAAGATCAGCAATATTCAGAAAGCCATAACTTCTGCTATATTCAACGAAAAATTATGTTTCTATCAGTCTATTATTCCACATCCATAGAATTTTGTAAGTATCTACATAGGCAAGGTATGCTTTATTTAAAAAAGGAAAAAAAAAGGACTTCTGGGGGAATACTTTGAAGAAGTTTAATATATCTAAACAGAAACTATTATGTGTAGTGATGTGCTCAGGTTCATAGAATCTGTGCAGTATTTCAAACTGTCCTCAATTAGAAACAAAGGTATTTTGTTTAGAGATGAAGTGCATTTTGCAGGCAACCTTAGGCTATGCTCAATTATACTATGCTGACCCAACATAATGGTTCCCATCTGAATCTGATCTCGCCATGCAGAAAATTTGTGTTTGCCCTTCTAACTGTGCATAGAGTTTTCAAATGTATTGCCTTGGTCCATAGTAAGAAACTTCTCCATAGTAGAGCAGTAATGATTAATGCCGATGTTTCTCCAAAACTACTTGTGAGGTATCACACATGCGGCAATTCAATGCTCTCATGGCCAAATTGAGTTCTTTTTCTTTGTTGGGTAACACGGGCTTGATCAATCCTGCTAATTCCCGTTGGGGTATGAATGAAGAAGCTATAAGCAACAAAGCCTGATCTATGTCCATCTCTCAGTTAATCAATTTCTATTTCTTTGAAAGTTTTAGATTTATTTTGCGATCTGTTGTTTTCAACGCATGAGTTAGTTTTCAGTTTCTGTGAATAATGGAACAGCTTCATGCCATTGGCCTAGTTTCGTACTCCAAACGTAAAATGTATATTTTGTTAACACTGCCTATTTTGTCAATTCACTGACAATGCATCTATGGTTCAAACATTTTCAGAGTCGATCAGCACCACCACAGTTGAGATGCGAGGTACCTGGGAGGTTTACCAATGTACGAGTTGAAGACGTCGACGGAGCCGCGGTAGGAGGTGGTGAGGAGGACGCTGACGACGTGGTCGCCGGCGAGGTGCCGAGGAGGACGCCGACAACACGTTTGCGGGTGTCGCCGGCGAAGGCGGCAGCGCCCCGACGGCAGGGCCCTATGCCGGCGATTGCCGTGGATGTTCCGATGACGATGACGATGACGACTGGCGGCCGCTGGACGTGGGGCGCGATCAATGTGGAGC
This sequence comes from Miscanthus lutarioriparius, assembly GCA_904845875.1. Classification (NCBI taxonomy): domain Eukaryota; kingdom Viridiplantae; phylum Streptophyta; class Magnoliopsida; order Poales; family Poaceae; genus Miscanthus; species Miscanthus lutarioriparius. The sequence continues at coordinate 79,490,784 of CAJGYO010000010.1, forward strand.
GTCGGCGGCCGGCCGGGCGTGGTGGCTCGGTGGTAGGGGAACGACTGAGGGGAGCAGGGGGCCGATGCGACCGGCTGGGCTTGTCAGCGAGCAGCCGCGACCTTGCTGGCGGCTGGGGTCGTCAGCGGGCAGCCACGGATCGCATGAGGAAGGGAGCAGGATTGCTGGTGGCTGGGCTCGTCAGCAGGAGGTGGGAGAAGGGAAAGGCATCGAGCAGCAGCCTGGCTCCTTCCTGCTGTGAGGCGTCGTGGGGGAGTTGTGGTCCCCCACGGTGGTCGGCGGCTTGCAGAGGGCCGGGGTGTCACGGAGGGGAGGGGAGCGATGCCGTGGAGGGGAGTGGAGCGACGAGTCGCGGGGCCGGGGTATCGTGCGCTCCTGCGCTGTCACAGAGGAGACCGAGGCAGCCACGGATCGTATGAGGAAGGGAGCAGGATCCACGATTAACGTGTCTCGCTGCAATCTTTCCTACTGGGAGATCGTGGGATCAATGTGGCCCCACCTAGCGGTGCAGATAGACGCATGAATAGTAGGCCGATCTACCGTCCTTCTATGGCGGTGATTACCTTCCTTATATTTGGCGGTGGGACGCACGGCGCGCGGAGAAACTATGAAGCCACGGGATCACACCCGGGGATGCATGGGAGCGAGCGGCTTTGGTGTCGTACCTGTGGACGGAATAGTTATGAATGTTTTAGTTGTAGAGATTAGTGTGTCATTGTGTTCTTGTAGCTGGTCTAAGATGCTTGTTGCCTTTCTCAACCAGACTAAAAAAAATCAAGTAGCTATTTCACCTTATCAAGGTAGCTATTTCGTAGAAGAGCTCCAAACTAAGTATTATTGCAACATAAACAATGCATGTAGAATTCATAGCTTTATTTGAAGCAACACGATAGGCCACAATGGCGGAAGAACTTTATTCCTGGACTGAGTGGTCAACAACATATCTAAACGAGTAACCTTATATTGTGATAATTTGCCAGCAATTCTTTATGCCAGTGCCAAGTCAAGCGGTGCTACCAAACACACTAACTTCTTTTTTGACGCCAAACACACTAACTTCTAGTACCATGTTGTGAAAGTCAAGGTCTCGGGTTCGAGTCGCGGTCTCCTCGTATTGCACAGGCGAGGGTAAGGCTTGCCACTAACATCCTTCCTTAGATCCCGTATAGAGCGAGAGCTCTCTGCACTGGGTACGCCCTTTACAAAAGAAATGCTCACAGATCAGCTAACTAAAAGCTTACCACCCAAATATTTAAGTATCATGTGGCCAGAATGTGTTTATTGGCAAACCTTCGACTCTAGTAAAAGGGGACCATTAATGCAACCATCTCTTTAAAAGATTAAGATTGATCATTTTGAGATATGGAATGGTGAATTGTAGTCACTGAGTTCAATAGCACTTAACTAATATATTGTAATTCTTTGGTCTTGGTGTGTTGTTTCATTGAAGAGTGGTTATATGTATTAGACTAGAGGAGGATTAATGTTGGAATAATCTCTCGCGACAAGGCCTAAAGGACCAAGTCCCAGCCACTCAAGCGCCCTGATAGAGGACGTCCAACCAACTCATGCTTACCGTCCCTATTACACATCACAATAACTTAAATGGGAGACTCGGTGCATCATGGAAACCAACGTTTCCCATGAGCTTAGCCACGCGTCCGACACTCCTAACTCTAACTCGATCTAGGGAGTGCTATAACTGACCGGGAGCTCGCCACCGCTCTGCACTGGCGACCTAATGAGAAGATGACGCCAACCACAAGTCTACACTGAGCTTTGATGTTGTAAACCGCAAGTCTACAACGAGGATGCCTGCTACACCATCAGCTCACAGTGGTGGATCGGCTTCATCCGCACACAAAGGTATGAACCTAAGAAATCTTAATCTCTAAATCTTAGTTGTTCTTAGGGTGAGCAAGACAATTAAGATCCTATAAGTTCTAACCCTAGTTTGACATTTTTTATATCGGAAGATCCAAAAATTGCCAAAATTCACGAATTTCAGTTATTTGCCTGTTTTTTTAGAAAAGGGAATATGTATTAATATTTCGGGCGTGGCTAGCGCCCGGTCGTCCAGACGCTAGCCCTCCGTTCTGATGCCCGCGCCGCTGCGCCTGCCTCAGCCTACTGCACTTGCGCCGCTACGCCTGCCTGCCCACGCCTCGTCTGCTGCGCTTGCCCACACCTGCTGTGCCTGCCAGCCACGCCTGCTGCTGCATGTTGCATGCCGTCGCGCGTCCGCGCATGTACGTGGGCACCACTCGTGTCAGCGGGACCGCCTCCGCCTGCCCTCGCTTTTCGCGCTTGACACCAAGGCGAGGCAGTAGAAGACGAGTAGGGAGATGCAGCACCCGATCTAGTTTTGAAGCATCCAGATGCAACATACGTTTAAAGACAATGAAACATTTGAAATATACGTCTGAAACACTTGCAAAAACACCTGAAAAACACTTGAAACTATTGCAAAACATACGCAACATTCAGATAAAACACTTGTAACATATGTGTGAAAACATATGCAACATCCAGATAAACACATTGCAACATTCGTCGAAAAAAGATGAAACATTAAAAACAGAAGCTTGCAACATACATGTACAACCATTGCAACATATGCAACATCCCGATCTACTATTGCAACATCCATCTGAAACAATTGCAAGATACCTCTGAAATAACATGAAACACTTGGAATGTATGCTTGCAATATGCGTTTTTCACCCTTCTTCCGTGGGGCGCATAGCAGAGCGGGGAACGACGTCGGTTCCGGCCACCAACGGCCGAGGATGGTGGTGCGGCCTAGCAGCAGCCAGTTGCGCGTACGCCTGGCCTGCGACGGCCCCTTCTCCTGGCACCTGGCCTAGGCGTGGCGGTGGACGGAGCACGACATGGTGTGGCGGGGACAGAGGCGCCGCTGCAGTCACCGAGCACCTGCATGGAGCTTGGAGGCGGAGGGCGAGGCGCCGACCGGTGATCGAGTCCAGCACCAGCATCAGTCGGTGGGCGCGACTGGCAGCGTACCTTGGTGAAGGATTCCTCCTCTGCGAGGACAAAGGCGCTGAGGGGTATGGGGCCGAGCGTCGCGGGGGATGGCTGAAAGGTCCTAATATGGCTAGAGGGGGGGGGGTGAATAGCCTATTTAAAAATCTACAAATCAACTAGAGCAATTTGATTAGTATGACAAATAGCGTAATGCAAACTTGCTCTAGCTCTACAAGGGTTGCAAGCCACCTATCCAACAATTCTAGTTGCAATGAATACTTAGGCACACAAACTAGCTATGTAATTACTCACTAAGAGCTCTCAACCTTGCTACTCTAAAGAGCTCAACTAGATGAATGTAAATAATAAAACAAGCTCTCAATTCTAATTACACTAAAGAGCTTGTATCAACTAGTTTGTAAGAATGTAAATGAGTGAGTAGAGTGATTATACCGACGTGTAGGGGATGAATCAATCACAAGATGAATATATAGCCAATCACCGGGAGAATGACAAAGAAGAGAGACAATCGATTTTCTTCCGAGGTTCACGTGCTTGCCAACATGCTACGTCCCCGTTGTGTCGACCAACACTTGGTGGTTCGGCGGCTAAGAGGTGTTTCACAAACCTCGTCCACACGATTGGACACCGCAAGAACCGACCCACAAGTGAGGTAACTCAATGACACGAGCAATTTACTAGAGTTACCTTTCGGCGCTCCGCCGGGGAAGGTACAACTCCCCTCACAATCACCGAAGGCGGCCACGAACAATCACCAACTCGTGCCGATCCTTCACCGCTGCTCCAACCGTCTAGGTGATGGCAACCACCAAGAGAAACAAGCGAAATCCACAGCGCAACACGAATACCAAGTGCCACTAGATGCAATCACTCAAGCAATGCACTTGGATTCTCTCCCAATCTCACAATGATGATGGATCAATGATGGAGATGAGTGGGAAGACTTTGGCTAAGCTCACAAGGTTGCTATGTCAATGAAAATGTGCAAGAGAGAGCCCTTGAGCCGGCCATGGGGCTATAAATAGAGTCCCCATCAAATAGAGCCGTTGTACCCCTTCACTGGGCAAAACACGCTCTGACCGGACGCTCCGGTCATACCGACCGGACGCTGGCCCTCAGCGTCCGGTCGCCCGATGGACGCCACGCGTCACCAGCCTTCAAACGCTGTTCGTCGATTTCAACGGCTCGGTGACCGGACGCTCTCGATCAAAAAACGACCGGACGCTGAAGCCCCAGCGTCCGGTCGTTTCAAAGAAGCTCCCGAGGCATGATTTTTCGACCGGACGCGTCCGTCCACTCGACCGACGCACGACCAGCGTCCGGTGCTCAACCCTACCCATCATCGTTGTCGATACCGACCGGACGACCTTTTCAGCGTCCGGTCGCTGAGTGACCCAGCGTCCGGTCGGTAGACCGACGCCAGCATCATTTCGACCAACTCCATTTCAACTCTAACTTCTTCACCCTTGCTCAAGTGTGCCAACCACCAAGAATTTTGCATCCGGCGTAATAGAAAATAGACATTTCATTTTTCCAAAAGCGCCGAATCCCACCTCGCAAGCTTCGGCGGGAGGGAGAGAGGACCCAAACCCATCTCAACCCCCAAAACACCTTGTGCACATGTGTTAGCATATTTTCACAAATATTATCAAGGGTGTTAGCACTCCACTAGATCCTAAATGCATATGCAATGAGTTAGAGCATCTAGTGGCACTTTGATAACCGCATTCCGATACGAGTTTCACTCCTCTTAATAGTACGGCTATCTATCCTAAATGTGATCACACTCACTAAGTGTCTTGATCACTAAAACAAAATGGCTCCTACATTTTATACCTTTGCCTTGAGCCTTTTGTTTTTCTCTTTCTTCTTTTCCAAGTTCAAGTATTTGATCATCACTATGCTATCACCATTGTCATGATCTTCGTCATTGCTTCATCACTTGGAGTAGTGCTACCTATCTCATAATCATCTTGATAAACTAGGTTAGCACTTAGGGTTTCATCAATTAACCAAAACCAAACTAGAGCTTTCAATGGCGGCGGTGGCGCGGCGGAGTGGGGCGGGCGGACGGCCGCACGACGCGGTGAAGCCGAGGCGGCACGAGGTGGAGTCAGGAATGTTTTTTATGAGAGGCGGACGAATATAGGAGAAGCGGGCGAAGCAGAGTGGGATGCCGCGTCCGACAGGATGGACGCATGCGTCTAAGCGTTTTTGTAATATTCCAGCCTCTGTACGAATTGATACATGTAGCTGACTTATTTTTTTTCCTTTTTCTTGTTTTTGCTGAGGGCCTGTGACCAGGAACGGTCACCTGGAAGAATTCTTGGCCAGATTGATAGTTTAATTTGTATATAGCTTAATCCACCTTAACCGAACAAGGCCTAAATAGTATCCTGATTCCTGAACTCTGGTTCCGTTCATGTTATGGACACAGCACTCTGTCCACGGAAGATTGCTATTCTGGCGACGGCTGTGACTTACCAAATTTTGTTTGGTAGGGACTGAGACTTGCCCTTTATTTTCAAGGCGTGGCCATCGTGCAATAGAGGACGCAATAAGGGCGCCGTGCAACATGACAACTCGTCAACTCGTGCCTTCATCGGTCTCCCGTTCCATAACAGATTCCGGCCCATATAAATTCAACAGCATCTCGTCAACTCGCGTAAAGTTTTCGGAACGTCAAACCCCAGCAGATCGACAAGGCCATGGCGCCGGGCATGGGCAAGGAAGCCACGAGCGCCTGCCTGGCCGGCCAGGCGGCGCTGGCCGCGCGCCTCCTCAAGCGCATCTCCTCAGAAGCCGCGGCGGCGGGCAACAACCTCGTCTTCTCGCCGCTGTCCATCCACGTCGCGCTGGCGCTGATGTCGACGGCCGCCGCGGGCGACACCCTCGACGAGATTCTCCGCGTCGCCGGCGCGCCGTCGCGGGAGGAGCGCGCCGCGTTCGTGAGGGACACGGTGGTGGACGGCGTCCTCGCCGACCAGTGCGGCATCGGCGGGCCCAGCATCTCGTTTGCCTGCGGCACGTGGACTGACAAGGCGTGGCCGCTCCGGCCCGCGTACGTGGACGCCATCGTCGGGACGTTCAAGGGCAACTCTTGGGCCGTCGACTTCCAAAACGAGGTTACTAACTAAATGAAAACGTGCCTATGCTTGATGTTCGATATATATCTACCAATTCAATTGCTTCGTCAAACTTTTTTTTTGTGGATCTATATACGTACTTTATGTAGCTAACACTTAACATCAAATCTGAAGGTGTGTTTTTCTTGTGTGTATAAAGCCAAAAGAATCAAGAAAGCAGATCAACGCTTGGGTAGCCAAGGCCACAAGAAAGCAGATCAACGCCCAGGTGTTCAACCCCGAGGATGACGACAACGCTGACACCGTGCACGCCATCGCCAATGCCATCTACTTCAAGGGGGAGTGGCGCAACCCGTTCAAGAAGGAGAACACCGTCGACCGTGAGTTCCACCGCCTGGACGGGAGCTCCGTGGAGGTGCCCTTCCTGCAGGCTGCAGAGCTGGTCCTACCAGTGCATCGCCTGCCACTCCGGGTTCAAGGTGCTCAAGCTGCCCTACGAGATGATGAACGAGCACAACTGGAAGCTCTACGACAGCCTGCCCAGGTTCTACATGTTCGTCTTCCTCCCCGACGGCAAGAAGGGTCTGCGAAACATCGTGGAGAAGATTGCGTCCTCCCCGGCGTTCCTGCACGACCAGTCGACCACCTACCCAAGGAGTATGTCCCCGTCGGCCAGTTCCGGCTGCCAAAGTTCAAGCTGAGCTTTGAGAGAGCCATAGAAGACGACCTTAAACATCTAGGCCTTCATCTGCCCTTCGACAGAAAGAAGGCGAATATGGGCGACTTGCTCCTTGAGGAAGACAAGCGGCGCGTGCGTGTCAACAGGGTCATCCACAAGGCGGTTATCGAGATGAACGAGGAGGGGAGCGAGGCGGCCGCCGTCACCGTGGAGTCGGACGATGATATGGGTTACTCGATGTTTGATGACTACCCACCACCGCCGAAGCCGGTGAACTTCGTCGCCGATCACCCGTTCGGCTTCTTCATCGTGGAGGAGACGTCTGGTGCCGTTGTCTTTGCTGGGCATGTTCTTGACCCTTCTAAGGAAGAGTAGACCTCAGTCTCGACCCAAAATAGTTGCATCAGACGAGTAGGGACGATGGGCAGGATTTTTTTTGTTTAGTTTTCTGAGGTTGTCGCTTCGGTTCTTTCTTCAAAAGTTATATTAATTAACATTGTCTGGATCAATTTACAGTGTTGCAGAGTTGTCAAAAATCACATTATTTGCGTGGTACCCGAGTGTTCTCGATTCTGTTAAGGCCTCGTTGATCCTTAAGAATTGAATTCATTGTTATAAATTATAGTTTAGGCACAAATTTGAGATAGACTATATAATTTCTATAATTTTAATTAAGTTGGAGAGTTCAAACATAGCATGGTGATCTAGAATCCATTTCCTTCACCCACCCTATGAATTTGAGATAGACTTATATGTAAACTTTAAAAAGTTGTGGAATCTCAAATTTCAAGCCAAATAGCCAAATCCATTAAGTAAATTTCAATTCCTCAAAAATGAAGGGATCCAAACCGGTCCTAACTGTAAATCTTTGATCCTGGCTACCACATACTTCCTCTTCTTTCAGAACTAGCAGCAGCCCCTTCCCGAATTGCACTACGGCGAGCTCGCCTAGGTCGTGACGCCCCACCCAAGTACCCTACTCTCTGTTTCCAGCGGCTCACAGCCAGTGGCAGAGCGTGCCTTCAAGTGTGTGTGTGTGTGTGTGTGTGTGTGTGGGGATTCAATGGTAATGAACAGGTGCATAATTAAAGTACAATACAAAGTTGTTGCTTCTTTTTCATAATAAAAAAGTGCTACGTGAAGTTAAAATGACTGCAGTGAACAACTAACAAAACAATTATTTCAAAGTAGAATTGGCAAGTAATTACGGGTGAAAAGATTTACATGCTTGTCATCGGCTTGGCAAGCAACGGCCATTTAGCAGATCAAGGGCTCGAGCAAGTACATGCAAGGCAGTATGGTTGCATGAGGCCTGCTACTACTGCTATGTGCCGTGCAACCTTGTACAAGAGGAAAAAAAGCAAACAAGTACTACTATAGCATCCGTTTGATATTGCTGATGATCTCTAAAATTGTTTCACATGTGCTGGATCAAAGAATTATAAAAATCAACATTATATGAGTGAGCAAGTGCTTGAATGATGACTGGAGCATGCATGCTGACATGCAGCGCCTTAGATTTTCAGCCATGCATAGGGAGGCCATGACCCAGGATGGCCTCACGTGGCTCCGCCGGTGCTCATAGCAGCCATATCTCTGCTGCCCAAATCCAAACTAGTAGCAAATAAATCGAAACTAGCAAATGTTCGTTGGGCTCACGATTCTCTACTTTTTAGAAAGTTATTACAAACCTATATTAGTAACAAATGTTTTGTATAATATATTGTAGCCTTGTAGGACTCCAACCCAAAATAATTAGTCTGCATCTCGTATTACGATGAGTAAAAAAGCTTTGACCAAAATATATATAAAAAATACTAATATTTATGATACCTTGTGTCGTAGGTTTTATTCTATACAATGTAGATCAGCGTTTTGTGCACATAGAATTAGAAGGGTACCACACAAGATATAGACGTATACTAGTTCAGGTATGGAGTACCCTATATTCAGTGGAGACTAGATCTCTTATTCTGTATGCATAGTGTTTACAAGAATAAGGGGCTCCCTACGATACTAACTACCTTGTTTTATATAGTCCAGGGGAGGATAGGATTACAGATAAAGTCATAGCTTGTTATAAGGAAATATACTTGGATCTTGTCGGATCAGTACAAATAAGTGGGCTTCCATGTCCATCATATCATGCGGCCTCTCCTTCGACGAACTCGGTCCACCTTGTTCCTATTGGGCTTTTTTCCAGGCAGTGAGGATACTCGTGAAGTCATGATCCATAACACTGACACCAAATAAGCATCATTAGATTAACTAGCAAAACATGCTCGTGCGTTGCAACAGGAGAAAAACCTATCATATATTTACGGAAACGGCAACGAATGGTACAGACCCACATGCGCACACACACAATAATATAAGTTAATGATGGTAATAATATATCAATATCCTATTAACATGTATCAAATTAAAATACAATCTTCATAGATATCTTTTTCTCCCTGTGTAAAATATGGAAAAATTTAGACGTATCATCTTAACTTATTGACTTTAATTTTCAAACTATCCATGTGTTGGTTCTAATACTTAATTAGAGCCAGCATGTAGTTAGTTGTTGACTTGTCAGACAACTGATGGGCATTGATGATTATGACGGCCGGTCTATGCCAGCCCTCGTCGGGGATTATAGGGTTATATTTATTTAGATTGAATTAGATAACAACCTATTTAATAGATTTCAGTTCATGTATTGATTAGTTGGACCATTTGCTAATCTGTGTAACTTGTGCATAACAATTCAAAATAAAAAAATGAAAACGGAGTAACGATAGAAGAAAAGAGAAGCCACACACCAGTAGAGAAATGACCTTTCATCAATGGCTAAAAAGTATTTAGTCCTTGTTTAAAAATTACAACCGTGACTAAAGGGAGGACTGAACCTTTAGTCTCGGATTATAATACAAACTGGGACTAATTCCACCATTTAGTCCCGGTTACCAAGGCGCGTCGGTGCCAAAAGATTTAGTCCCGGTTTAAGACACGAACCCGGACTAAAAGTGTGACTTTTAGTCCCGGATTGAGACACGAACCCGGACTTAAGGTACCTTTAGTCCCGGTTTATGTCTCAAACCCGGACTAAAGGTGCCTACAGAGTGAATTTAAAAGGAAAGCGTATCTTATTTAAGTTAGATGTGTGGTGGGGGTTGAGATGGTAACGCGTTCGCGTAAGAGCTAAAGTGAGAGGTCTTGGGTTCGAATATCCGCTAGCTTCTTTGCTAGTGACGGATAAAAATTCTAAATAAAAAAAACACGGAAATGGAGAACGACAGTAGGAAAGCAGTTTTACTTTTGTAGAGAAAAGGTGAAACCAATGAACGGAAAAACTAAATTAATATTAAGTATTATAGATAGCAATAGTGTGCGAGCGTTGTAACGAAATCCAAAACGTATAGGAATCGAATCCGTATTATCGCTAGACGTAAGTTGTTCTAACTTGTATGAACATGCGTCATGAATCCGATTTATATATGAGATATGGAGTGTGCGACCCAGTCTGAAGTATATATAGATATATTAGATATATTTTTTAGCTTTTATAAGAAAAAATAAATAAAAAACCCGGAAAAGAAATAAAAAACCGAAAAAAGAGGCGTATCCGTGCATCCGCAGAAGTTCCATTCGGAATTTTCTCTTGCGTCGTTTCTGTACGTCCGTCTTCTGTTTAATTTGGTCGTGTCGTGTGCGTACCTTTTTCTGTTTGATTGACCGTCCGAGAATCCTGTTAGTTTCTCTTTGGTTAACCACCGTTCGAGCCCGTTCAGAATTCAGCCGTGCCGACGCTGCTATCGTTCGATTTTTTCTATCTCCACACTCACCCAACAATATTACGATTTGGATTCCTATTTAGGTATTTAGGATCTATCTGGATTAGGTCTAGAATTAGGATTCCTATCTAGGTTACTTAACAAAGGCCAACATATGTCATATAAAATAGGAGGATCGCACACAACAGTTTTCAAATTCACGAAGGTAGTTAGGAGAGGCCATACAAAAAAAATGGATAGAAATTTTGCCTCTTTATTATATATATATATATATATATATATATATATATATATATATATATATATATATCAAGTCATATATTTTCATATTAAACATATTTTGAGATACAAATATGAACACTATTTTCTTTAAACCTAGTCGAAGTTGAAATTGATTATCATACATCAGAATTTTGTTCTAGGTTGTGAGAAGAAAACACCAAAAATAATTATTATTTTTCTAAAAATCTTCCTTCCTTTTTTGAAGTTTACGTTAATTTACATAGTGATAACTATGGTTTTCTAGCATTTTTACAATTTAATTTAACAGTTTTATTGCATGCATGACTTTGTATAAATTTTATTATGTGAAATGAATTTTAAAAATATGCATTTAAATGTCGAAAAAAGGTTTTGGCCTATTTATCAAAAATTTATTTCCAAAAGTTTGTTTCCAACACAAGTTTATATGAAGTATCAATTTTTTTTTTGAAATGGGTTCAAATTCAACTTGAAATTTTAGTTTGAGATCTTATTTAAGAAAAGGCTAAAAATAGTTTTTTAGACGATTTAAACCTAGCTTCAAGGTGAGTTTGAGAGAACAAACTTTGAAAATCATGAAAGATAGTAATCTATGTTAGGTAATACCTCTACAAAAATCCCAACCTAATTTCTATTAGAAAAAAGTCTAGTTGACCTCCCCAAGTATCTCAAACTCTGATTCACTTTCCCCAATCGGAAAACCTATTTTCTGTCCTCATCTATCTTTTGAAACGTCCAAATTTACTCCTAGGTTGATTATGACAGCCGTTTTGGCCAATGTGTTGTCACATCAGATGCCCAATGTTATGCCACGTAGGACGCAAGGGAGGTTAATCGGACTATGTTGGCAGTTTGAAGGGGTCAATTATACTTTACCAAAAAAGTTATAAAAATATTTTATAAAAAGGAATCCAAATATTTTTCTAGAAAAACTATGCAACTCAAAATCCTAAACTCGGGTCTTCTTTTAGAAAATTCATAGAATTTTGTTATCTCGGAAAAATATGTAATTAGTTTTGAATTTTTCCTAAAATCATGATCTATTTTATGGAACCTAACTTGGAATTACTTAAATATTGTATGGTATCGTTTTGATATTTATTGGCTAGTAGATGCTCTTGCTATTTGTTATAATTAGTCTAGATTGACTTGGTCAGGCCCCACTAGATACCATCATATCGCAAAGAAATGTCCTCATGTTCCATGTTTACAAACATGCAAATGAATTATGTTTAGCGATTTGAATTATTAGCAAAAGATTATGTTTGTTGATATTTGAACTATTAGCACAGAATGGACACAACAACACAAGAGAATAATGTGCAAATAAGTCAACAAAATATTGCAAACTTTTTACATCAAGATGTCTGTAGTGACTTTGTGATTCTTAAGATATATTCTCTATGGGGATGGGTGTATGTTAGCACGTTCATATTGTGAGTGTGCATGTTCGTATGAGAATAGGTGTACACGCGACACATATGTTCATAATAAACAGTATCTGAGTATGAGGTGGTTACAGAACACTTAGACTGAAGTTTGATAAAATGAATATCAAAGATTGTTTCTCCAATCTTTGTGCTTGGTTTGAGCAATGTTTTTCTAAACGGTAAACGGTCTTTACACGGTCCCCCTTCGTTTAGCGTTTAGACTGTTTACACAGTGTTTAAACGAAGTTAAACGGTCTAAACGGTTTTGTACTTAAAAAAAATACATATAATTATATATGTGCATGTAAAAAATCAAGTATTCTAACATTTATACATATTTATCCGAGTAAAAATCAATTATTTTGATATGTATATATATTTATGCATGTGAAAAGAACCAAATATAGATATTTATGCATGTAACATATCAAGTGTACACATTTATAAATATAATAAACTTAAGTATACAAATTTATCCATACAAAACTGAACTAGATTTACTTCGTGTTCGCCTAAACAACTGTTTAGCCCGTTTAATGCTGTTTATCTCCGTTCCGTTTAGGCCGTTTAGACCGTTTTTCCCGTTTTTTTGACCGTTTAAACGGTCAACTGTTTAATTTCCGTTTACCCCCTAAACAAAATAGTTTACCACCGTTTACTGACCATTTAAACGGCCGTTTAATCCGTTTAGGCGAACACTGGGTTTGAGACCCACCGCTCCAGAGTGGATAATGGGTACTCTTAGTGGATCTTGAGCCTTGGTGACTCAAGGAAGCTCAACCCTTAGTTGGTACTCCAACCTGAACTAGAGGTAGTGACAACTACTTTAGACCACGAGAAAAATCTAGAGCTGTCTTTGTCCATCTCTTTCTTTCATGAGTATTGCTTGCATCCGTCATCTTTTTGTGTGCTTGAGACACTATCCGAATATTTGCTAGACTTGGTTTTGTCCTGGTGTGATACACTAGCTGAGTTACTTTCTTGCAAATTCTTAGGGACCCTTTGCTAGTGTGTTCTTGCTAAGGACATGGCTTAGTTTACTGGCACTATGGACTTACGTTGGTTTGGTTTTTGTAGCAATTTTAGAGTTGGTTCTTGCCGAGGAGTGAATTATTTTGTTATGTTAAGGTTTGTTGTTTTAATTTCTTAAGCCTCGATGCAGCACACCCTCTTTAGGTCATTTGATCCTTACAGATGTATCTAGCCTAAATTTATCCTTTTATGTTCTTGAAAAATACATATTGCAAACTGTCAACATTGAGATGTCTATAGTAACTTTGTCATTATATTAGAGTGAAATGCATTGTGGGTCCTTAAACTTTTTCCCACTTCTCACCTAGGACCATGAACTTTTTTTCGCTCATCTAGGTCCATGAACCTTTTCCCACTTCTCACCTAGGTCCATGAACTTTTTTTCCCTCATCTGGGTCCATGAACTTTTTCCCACTTCTCACCTAGGGCCACAGCAATCCACATAGGACTCTGCTGCCTACGTGGCCGTTGACATGTTTTTTTTTTAAATTTCATAAACTGGCTAAAACTTTGAAAAAAATGTATAAAATCATAGAAAAATCGTACAAAGGAAAATCTAGTTCTGTTAGACTCCACATGAATAGATCTATGCAATAGATACATAATATGTGAAAGGTCTTTGTTTGGTTTTGGTAATTGAGTGACAATTTAGGTGGACTAATATGTGTTTATATGAAATACACATGAGATTAGTCCACAGGTAAATATGTGATGAAGGAGCTCATTGCATATGAGACATGACATTGAGTCATGTGACTAGGTGAAGAAGATCAAGACAAGACTTGGCTTGATGGACCGGTTGCAAGTGTGAAGGGCAAGTCGGAGGCTTTGAAGTGACGGACCGCGTGGCCGTGAAGCTTGAGCAAAAACTTGGCGCCGATGGACCAAGGCAACGGTGAAGAGCAAGTGAGGTCAAGATCGGTGAACCAATAAGGTCACATGATGATATGAAGTGGATCATATCATTTGTTCATCGTGTTGGTGCATGTGTTGCATCAACATTGGAGGAGATGGAATGGAATGCGCAAGGCAATGGTATAACCTATAGGGCATTTCATTTCACCTGTCATAGGTGTGTAGAGAAGTTTATGACCGGGTTTAGGATAGATGGCCGTACTATCAAGAGGGGCAAACTTGTTTGCGTATCGGTCATCTAGTGCCACTTGAGCGATCTAACATTGCGATATTCTAGGATCGAGTGGCGTGGAAAGAGCAAGTGAAAATCCTTTGATTTTTTTTTTCAAAAAAGCTAACACACATGCATATGGTAGTGTACATTTGGTGGTGTTGGCACATTTGCAAAGGAGAAGAAACTTGAGGTTAAAAGGAGAAAGAATAGGGTCACTGTAGTGACCGGACGCTGTCTCTAGAGTGACCGGACGCGTTCGGTAGCAAACCCTAAGCGCGGGGGCAGCAGCGCACATGGACTAGATGCTGGCATTGTGAAGCGACCGGACTCTGGCCGCGTAGCGACCGGACGTTGGCTCATGAGTCCGGTCAATCACGCGACGCCTCTGTTGAGCGGGCGCGGCTGCGATCGGACGCTGGCGCAAGGTGCGACCGGACGCGCCTATGCTGCTGTCGGGCAACACAACGCAGCGGTGACCAGATCCTGGTGAGAGTCCGGTCAAGGCGACCGAACACTTCTGGTCAAGAAATGCCAGCTCTGGGAGCTTTCTGGATTAGACCGGACGCTGAGGCGTTGCGCGCCCGGTCAGTTGGCTTGGCACGTCCGATCGAATGGCAGTGCGTGCGCGCGAGTTAGCCGTTGGAGAGCAATGGTTGGCTTCGAACGCAGGGAACACGTGGTGTCCATCTAGCGACCGGATACTAGTGACCGGACGCGTTCGGTCAGTACCAACGCATCCGGTCAGTACGCAGTCAGCCCAATGGAGGGTTATAACGGCTCTATTCTTTTGGGGGCTATATAACCAAGCACTAACCGGCCTTGGACTGGTGGCTGAGCACCCTTGAGCCTTGGTGGCTTGTGTAGGTGTGCTTGGGAACCCTCTAACTCACTTGTGCTTGCAAGAGTGCAAATCGATTGCGATTGAGTGATCTCTAGTGTGTTGCTTTGTGAGATTGTATCGAGTGGCACTAGGTGTTCGTGTTGCAAGCTGGTGATGCTTGTTACTCTTGGAGGTTGCCACCTCCTAGATGTCTTGATAGCTTGTGGCTCCGTCGAAGCACGCAAGAAGATTGTGCGGTGCTCTAAAGAAGTGCTTGTGAGGGGTGTTGTGCTCGCCCCGCGAGGATCGCGAAGAGCAACTCTAGTAGAGCGTGTCATTGAGTTACCCTCACTTTTTGGGGTAGGTTCCTATGGCGCCCAACGTGTGGGCTAGGTTTGTGAAACACCTATTAGCCGTCGAACCACAAAGTGAGCGGTCGACACAACGGGGACTAGCGTGTTGGCAAACATGTGAACCTTAGCAGAAAAATCACTGCATCATCCTTGTTCTTCCCGTTGGTTTGCATTCCCCATACACAAGCTTGTATTTACTTTCATATATATTGTGCTTGTGTAGCTGCTCTTGTAATTAGTTAGCTTGTGTAGCTTGCTAGTTACCTTCTTGCTTGTGTAGCATAGAAGTAGCTATTGGCTTGAGTAGCCTTGTTAGTCACATGCTTAGTTTGTATAGCTAAGTAATTTGCTCTCTCTAATTTGGCTTGTGTAGCCTTATTTTTGAGCATTGCTAGTGAGCTTAGGAGCTTTGTGCTTTTGCTTACTAGTTTGTGTAGGAGCTCCCCCGGTGCTTGAAGTATTAGTTGCATAGGTTTGTGTGACCTTGCTTCTAGAATTGGTTAGGTGAGCTCTAGCTAACCCGGCACCTTTGTTGGCTAATTAGGATCTTATATAAGGTGCTTGAGAACTTAGATAGAGGGGTGTAGTCTTGGCTAGACCGATAGTTTTAATTCGTATTTGTTTCAGTTAGCCGGCGCGATTAATTTTAGAAAGGACTATTCACCCCTCTCTAGTCCACCACCTCGACCCTACACGTGGTATCAGAGCGAGGTCTCTCATTTGTGGTCTTCACCGACCCGAGAGGATGGCAACTAGTGGGCTAGATGATTGTGACACACATTTTTGATGGCACATGCTTTGCACGGTGGAAACACCATATGCTTGATCACTTTCGTGCAAAGGGTCCTAAGTTTTGGTGGATTGTCACTAGTGGTCTCACTCATGTCTTGGACCATAGAAATCTAACCAAAGCTCAAAAGGTTCTCTTTGAACTTGATGCAAATGCTTATTGTTATCTAATGGATGCTTTGAGCTTTGAGTTGTTTGACAAGGTGAACCACAAGGGAACCGCCCATGAGATGTGGGAGTCCATCAAACTTACCTTCGGTGATTCCTCCACATGGGATGATGGCAAGTTCAAGCAGGATGAGCCCAAAGAGGAGGCGCATGAGGATGTTGAGCATGACCACAACTTGGTGATTGTGGAAGATTGCTCCACCTAATGGTCAAGTGATGATGATGATCGATCTACCACAAGTTCACTTAACAAGATTGATGGTGATGGTTCATGCTCGGGCTATGATTGTGATACTACTACAAGCTCATCGCCAGATTGCTTCATGTCACAAGGTGACACAAAGGTACAAAGTGCTAATGTGGTTGATCATGCTGATTCATATGATGAGCTTGTTAGTAGACTTGCTAGTATGACCATATCTTTAGAAAATGAGAAAGCTAAAATAATGAAATTGGAAAATGAAAACTTATTTCTAAAGAATTCATGTGAAGAACCTAAGCGCTTACTTGATGTTCTTAGAGCTTCACATGATGAGCAAAAATTGGCTCATGAGAAACTTTGTGTATCTCATGAACAATTAATTAAAAATATGGTTCTCTCATTAAAGTATTTTCAAAGAAACTTAAAAATAATGAGAGCTCATCACATGGGTCAAATGATCAATCACATAATGTTGCTAACCCTTGTGATGTAGGCAAGAAGCATGTATCCCCCCTCTTATGATAATTTATTAGATATGCCATGTTCTTCACATATAGATGCTTGTTCTACTTCTATGTCTTGTGAGACTAACCTTTTGAAGGAGAACAATGAGCTAAAAAGTGAAGTGAAGAATTTGAGCAACAAGTTAGAGAGGTGTTACAACTTCAAAGTCACCTTTGAGCACATGTTGAGCATCCAAAGAAGCTATGGTGACAAGAGTGGCGTTGGTTTCAACAAGAGCAAACGCAAGACAAAGAGTGAAAGAAAAATTGAAAGAAAGATGAAGAAGCATGAACAAAAGAAGTTATCCCACTCCATGTGCTACCGGTGCCATGAAGCGGGACATCTTGCAAATGGGTGCCCAAACAAAGAGAAGCTCAAGTTGAAGAAGGAAGAAGAAAGGCTCAAGCATGCCAAGTGCTTCAAGTGCCACATTCGTGGACACCTCACTTCAATGTGCCCAACCAAGCAATTGGTGAAGCAACAAGAAGAGCCCCAAACAAAGCCACAAGTTGAGCAAGAAGACAAGCCCCAAGTACAAGACAAGATCAACCATGAAGGTGGTGGTGATTTGGGGAAGATAAAGAAGAAGAAGACAAGAAGGGGTGGAAGAGCAAGGCATCCAACTCCCATTCAAGATGCCAAGATGATGAGCAAGAATCAAAATGAGAAGAGAGATTTGGCTCACATCAAGTGCTTTGAGTACGGAGATATGGGACACTTTGCCTCAAAGTGTTCTACCAAGCTTAAGAAGAAGGCTCCAGCAATTCATGAGAGGCAAGGCAATGAGAAGCACCACATGAGCAAGGAAGAAAAAGGCTCAATCAAAGAGAAAGTGCTACTCAAGCCGGGAAAGGGGCCACATGGCTAATTCATGTCCCCTAGGTAACACTTCTAAGCCTATTTCAATTGATGATAATAATGTGCTTAGAAAGGATGGTAATGGTACCTCTGTGGTTGTTATTGCAAAACATCCCGCTATCCATACTAAGGCTACCCCTAAGTAACTTGAGAGGACCCAAACTAGTTTGGGTACCATCAAAAAGTGGATGATTGTGTGTAGGTACCATCGGCATTAGAGACTTGGTTCAAGTGGTATTCATTTTGTTGATCACATGATTGAGCCAAGTATTGAAGTGTAATGATCATTATCCCAATGCCATGACAAGTTAGTGAAGTCCAAAAGTGCTACAACATACAAAGTGCAATATTCAAGTTGGGGGTATTTCATTGGATATATTTGGTGGCTTGCATATGATTGAGTTGAAGCTTGCTAAAGGTTGATCATGAACTACCAAGGTATATCTCTAAGTTGATCACATTCATTTGGGTGCATATAAGTTGATTGAATTGGATATATATGCATATGTTGCTTGCTATAAGATGTTTGAATGGATTAAATGTTTAGCAATCAAATTTGAGTTGGTTTGAATGGATGAGTTCATAAGATGACTTTTAGTAAGTGGTTTCAATGGATATATGTCTTGTGAAAGTATTCAAACAAGTTGATTTCAAGTTTGATTCACATTTGATGAAGAATAGTTCAATTGTTCAAATTTGTCCTATATTGCAAAATCTGAGCGAACTGTGATGATAGCCATATTTGAGTGATCAAATATATTTGAATTGGCTTGAGAAATATTTTTCATGCTCTACACTTATGGTAGTAAATGCCGACTTTGGGAGCTCTCAGGATTGGACCAGACGCTGAGGCGTTGCGCGTCCAGTCAGTTGGCCTGGCGCGTCCGATCGAATGGCAGTGCTGTGCTTGAGTTAGCCTTTGGAGAGCAACGGTCGGCTTCGAACACAGGGGACACATGGTGTCCATCCAGCGACCGGATGCTGGTGACCGGACGCGTCCGGTCAGTACCAGCGTGTCCGGTTAGTACGCAGTCAGCCTAGTGAAGTGGTATTAGATGTGTTCCTGGAGCCATTCATGGAGGACATGAAGATACTATGGGAACAAGGGGTCAAGCTGATCGACGCATCCCTAAAGAAGGAGATCACTCTAAAAGCCATCATCTTTGTCACCATCACCGATTACCCTAGCCTTTTTTTACTGTCGGGGCAGATCAAAGGGAAGACCGGTTGTGTAGGTTGCATTGACGGTACCTGCTACACTTACCTTAATGCATCTGGAGAAGAAAGAGAAAGATGGGACCACGACAAGGAAGAGAAAGCGGGATAAGATTGAGGAACCACCTGGCGCTGTCGTTCCTTTCAAGAAGCAGTCGAGTTTCTTCAAGTACCTATCGTACTAGAAGGAGCTAGACACGCCCCATGCCATTAACTGCATGCACCTGGAGAAGAACGTCTTCGAAAGCACGATTGGTGTCCTGCTAGACATCAAGACTAAGACAAAGGATGGTCTAAAGTCACGGATGGATCTCGTCAACCAGGGCATCAGGCCTAAAATTCAGCCGACACCGCCGTAGAACAGGAAAGTCGACCTTCCGGGTGCGAGCTACAACCTGACAAAAGATGAGAAGAGGGTTGTGTGCTAGTGGCTTAGGGGTGTCAAGGCGCCGACTGCTTTCTCTTCCAACATCAAGAGCCTGGTCTCGATGAAAGACCTCACACTCACCAACTACAACTCACATGACTGCCACATCATGCTGACGGTGTTCATTCCAATTGTGATCATGGCTATTGGTCCGAAGTATGTGAAGATGCTCATCACATGCATGTCCTACTTCTTTAACCGCATCACACAGAAGGTCATCGATGAAGCTGAGCTGCCTGGCCTGAAATAGTTCATCGCGGAGACTCTTTGCCAGCTCGAGATGTGCTTCCCACCGTCTTTCTTCGATATTATGCCACACCTAATGATGCACATGGTTGATCAGATTCAAGATCTGGGCCCCGTCTACCTACACTAGATGTGGACGTACGAGCGGTTCATGTCGACCCTCAACAGATATGTCCTTAACCGTGCTTACCTGGAGGGCTCTATGATCGAGGCATACACAACCGAGGAGGCCGTTAACTGCTGCACCAAATACATCCGGGATGGAAGGGCGATTGGCCTGCCCATCCCTCAGCACAAAGGCAGAACCTCAGGAATGAGTTGCACAGGGAGGAAAGTACGCACTGATGTACAGTACGAAACAGTGCAACAAGCTATCACAGCATCCTCCATCAGTTAGTGGTCATGGAACACTATGTTGACAAGCACCTAGAAGAGATCCGCGCCGCTCATGATGGAGATCGCATGGAGAAATGGGTAAAGAAACATCACAAGATCTGTTTCACGGCGTGGATCAAAGAGCAGGACATACCCCATGGAGAATCTGATGAAGCGAGGCTCGCGTCCGGCCCATCCACCCAAATCACCTCGAGGCAAGGGTATGACATCAATGGATATAGGTTCCACACAAAAGAGAAGGACAAGAAGAGCACGGCACAGAACAGCGGGGTTTGATATGAGGGCATCAACGAGTCGACGGGGCTAACCAGGACATACTTTGGGCAGATTGAAGAGATATGGGAACTTGACTACGGCGGTGACCTAAAGATACCCATCTTCCGGTGCCAGTTGGTCAAACCAAAGGGGGTTGTCATGGACGAGTATGGGCTAACCAACGTGGAGCTCCAAAGTGTCGGCTACAAAGATGATCAGTGGGTGCTAGCAAGCCATGCCACGCAAATAGCCTACTTTGGGATGCCCAAGGACGACAAGAGGCACGTGGTTGTGTCAGGAAAGTAGAGGATCATGGGAGCTGATGGAGTCTAGAGTCCTGAAGAATACAACAACTATGCAGAGCTCGGGCTCTTTACCGATCATCCACGGAAGATCAAGGCCGTCGAGACCCGTGTCAACAAGACCAAGATGGTGCCCTGGTTCCGCCTCGACGGTGAGAAGAAGACCGTGGGAGCGCCTGCAACAAAATGATATGTATGCCACACATATAAGTAATAATGTAGTGACTTAATGATTAACGAGAAGTTTTGTAACTTATTATTATTATAATAGAACCATATATGCCTACACTACTACTACTCTATTACTCCTACACTACTACCACTACTCTACTACCCCTTCTTCCCTACTTCTACTACTATTTCAAATATTTGTACTAATTTTATTAAAGTTAACAAGCACTTTCAAAATAAATATCAATTTTAAAACATTGTAAAAAGAAATTAAACGAGGCATTTCATCAAAATATAAAAAAAAGAAAAAAATCTTAACCGAGGCGGTCACCTAAAGCCGCCCGCCTCCGTTAATATTAACCGAGGCGCGCACCCTATGTCGTCCGCCTAGGTTAATCGTGGCCTGTATATACTCCATCATCTCCACCAAATTCTCTAAGTCCTTCGGCCGTTTCAAATCAACCTCGAAGGGCTGCCAAATTTTCCCCGCGCCGCCGCCATTGACGTCGCCGAGCTCCTCCACCCCCACCCCCGACCTCGCACGCTTGGAGCTCGGAGTGCTGCCGCCGCCATCGCTGGTGCCGTGCTCCTCCGCCCGCCCGCCCGCCCCCCCGACCTCGCCGACGCCGGGCTTCGGAGCGCCGCTGCCGCCATCGCTGGTGCCGTGCTCCTCCGCCTCCGCCCCCGCTCCCAACCTCACGTGCCTTGAGCTCTGCCCCGGCTTCTTCCCCATCCGTCCCTAGACCTCGCGCCCTCCGTCCGCCCGTCTGCTGAAACCCTAGCGGCGTCCGCCGCCTTTCCCTCCCGACTCCGTGTGGCCGCCGACCCCATCATGAACCCTAGCTGGGCGAGGAGATCCGCCGCCACCTCCTTCACCGTGCCGAGTTCGTCCACCCCCGCCCCTGACCATGTGCGCTCTCCGTCCGCCGTACGCCGGAAACCCTAGTGGTCTTCCCCAGCTCCGTCCGCCCTTCCGATCTCCGTCCGTCTTCCCCAGCTCCGTCTGCCGCCGTCCGGGCTCAATATCCGGCTCACTGAGGTTCATCCCCTTTTGCTGCATGTGGCATGCCTGTGATGAACCATAGCTTGTGATGTCAATTTTCATTAAAATTGCTGCCTGTGATGCCAATTGGTTGTGATGCTTGTGATGCCACTGCCTGTGATGCCGAACAACTTTTTTACTGAGCATTTGCCACTGCCAGTATATATTTTTGTGATGTTTCTTGATTTTTGTGGGTTTATGCAACTTGTGCACTCACTCTGTGACTCCTACACTGCTGCTGTTCTGAGCCGTGTTTGGTGTGTGGAAACCAGCCAGCTCGGTCTCATTTGCAGGCACAGATGAGGCCCTAATATATGTACACTGCACCCTCTGGATTTATTTGTCTGTCTCCAAGAAAATCCTCTTACCGGAAGCGATGCTGGTCTTGTTGTGCCCCAATATATGTATATACCGCACCACCCTGTGGTTATATGGCACTTGCCTCATTTGCAGCACACGTGGCTAGAAATATGTTGGGCGGGCTAGCAGCACTGCACAGAGATGGCCTTCCCTGGATGGGGATGATAGCTGTTGCTCTCTTTTCTTCTTCTTTGTATGATCAGTGACAGTGACCAGCGAACCAAACAGCTGCCTTGGTTCGCTAGCCTGGCTCAGCAAGGTGTAACAGTGACCAGCGAACCAACCAAGCAGCCCCTTCATTTCCTCTCTAGCTGCTGGCTCAACTTGGCTCAACTGCTGGCTGCTACTTCTATACTACTGCCCTACTACTACTGCTGCTGTTGCTGTTCTACTACTACTCTATACTACTCTAGTGTTGGCTGCTGCTCTGCCCTCTTCCCTATACTACTAAGTGGCTCCTGCTATACTACTGTCCTACTACTCCTCTACTCCTCTCTACTGCACTAAGTGGCTCTGCTCATGTACTACTCCTGCTATACTACTACTCTACTACTCTCTACTCTACTACTACTCTACTCTACTACTCTCTACTACTCCTACTACTCTATCTACGACTACTACTGTATCTAAGTGGCTGCTGCTCTTAACTACTGGCTGCTACACTTCTCTACTACTCCTCTACTCTACTCCTCTACTACTACTCTATCTACTATTGCTCTACTAGCTATGTGGGGCTGCCCGCCTCGGTTAACTATTTTTGTCTGCCTCGTTTAAGTTTACTGTAGTAGTGACTCTTACTAATGTTTGAACTTCTCTATGGCGTATGCAATGATGTACTTTTAAAAATGTGCTGAGGCAGTGGCATATGCAATGATGTGAACCCTTTTATGCTGAGGCAGCGGCTATGATGATCAAATGCCCCCCTACTTGTAAGCTGCTAAACTAGGATGGCTTGCATACCATATACAAGCAACCAGTTTAGAAGCAATGGGATGACAATGGGGCAAATCTAAGCCAACTATGTAAATGATTTTTTTGCTTCTAAATTTTTGTAATTTTCTTCTACAATTTTGTACTTTTCTTCTACAATTTTGTACTTTCCTTCAATTTTTGTATCCCTACTCCCAATGTATAATTGAAAAAGCATGTAATTGTGTTTTGAGATGAATATAATGATTTCATTATATATGTTTTGAGATGAATATAACATTGTGTTTATAATTATGAAATGTCCATACAACTCGATTTTTCTTAGCTTCCAATGGCGAACGAGCCTACTGAAAAATGGCACGAGCCTACTCTTGATGCGTGTGATGAAGGCTCGTCATCAGAGTCAGGCGGGAGCACCGAGTACGAGAGCGAGGAGCCCCTAACACCAAGGCCGCAAATAAGGCCTCGTGGAGAGGAAGAAGATGATCCGGACTTTGATCCGAGGGGCGAAACACGATGTTCTTGCGCGGAGGCACGAGCGAACGATCCGAACGAGGATACCGAAACATCAAGGCTTGAGGTACGTACTTGCAGCAGTGCACGTTAATAAACACAACGTTCGAGGGCCTCGCGCAAGTGTATGATCAATGCGAGTTCTTGTCCTCGACAGATACCTGTGGTGCCTCGTAGTCTGGAGTTCAAAGTGGGGGAAGAAGCAGTGGAGGAACCACCTGCCCCTCCTCGGACACTTCTTCAACCGCAACGGCCGGTGGCAAGCCACAGTTGAAAAGGGGCCAACACGGGAGGCACTAGATGCGCAATAAAATGCATGCGATACACCAGCTGGGGCCGTAGGGAGAGCCCTTGGAGCCAAAGACTGTCATCGGCACCTTCAGCAACCAATGCTCCTGTATAGTCATGGAGAAGGTGGCTATCACATATGATAATTGGAAGGACGTCCCAAACGACATCAAGGGAACTGTGTGGGGAGAGGTGAAGAGGCGGTTCACGTATACAGCGCAGGGCTATGATGAAGAAAAGTGCAAGGTGGATGTGTTGTATGTTGTAGGCAAAGCACTTCACAACTTCAGGTCCATGCTCAATAAGTATTATGTGAAGACAGGGAAGACACCCATCGAGCATTATAATTTCATCACGTGTGACATCTAGGAAGCCTTCGTCACTCAAAAACAAACCGACGAAGCAAAGGCCAAGGGGGAGAAGTTCTCTGAGCTCGCAAAGAGGAACGTGCTCTACCACCACCTAGGCATGACAGGGTACGCCGCTAAGAAGGTGAAGTGGCGAGAAGAAGAAAGGGCGGCAGCTGAGGTTGGGTGGCCGAATCCGTACGATGGCCTTGATGAGAGGTCACAAGACTAACTTTATGCCCGTAAGCCGAAAAAGTTGAAGGAGGGCAAGACCAAGTTCAAGACCCACAGACCGAGGAGGCGGAGAAGAGGATCCTGGCGGTCGCTGTGGCTGAGCAGAGCGGGTCGTTCGAACCTCGTAGAGAGAGGGACGTGCTGGCCGAGGCCCTGGGAGACCCCAAGCACCGCTACCGCATCTGTGGCGTATCCTCGAGAAAGAGCTAGAAGACCATGGAGTCCTGGCAGTCCGACGTGAGCTCGTACCACATGAGGTAGGCGTACAAAGAAGGGCTCGTCCAGCAAGGCTAGGATGAGGCAATGATGAACTTCGTCATGGGGTCGATACAAGACGCATTCACGAGCAACGACCCCAAGATGGTGGAGCTGAGGACGCAGATGTTTCGCTAGGCTGGCTTGCTGGTGCCATAGGGTGAAGCCACCGTACAAGGGCAGACGATGGTGCCGCTGACCGGAGGACTCCTCGGGTACCCGGTCGACGATATCGTGAAATGAACGCCCTGCACGCTCGTGGTGCCCTACGGCAGGATGATGTCAAAGAAGAAGGAAGTGGCCAGGGGAGGGGCACTGCCACCCGAAAGCGGAAGCATGTATGACAACAAGCTGATCCCGCCCGACTATGCCAGGGTGGACGTGATGTGGACCAACTCGGAATTTGACGATGATGAAATCGACATTCCCACTCTAGAGGGGATCAGGTACCTCCAAGGTGTTATCGGCTCTGAAGTACTCTGGAACAAGAGCGACATTATCTTGGACGAGCCAACATCGTCACACCCCTCATAACCCTCGCCTACGACTACGGCGGCGATGACAATGCTGGCCTAGGCAGCAGTCCTCTAGGCGATGACGACTACGGCGGCAATGACAACAACAATGCTGGCCCAGGCAGCAGTCCTCCAGGCAGTCCTCCTGGCATGAGCAATCCATAGGGAGGTACAGGGGCAGCACCGGGCAATGTTACACTGCCTGGAAGTGGTCCGAAGGAGGGCAAAGGGCAATGTCCTCCCGCGCCGAGGAAGCCTGCAGAAAAAGAGGAGACCATACCCACCCACCACACCAAGACGAGTTGGGTAGCCTATCAACTAGCCAACGAGTACCGAAGCTCAACTTTGTTTGAAAGGTATGCTACTGGCAAGCATAGTCAAAGTATAATTTATGCGGAGATGCTAGCAGACTTTTTCACTCCCTAATATCTCAAGCATAGGCCGCGAACACCAGTGTCGATTTGGCCCCTTGCGGATGATTGCCCTGACAACTACGAGCATGGGAAGTTCATGGTGACCAGGGGCTAGCTCATCAACGATGAGCCGTGGGAGGTGAGGAGGTTCCATCTCTGGTACATGGAGGCGGCGAAAGTAGGCCTGCGTACTTTCATTGTGAAGGTCCCGACGAAGTACTTCCACTTGCCCGACGATGTTCAAGTCGTCGTAGATTTCCATGACATGCATAGGCAACTGCGCCACAAGGACCTCGACGTTGCTCAAGTGACCATGTTTGCCCTATAAGTTAAACATGATTTTCACACCTTTGCATCGCTGTAGGTACTTTAGGAAGAAACTAATAATGCCATGACGACTTGTCCTTGCAGGATGCAATCCTATGTATGCAAGCAAATGGGTATAAATATTATTTATCTCTCTCTGATGCATTTAACCTAGAGGGTCATTTTGGGTTACGATATACCGGACACTAATGAAAAGTTGATTAACTTGAACCTGCAAGAGAGAGATCAAGCTCGGGCAGAACTGCGCAACGAGTTAAAGTATAACGCGGGAAAGTACATGTACAGAGCCATGAGGAAGCTCAGGGGAGGAGATGGGTGTATCCTTGCCGCCCACCAGTTCGAGTAAGTCAAAAGGATACTTGGAACATATATGTAGCTACTAGGATCAACACTTTTCATATTTGAAGATTTGAAATATGTATTTTTTGAATGGTGTAGCGGGGGCATCATGGGCCACTGGATTGCATTTATGATCTATCCTCATGATGGAAGGGCTGTCGTATTCGACTCTTCGCGGGAAACAAACAAAGAAGGGTACAAGGACTTTCAAAGCGCATTGCGATCGTAAGTGACGGTACTTATTCTTTTACACTTAACATACGTGTTAAATTTGTCGTTCACACTAGTGGTTTTCGTACAACACTTACAAGAAGTACGTGGAGGATCCCGAGTGCCTCGATCGAAGATCTGAGAAGAAGAAGAAGAATCGCACAAAACTAAAAATCAGGCGACAATTCCCGGTACGTATCAAAAGTCGTATGTGCTACTATATCGTGCATGCTCTCTATATGTGGATTATATATGTCGTGCATGCTCTCTATATGATTGTGTATTATATATCATGTGGTGTCTAAACAACATCCTAGAACAGTATTATGTGGATACTACGTTTGCGAGTACCTCAGAGGCAAATACAGCCACAGTAGCGGACATTTGTAAATTTGTCATGGACTCCTGCGTGCATGTTGGGCGACCGTTTTTCAACGAGGAGGGCGAGTTAGCGACTGTGGAGAAGTACGAGAGGCTCAGAAACTGGAGCAACATGCTATGCGTCCCAGATTACATGTTGCCAGACTTTGGAGTAGGGAAAGAAAAGAACCAGTGAACATATGACATATGTTTGTAACGTAACTTGATTGTTCGATCGTATTTTGGTGTTAACTTGAATGATGTGATATATGTTTACGCTGTGTATGCGTATTTGGGTGCTTTGATCTTTGTTTAATTTAAATTTAAATTCAAATTCAAATTCAAATTCAAAATAAAAAAATATTTTTTAATATAGAAAATCTTTAACCGAGGCAGACAAGTAATAACAACCACCTTCGTTAATTGTTTAATGGAGGCGGGCGTCTTTAACCACCGTCTCGGTTAATATGTTAACAGAGGCGGGCAGTTAAGGGCGTCCACCTCGGTTAATAAGTATTATCTGAGGTGGTTGCCTTAAGCCGACCATCTCGGTTAATCGATTAACCGAGGCGGGCAAAGCAACCGGCCCGCCTCCGTTAAGTTTACTGTAGTAGTGTATTCTTTTGGGGGCTATATAACCAAGCACTAACTGGCCTTGGGCTGGTGGCTGAGCACCCTTCAGCCTTGGTGGCTTGTGTAGTTGTGCTTGGGAGCCCTCTAACTCACTTGTGCTTACAAAAGTGCGAATCGATTGCGAGTGACTGATCTCTAGTGCGTTGCGTTATGAGATTGTATCGAGTGGCACTAGATGTTCATGTTGCAAGCCGGTGGTGCTTGTTACTCTTGGAGGTTGCCACCTCCTAGACGGCTTGGTGGCTTGTGGCTCCGTCGAAGCACGCAAAAAGATTATGCGGTGCTCTGAAGAAGTGCTTGTGAGGGGTGTTGTGCTCGTCCCGCGAGGATCGTGAAGAGCAGCTCTAGTAGAGCGTGCCATTGAGTTACCCTCACTTTTTGGGGTAGGTTCTTATGGCGCCCAACGTGTAGGCTAGGTTTGTGAAACACCTATTAGCCGCCGAACCATAAAGTGAGCGGTCGACACAACGGGGACTAGCGTATTGGCAAACATGTGAACCTTAGCAGAAAAATCACCGCGTCATCCTGTTTCTTCCCGTTGGTTTGCATTTCCCATACACAAGCTTATATTTACTTTCATATATATTGTGCTTGTGTAGTTGCTCTTATAATTAGTTAGCTTGTGTAGCTTGCTAGTTACCTTATTGCTTGTGTAGCATAGAAGTAGCTCTCTTGCGTGACTAATTGGCTTGAGTAGCCTTGTTAGTCACATTGCTTAGTTTGTGTAGCTAACTAATTTGCTCTCTCTAATTTGGCTTGTGTAGCATTGTTTTTGAGCATTGCTAGTGAGCTTAGGAGCTTTGTGCTTTTGCTTACTAGTTTGTGTAGGAGCTTTCCCGATGCTTGAAGTACTAGTTGTATAGGTTTGTGTGACCTTTGCTTCTAGAATTGGTTAGGTGAGCTCTATCTAACCTGGCATCTTTGTTGGCTAATTAGGATCTTTTATAAGGTGTCTGAGAACTTAGATAGAGGGGTGTAGTGTTGAATAGACCGATAGTTTTAATTCCGTATTTGTTTCGGTTAGCCGGCGCGATTAATTTTAGAAAGGACTATTTACCTTCTCTAGTCCGCCGTCTCGACCTTACAATATGACATGCTTTAGTTTAAAGTTTTTGTTGTAGCTGTAGATCTATATGTTTATGTGTTTAATTCACAAGTGCAGCTACTATGCTCTAATTATGGTGAAATTTTTATAATAGGCTAATCATAGTATGCTTAAGCTATGCTAAAAATTTCAGATTCAGGGAGCACATACGACTTAGTCTAAACCTAAACTTTCAGCTCTGTTAGCACGTATGATTCTGCCCTTCCGGCCTTCCCTAGTCATCTGATGCAATAATGTGGGGGTGGAGGGCTGGAGGCGGAGGTCTACTCTTCCTTAGAAGGGTCAAGAACATGACCAGAAAAGACAACGGCGCCTGACGTCTCCTCCACGATGAAAAAGGCGAACGGGTGCTCGGCGACGAAATCCACCGGCTTCGGCGGTGGCGGAGAGTCATCATACAGCGAGCAACCCATATCATCGCACTCCACGGTGACCGCTGCTGCCTCGCTCCCCGCCTCGGTCATCTCCATAACTGCCTTGTGGATGACATGGCTGACAAACACGCGACGCTCGTCTTCCTCAAGGAGCATGTCGGTCATGTTCGCCTCCGCTTCATCGAAGGGCAGATGAAGCCCCAGATGTTTAAGGTCCTAGGCGACTATTCTTGTCTCAAAGCTCAGCTTGAACTTCGGCAGCCGGAACTGGCCGACGGGGACACACTTCAGCGGCAGATGGTCGTGGAAGAACTTCGGGGACGACGCTATCTCCTCTACCATGCCTTGCAGACCCTTGCGGTCGTCGGGGAGGAAGACACACATGCAGAACTTGGGTAGGCTGTGGTAGAGCATCCAGTCCCAGTTGGACTCGTTCATCATCTCGTAGGGCAGCTTGAGCACCTTGAACCCGGAGTGGCAGTCGATGTACTGGTACGACCAGCTCTGCAGGAAGGGCACCTCCACGGAGCTCCCGTCCAGGCGGGGGAACTCGCGGTCGACCGTGTCCTCCTTGTCGAAGGGGTCGCGCCACTCTCCCTTGAAGTAGATGGCGTTGGCGACCACGTGCACGGTGTTACGATTGTTGTCCTCTGGGTTTAAGACCTCGGTGATGAGGTTTCTGGTGGCCTTGGCCATCCAAGCATTGATCTGCTCTCTTGATTTTTTTGGCTTTGAAGACACAAAAAAGGACAGAGATTTTATGGGATCCTAGACCAGGGGCGAAGCTACGTTCACGCATCGGGGTCGGCCGTTCATGCATCGGGGTCGGCCGACACCGATGGTTTTGCGATCACCTCAAATGCCCAACGATTTTTGTCCAGCTTGGACCCCGGTAAAAAATATGTGCGACCCCGACAGACTTGCGGCCGAGCAGTCCATCGTGGCATCACCTCACTACGGGATACGGTAGTTTCGCCGAGTGCCAGGGGCACTCAGCAAAGGTCCAAAAATGCTCGGCAACTGCTTTGCTGAGTGTAACACTCGGCATACGACACACGGCATCTTTGTGTCGACAAACAACTATTTGTCGAGTGTTTTTTATCACGCACTCGACAAATGGTTTGCCGAGTGTCAAATTTGACACTCGACAAAAGAAAAATTGGTTTGTCGAGTGTTTTTTAAAATACACTCGGCAAACCTATTTTTCAAAGAAAAATAATAATTATCCGGACAACAAGGAAATCGGCCCCTATGGATTGCAAACCAACAGACAAAGGATGAGGCGATGAAGCAGCCGACGGAGGCGCAAGCCATGGCCCCGAGCTGCCAGCGGCCACGGCGCCCGGGCCTTGCTTCCTCGATGACGCGGAGGCATCGGCGGCTCTGGCCCCAAGCCACGCGGAGCTCTGCACGAGCGACGTGGTCTCGTACTGGTTTGACTTGGACCTGCACAGCAACCACCGCAACCACGGTTAGCGGAATCGAATCGAACCGAGAAATGACCAGATGCATGTAACAGACGGAGAAGAAGCGGCGGCAGCGCGGATCTCACCTCTTGTATCCGAGGATGGTGCCCCGGACGTAGAGCCTGACGCGCTGTCCTGTGCGTCCCTTCACCATGGTGGCCGCCTGCTTCCTTCCGCTTACGCTTTCGCCGCCAGAGACGAGAGAGAGGACGGCCGGAGGCGCCTTATATGTAGCAGGGGACGGGGAGAAGAGCGGTCTCGATTGGCTCCGTCGAGGCGGCCGTGCTCGCCCGAGGCGACGCTTCAGGGAGGAGGCAGAGCACGCCCGCGGCGGTGGTTCCTCGTGACGCGAGGGATCCGGAAGAGGGAGGGGCGCTAGGCAAGAGAAGTGCGGGGTGCTCGGGAGGGGCGCTGCGCCGGTTTATTAAGTGGATTTTTGTCCTTCGCCGAGTGTCCCAGACCTGGGCACTCGGCAAAGTGGATTTTTTAATTTTTTTTTCTTTTTATTTCTAAAAAAAAGATTTTTATTTTTTTGCCGAGTGTTCTAGATTTGGACACTCGGTAAAGTTTTTTTTTATTTTTTTTTCACTTTTTTCTAGAAAAAAAGATTTTATTTTTTTGCCAAGTGTCTTAGATCTGGACACTCGGTAAAGTTTTTTTTTTCTCTCCTTCTTTTCTAGAAAAAAATTTTATTTCTTTGCCGAGTGTCCTAGATCTGGGCACTCGACAAAGCTTTTTTTCTCTCATTCTTTCCCAGAAAAAATATTTTATTTCTTTGCCGAGTGCAAAACATAAAACACTCGGCAAACCACCTTCTTTGCCGAGTGTTTTTTTTATACTCGGCAGACCGTCTCTTTGTTGAGTGTTTTTTTTGACACTCAGCAAACCGTCTCTTTACCGAGTGTTTTTTTTTTGCCGAGTGTTTTTAGCGTAGCACACGACAAATGACTTGTTCGCCGAGTGCCCGAGGAAATACACTCGGCAAACATAAAAACACTCGGTAAATTTGACGTTTTCGGTAGTGCCTTAGGTCCTTAGCCCATCCATCGATTGATTAGCAAGGAGCAAAGATAAGCCCGGTAGCCCACCCAATGGCCTGGCTCCCATTTCATGAAACGTGATTACGTGACTGCAAGTATATATGTACAGGTAAGCCCATAGCCCGGAAGGTGATAAGCCCATAGTCCACAGCCTGGTCACCGTTTCATCTTCCGATCTTCTTTGTTCTCGTATCCATTCGCAAATCCTTGAGGTGGTGCCGCCGCTCCTTCATTCATTCTCGATCTCGTTTCTCAAAGACAAACTGACAAACCCCAACCGCAACTTGCCACTGCCGCC
The DNA here is from genome assembly GCA_904845875.1 of Miscanthus lutarioriparius. Lineage (NCBI taxonomy): Eukaryota > Viridiplantae > Streptophyta > Magnoliopsida > Poales > Poaceae > Miscanthus > Miscanthus lutarioriparius. The sequence continues at coordinate 79,522,941 of CAJGYO010000010.1, forward strand.
GGCTATAAGCTTAAGGGCATGTGTAGTGGTGGGTCGACTCACCGAGGCTATGTACGCATACAAAAAGATGCAATTGAGTCGATTCCTTCAATCTCCAGTGGTAGGTCGTTCCTATGGGCCATTCAAATAAAAATATGTTATGTTCTCCAAAGCCGGACACTTGCATGAGTGACCTGGTGCTTTCCGTCCCTTTCCCCTTCCTCTTCTTTCCATGTGAATATTATTTTAATTGGAATGAATCGACTCATGTTTGGTGGTCGACTCCTGGCACACTCCATGCATCGATTTGCTCCAGTGGTGCATGCATCGACTCATGCCAAATAAAATAATCCCATGAGTCGCTTTAGAAACACCACTGGAGAAGCCCTAAGCTCTCTGCCCATCTGTTGTCCAGGTACCCCAAATACCCAATACTTGAATTGGTAACTAGCAATCATCAATTCTAAACCGTGAGGTCTTAGGTTTTTTTTTTCAGCTATACAATTCAAACACAAAAAGCAGATATGACATATGCCTTACAACAAAGAACGTGGTCTTTCATTCCGGCAAGATGTCAGGTATCTATCTACTTTAGTACAGCTTGCATATAGATGTATTTGAGTAGTGACTTACTGACTTTTAACAGTATACACATGGCTCTACTTTCACATTAGTAATTTAGTATCGTTCAACACAACTAAAGGATGATGGTGAGCTTAATATACATTTGATAATATGCGCATATATATGCTTCATAAAGCAAGGATTTCTAGCCACCATTTAATTCGCTTTCACAAGATGGAGAGTCGTAGTTGTAGAGAAAAACTGTAGTAGGTAATTACTGCCATGAAAATTTATTTTATCAACTTGTTATTTTATCAATTTGATGTTATATATTGATATTATATTATCATAAGCCTTAAAGGTAGTCCTGTGAAAGTATCGACCCTGGCGACCATTTATGCTGGCTTCGCCCCTGTCCTAGACAGTCCTACTAAGGTTTAGCCGGGCCGGGCTGGCACGACGTACGGCTTGCTGAGCCCGGCATATCCGAGCACCGAGCTACACCCCCGTGCCACAGATGCAGCCAAGAAAGATGCGACGCCGCGCTGCTGTTGCCATGCCACAGCGCCGTGCTGCCGTCAAGCGTGTGGATGTGCACGTGCCCCTGCGTTGCCGTGCCACCCCACCACAGCGTGAACGCTGGCTAGGTACGCGCTCTCTAGCGCCGCGGTGCCCCAAAGACGAGGGCTGGGGTATAGTTGGCCATGCAGCCCGCGGCCCGCCGGCCCGGCCCGTGGCCCGTCGTTTTGGCACGGCACGGGCACGGCACGGCCCGAGGCACCAGGCCATGCCTGGGCCGCCACCCCGGCCCGTGGCACGGCACGGGCACGGCCCGGTGCAAAGAGGCGGCCCGGTGCCCCAACGGCTTCACGTACATCTCCATGATCTGCCGCTGCAAACTAGAGCACCAACATCCAGTGGAAACAGGCAATAGCCAAGAAGACTCAGGCTTTGGAAGAAGATGATGTGTCCACCCTGAAAAATGATTGAATAAATAATTGTAGAACATATAGGAAGGCATTTTGATTAGCACAAAGGAAATTGAATCTCCAACAGTCATGTGCATGTGTGACCGTGTCTGAGTGTAGAAGAAAAAAGCCTTACCAGAAGCAGAACATTCAAGGTCAGAATTATAGCCCCAGCTGCCAGGACAGCGAGCGGCAGGACACGGGAGCCGGGCCGGCACGGCACGGCACGGCCCAACAGGCGGCACGGCACGGCCAAACGGCCCACGGGCCGTGCCTTGGGCCGGAGGCCAGGCACGAGCACGCCATAGGCACGGCACGGCCGGCCCGGTGGCCCGGTGAGGCACGACGCCATAAGCACGGCACGGCCCGGTGGCCATCTATAGGCTGGGGTCAGGGTCACACTGCTCCTCTTTGCGCTCCATCCGGCGGGGCCGCCATCGCCTCAGCGCGCTAGTTGGGCCGCACTGCCACTTCCTCCGCGCGCATCCAGGTGGGGCCGCGCTGCTCCTCATCCGTCCATGTCCGACGGGGACCGGTTCACGCCGCTCCTGTGCGTGTGTTGGTAAAAAAAAATATTTAAAAAAAAACTAGTTTTTTTTACCAATTAACATGCACTAAACCCAATAAACGAAAGGATCATCATCTTAACATGCATGTACCTACTACAATTGAAAGACAAAATATTTTTCAAAGTACACCGGTACAGAAATGATTTTTGCTCACGATAAAAAATGATATTCAGGGTCAGTTTAAAAACCCGGTACTATGCCATCGATCGTAAAACTGTTCTTAGAAAATAATTTTCAGGGACGGTTCTCTTAAAACAACCGTCCTTAAAAATCGATTTTCAGTATCGGTTGACTCCCCTAAAACTAATTTTAAAAAAAGTGATTTCTAAGGACGGTTTAAAAACCGTTGTTAGAAATCGATTTTCAGGGACGGTTCTCTTAAGACAACCATCGTTAAAAATCGATTTTCAATATCAGTTGACTCAAGTCAACCGTCCATAAAAATAATTTTCAAAACTTTTTAAAAATCATGTAGAGTCTATTAAAAATAAGAAAAAAATATTTTTAATGTGGCCGGAAACCAAGAGGTCCAACTACAGCTCATAAGATTTATTTTTCGCTGATTTGAACCCACAACCTCTCACTTGGTGTGTCCCATCCTCTGCCACTCCACCACACAACTACTTGTGACTAGTTATATGATGCTGTCTATCTGTACTAATATGTACGAATCTTGTAGTCAATATTTTGACTCGTAAACAATCTTAAATGAGAAAACTTCCAACTACAAAGTTTTAGATCTCATCGAGCACTACAACTTTGATATAAGACATTTCTCCATCCAAGGTCATTTGAAGAATTCAAAAATTTAAAATATGAGAACTTAATATAAATATCTGGGCTCTTAAACAATCTCGAATAAAATTTTCATCAACTACAAAGTTTTAGATCGATTGATCAGGTACCATGTTTTTAAGAAATGGATCCATCAGCCATGTCCGAGAAACATGAGAGCCTCCACCCCTTCCACCGCTGCCTCCCCCTCCATCGCTGCCTCCCCCACCGCCGGTGATGGCCTCCTCTAGTGGTGCCATCATCCCTCGTCATGGCTGGCTTCTCTGACCTAGACTTTCATCTAGGGTTGGAGATTGAGAAGTTGGTAGCCAATTGCTTCCAATGTACGGTTAGTCCCTCCTCATCCCTCTTGGATTCAAGCTTTCCCCGGTCGCCTCTTTTGGCCGCTCCTTGGTGAGACTCAATGATGACTCTGTCAGTCTTCTTCTCCAATCGTGTCTTTGTGGCACAGCTAAGGATTCCGGGGCTATCCACCTCTCCGGCTGGATGTTTCATTTCTCAGTCTCTTGCAAGAAAGTTGGTCTTCTTATCTATAAGCTTAAGAGTTTTTCTAGCAAAGGCTTTGCTGTTTTCTTCCTCCTTTGGGGTAATGGAGGCCCCAATTGGTTAAGAGATTTTGATTGTTGGACTCGAGAGTGTGAAGCTGAATGGACCCTGGTTGGTGCAAAGGGCAAGAAATCCTTCGCGGATGTGGTTAAATTCAGCTTATCTGTGTTCAAGAGGCTTTGCTTTCACAAAGATTATCAGAAAATTTTTCTCAAGCAACCTTAGTCTTGTTTCCCAGCCAAGGTCCCGACCAAGGCGTAGCACTCTAGAGACGCTGGATGCCCAAAGCCATTAATCCGTGCAATCCAAGGGCGTCTGCCCAAGCGGAATCGGCGCCAGCTCCTCAGCCCCTTTCGAATTCAAATCTGTTTTTGGCTGATGGGCCCAGCCCACTCCCCCCAATCATCGGACTTAGCGACAGTTGTTGGGCCCTGGTGCTCCAAATGTCTAGCCCATTGCCATACTTGGAAAGCTTGCTCTGATTTAGTAAGATGCTCAATCTGCTACAACTATGGACACAGGAAAAGATTTTGCCTTTCAAAGGCCCGCAACCACTGGCGAATTAGGCCCAAATCTTCCTTGGAAGACGTAGAGTCACCTACTAGGGCTATTTCATCCGTACCTGACTCAGAATTGTAGCAAAACGCCCTCGCCGCTCCACCCACTTGCACCTCGAGCTCTCCATGCACGTCGATGGCCAACTTCGAGATTGATCCGCGCCCCGCACCTGCCCCTCGGTTTCACCCTGGAGGAGCCAGCCCTCCACCCTCCCCTTCGCCATGAAGTTTTTGTCACAAGTTTCTACACCCTGAGCAATGAGGACCTTGCGATTATCAAGCTCTAGCCCCAAGTCCACAAGGATGACTTTGGTGATCTGGCCACAGAAATCCGCAGCTTGTTCAGAGATGTTCACCAGGTGCGTGTGACTAACATCTAGCCATGTCCCCTTGGTGATGCTTTTGTTTGGTTTGGGAGCCCTTTAGAGAGAGAAGTTTCTAGGTCCTGCCTTCAAGTTCAATAGCTGCAGTATGATTGTGATCAAGCATGACGAAGCTGAAAATGCAAGAGCTTTTGATCTAGACCGTGAGGCATGGGTGATGCTAGTAGGGTTTCTAGAAGATCTGCGCAATAGTGCTATCATTGCCAAGGTTGTTTCCACCTTTGGGATCCTGGTGCATTGGCACGATTACAATAACCTGGCGAGGGTGGTTGTCAAGGTTTACCTGAACGACGATGCCAAAATCCCAGACTCAGTGAAGGTTAACGCTGGACTCCCTAACAACAGCAGATCGTGGACTGTTCTAGTGTTTGTCCTCAAGAAGAAGAGTGTCCCAGAACTACTAGACAAAGAGGCCTTTGTCACCCAAGGCCCTTCTGCACCCAATGCCAGTGCAAGCCCCTCGCTGGACTGAACCAAGTCCTCCGGGACGCTCAGATGCATCTCCAGCTGGTTCTCAGGCCGACAACGCCACTGATGTCAAGATGGAGGACGCTACTGCTCAGGGTATTGAACCAGCTGTCAGAGTAGAAGAAGTTGAAGCTGAGAATCAAGGTATTTAGTTGCCAGAGAAAACAGTTGCTGTTGAAATTCAGCCCATCCATATGCAAATTACCTCTGAAGTTCAGCTTCCTTCCGGTCTGCTGAAGCCTATTCTCAAATCCATGGTGATCAGTGCTGATGCTCCTGGCTCCTCTACCTAGCCTCTGGTCCTAGATCTCAACAAGGTACTAGTTTTTTTTCACAAAACCCATCCTGCATAGTCTGCTTCCTTCTTTATCACAACTTGATTTGGATCCTTATACTCTCATTCCTAGTTATTTCAATGACCCTCTTACTCTGGTTCGACTGGAATATTTACTTCCTCCACATATCACTGACCTAAACCCAAAGGAAACCTAGAAGGATCTGATCAATGTTGAGGAAGTTCAGGATCATGATGAGGACGATGTGGTTGAGATCTCCAAGCCACCCATGGCCACACCTAGGAAGAGAAGGGCAAATAAGCTTAGGGAGCCAATGGACGAGCAATTTCTAAGGCATAGCAAGAGGAACGCTGAGAAGCTCGATGGCTTCAAAGACATGGCAAGTGTAAAAGAAGCAGCACTGACCTCTCAGCCTCTGTGAAAGCTTTAGTTTGATTTTGGTGAATTGATGAAACCCTAAGTGCTAACCTAGTTTATCAAAGTGATTATGAGATAGGTGGCACATTCCAAGTGGTGAAAAAAATGAAGATCATAACATGATGATGGTGATGCCATGATGATGACCACATGTTTGGACTTGGAATAGAAGAAAGAAAAACAAAAAGCTCAAGGCAAAGGTGAAATTCATAGGAGCTTTTCGGTTTAGTGATCGAGACACTTAGAGAGTGTGATCACATTTAGGATTGATAGTCGTACTATTAAGAGGGGTGAAACTCGTATCGAAATGCGGTTATCAAAGTGCCACTAGATGCTCTAACTCATTTGCATATGCATTTAGGATCTAGTGGACTGCTAACACCCTTGAAAACATTTGTGAAAATATACTAATACATGTGCACAAGGTGATACACTTGGTGGTTGGCACATTTGAGCAAGGGTAAAGAAGATAGAGTAGAAAAGGAGTTGGTCGCGCTGGTCACTGAGTGACCGGACGCGTTCGGTATTAACGACCGGACTCTGGCTCAGTGGAGTGACCGGACGCTGAAGAGTTACTGTTTCAGCGTCCGGTCAAAGTGACTTATCTCGGTTTAGGTTTGTAGAGAAACGACCGGATGCGTCCGGTCGCTGGTATGAACCAGCTAGTCGGGTTTCAGAACTAAAATTGATCGAACTCTGGGAGCGTCCGGTCGGCCCAGAGTGGCTCTGGGAGCTCTCTGGACTTGACCGGACGCTGAGTCTCCTACGTCCGGTCCTGTGTGACCGGACGCGTCTGGTTGGCCCATAGCGGCTCTGGGAGCTCTCTGGACTCGACCGGACGCTGCCCATCCTGCGTCCGGTCGTCCACACCGGATGTGTCCGGTCGCATGGGACTCGTGGCAGGAACGGCTACTTCATTTAAAATGGGACACGTGGCAGTCAGGAAGCGACCGATATACACGATCGGTGCGTCCGGTGCATACGACCTGCGCGTCCGGTCGACGCGCAGTCAGCCCAATAATTGAGCCAACGGCTCTATTGTTTGGGGTTGTCTATAAATACCATTTGGCCAGCTCAAGCTCACTCTCTTGGCCATTCGCATTGACATAACAACCTTGTGAGCTTAGCCAAAGACCTCCCACTCTTCTCCATCATTGATTCAACCTCTTTGTGAGATTGGGAGAGAATCCAAGTGCATTGCTTGAGTGATTGCTTTGGTGTTCGTGTTTCGCTGCGGGATTTGCTTGGTGCTCTTGGTGGTTGTCACCACCTAGACGGCTTGGTGCAGCGGAGGAGGATTGGCACGAGTTGGTGATTGCTCGTGGCCATCTCCGGTGATTGTGAGGGGAGTTGTGCATTCCCTGGCGGAGGGCCGAAAGGTAACCCAGTGGATTGCTCGTGTCATTGAGTTACCTCACTCGTGGGTTGGTTCTTGCGGTGTCCAATTGTGTGGACGAGGTTCGTGCAACACCTCTTAGCCGCCGAACCACCAAGTGTTGGTCGACACAACGGGGACGTTGCGTGTTGGCAAACATGTGAACCTCGGAAGAAAATTGGTTGTCTCGTGCCCTTTTTGGTATTCTCCCGGTGATTGATTTAGTGTTCATCTTCTGATTGGTTCACTTCTCTACACGGCGGTATAATCACCCTACTCACTCATTTATATTCTTGCAAACTAGTTGTAGCAAGCTCTTTAGTGTAGTTAGAATTAAGAGTTTGCTTTGTTGTTTTGAGTTCATCTAGTGGAGCTCTTTAGTGTAGCAAGTGTGTGAGCTCTTAGTGAGTAGTGACTTAGAAAATTGAGTGTCTAGTGATCATAGTAACTAGAATTGTTGGATATGTGGCTTGCAACCCTTGTAGAGCTAGAGCAAGTTTGCATTTCGCTATTTGTTATACTAATCAAATTGCTCTAGTTGGTTTGTAGATTTTTAAATAGGCTATTCAACCCCCCTCTTACCATATTAGGACCTTTCACTCTGGCCATCATCCCTGTTGGTAATGCCTTCCCAGCCCCCACCTCACTCTAGAGATAGTGCAGGGCATTGCCATAGGTTTTCTCATATTCAGCCTAAGGCTGTGTCTACAGCCATCCTGAAGAAGGATTCCCATGGTGAAGCTTAAGAAGAGAAGCCCCTCTACTCCAAGTCCCATTCAGGAGTATTTTAGCTTTTGGTATTTGCTTTATCTGCAGTCTGCGTACTGCCTCTTCCCCTAGACTGTGAGCTGGAATAAATATTTTGGATGTAAGAAACAATTTAAGTCTATCAAGCATCATGTGGTTTTCCTTTTAAGCTGTGCTGAAACCCTCTATTTAAGTTATGTTGCTTATCTGCAATCCCTCTATGTGTCTGATCGGTTTCATTATCTGTGCTCCTGTTGTTGGTCCACCAAACCTGAGTACACTTTTCTCCAATTTTTTGGGGGCCCTATGATCTCTGTTACAAGTATAACGAGGAAGCCCTTTATTACTGTTTATCATTGGCCCCCTGGAACTTTTTTGACCTGCACTTTCATGTTTTTCTTTTTGTTGTATGTTTGGGGAAACTCAACCAATCTGGTTAGCTACTGCTCACCTCTTTTTTCAGCAATCTCTGATCAGCACACTGGGGAGACTACTCAGATTACTCACCTGATACTCATACTGCATCATCAATTTTGGAGTTTCTCTGAAGACAGATCAACTTTGGAGGCTATGTCCTTTATACAATACTGGATGGCAACTTGTTTGTCATTCTCTAACCCCTATTTGATCTACAGCATCAATGAATAACAATAGAAACACAAACATCCTAATTTGGAACATCAGGGGCATCAATTCTTCTGAAAAATGGGATGCCTTGAGAGTAAAAATCTCTGAAAGTTCTTGTCAGATAGTCTGCCTCTAGGAAACCAAAAGAGAGCACTTTGATCCCTTTTATTTAAAGAGTTCTGTCCTAGAAATTTGGGCTCCTTTGTTTTTTCTCCTTGAATTGGAGCATCGGGGGGACTTATCATGATTTGGAACAGTAGCCTTTTTGATAGTTTTGCAGTGCAGGTTAACAGCTTTGCTATTTCTATGAAATTCACCAGCAAGTTAGATAATAAAAGCTTCCTTCTAAGTAACATTTATGGCCCAGCTCATTCTGCAGAAAAATGGCTTTTATCACTTGGCTTATGAATTTTGATACATCCAGTTTTGATGAGTGGATATTAGCAGGTGACTTTAACCTCATTAGAATAGTGGAGAATAGAAACAAACCTGGAGGAGATCACTCAGAGATGCAGATGTTCAACAACCTTATTTCAGATTTAGATCTTTTGGAGATCCCCTTCAGTGGCAGAAATTATACATGGAGTAAAATGTAGACACACCCTCTCCTTGTCAAGTTGGATTGGGTCTCCACTTCTTTTTCATCGGGTCTGTCCTTCCCAGCCACCACTGTTTAACCTCTATCCAGTCCTATTTCAGATCATCTGCCTTTTGTCATAAATATTGGTAGCAGCATCCCAAAAGCTTCAAGGTTCAGGTTTGAAAATTATTGGGCTGAACACTGTGACTTCAACAAGATTGTGGACCTTCACTGACATAGCAATCCCTATTATGCAATTGCAGCAAAAACTCTCTCTGCAACATTCAAACAGCTTAGAAAGGGACTAAAGACCTAGAGAAAAAATATTTCCATCTTAAGCAATCTCATCCATAACAACAATTGGGTGCTTCTGCTCCTAGATATGGCTTGGAAGATCAAAGGCCCCTTTCTCCCTTGGAAACTTCTTTTAGGCTATTGGTTAAGAATCATTTGGCTTCTCTCTTAGAATCCAAGAGAATTTATTAGCAATAGAGGAACACCATCCGGTGGGTGAATCTTGGTGATGAGAATACCAGCTACTTCCAGGCCTTGGCCACCTACAACTTTAACAGGAATTTCATTTCAGCTCTGGTTGCATCTGATGACACAATTATCACTAAGCGTGATCAGAAAGCTGGTATCCTCCTAGAGACTTTCAAAAGCAAGCTTGGGGTCAGAGTGTTTTAGGGCATATCCTACAACTTGAGTTCTCTCCTTCAATGCCAGAACTTAGATGATATTAATGATGAATTCAGTCCTGATGAAATTGCTCTAGTGATCAAAAATTTGCCCAATAACAATGCCTAGGTCCAGATGGCTCCAAAGGATACTTCATCAAAAAATGTTGGGGGATTACTAAGCAAGAGTTTTTAGGCTGTTTAATGATTTTAACAGCTCCACCTTGGATCTCAGTAGCATCAATGCCTCTCACATAGCTCTCATTCCCAAAAAGTCAAATCCAGATACTGTTAATGACTTCAGACCCATCTCCCTCCTCAATTACTCATTGAAGGCAATCACTAAGACTTCAGTCAGTCATTCAGCGGCTCATACATGTTAACCAATATGGTTTTATAAAAGGTAGAACCATCCAGGACTGCTTAGGGTGGGCTTTCCAATTTCTACACCTCAATCATCACTCAAAAAAGGAGATAGCGATTCTGAAACTGGACTTTGAAAAAGCATTTAATAAAATTGAGCTTCAATTCATCCTTCAAATCTTGGAGCATAAAGGGTTTCCTAGCAAATAGATAAACTGGATCAAAAGTGAAACGATCCATGTTGGTATATTTAACGCACACAGATAAATCCAAGAGTGCATGGATACCGATGTAGCTTTCACCCAGAGGTATTTCAAGTATCGTATCCACAGGGAAACGTGTGAGGTTAACTACGGTCCAACTTAACCCGGAGTAGCAATAAGACTTAAGAAAGTTGGGAGTGTAGAGGAGATCGCTAAGGTCTTCTAGTTCTAATCTCGGTAAGCTATGTCTTTTATTATTCAACTGGGGATATTACTATAGAAAACATGGACAGAGTATGATTCCTATAGCAAAACTGTCCTGCTAGACCTACAAACGGGAGGTAGACAACAAAGGATTCAATGAGGCTATAAGAGTCACCTTCGCGAGCTACCACCAATTTGGAATATAGGGTACATCCACAAGTAACCCGGTCTAAGCACCACTCTTACACCTACAATTACTACTTTAACCTATAGGGTCCTATAGATTAAAGTACTTAAAGAGCTATGAACCAGATGAACAATATAAACACGATGCTTACTTAAATTAGAAGTTGATTACCAGAGAAATCTCAAACGTAGGTTAACTTCCGCCAAGGTACAAGCCGTAGAGAGAGCACCGACAGACCGGCATCTCCTCCAAACTCTTCCCTCACTCTCCATCTCTCTATTTCTAAAGACTAGATCCTATGGAGATCTAATCTTCTCTTGATAGCTAGCTCTAATCCTCATGAGGAGAATATGAATTAGGGTTTTAGGATCTGCTTCAGGGAGCGGGGCAGGGCCTGGTTATATAGCCCTGAGCTTGCAACGTGAGCCCTTGTATCAAACTGACTTAAGCAATGGCCTAGATGCGTCCTCAAAGGCAGTGGGAAACCGACCCTCGAAGATGGCTGACTAGTGGGCCTGGGGGAGGCTGGCCGGCCCCACCTGGTGGCGCCTCGCCCTCCGCTTCAGTGACATGGCTTCTGGGTCTTTCTAGAGCCTTCCCACGTAGGTGCCGCGGTGGAAATCCGTATTTTTCTTCGACGTTTAGGTCCTCCTTGGCGGTTTTCAGATTAAACCCTGCTGGAAACACAGATTCACCAAAACTCATGGAATTTATTAGTTTAAACCCCTAAACCTTCATTGGTGATTATATTTATGCCCTTATCCATGTTTAATTGACGGCTTATATTGGTTGTTAACTACCGTCAACAATCCACGATTTCCTCGAAGAGAAATCCACAGATACAAACCATAATGTGATAGTCTCAGGAGATCACGCCATCACATTATCGAATATCAGTCAATATCATAAGTCACACATAGAATACATGTCTTAAAGAGTACAATAGAAGGGTTTACTCATTATTACACCACCAGTTGGCGGAATCACTCAGAGCACACAACATCTAGAACATCATCAGAAGGCGCTTCAGCGGGCGTAGACTCCATTCTCCTCAGGCAATCTTAAGCGTAGGACAAGAACCTCTAACCCTCAGAATCATTGCCCTGGTAGTCATCCTCGGGCTCGTCACCTGCGGAACAATTATCAGTACAATTTTTACTGGCCACTGGCTCCCACCCTATGCTTTGCGTTTGCTTTGTGGTACGTGGTGTGCAAGGGTAGAGCAAAAGACCTACATATGGATATAGTTTTCCTATACAAGTTCATCAATATTTTATAAGTAATTCTCAAGTTTTAATCCACTTCTATCCATCCATCCCATACACACACATCCACAGATCTCACCACACTCTCGCTCTCTAGGTGGCAAGGACAACTCCCTCTCGTGCCTTGCCTCAACGGCTAACAGCCAGAACTTGATCCAACCTAGGGGGAGAGAAGGAAGGACACCTCACTAGTCAAGTGAAGTGAGAAACATAGGAAAGGTCCACAACCGTAAAGGAACGGCTATGTATCGATCGATAGACCAAAACTCTACAGAGGTTTACACTAGGACCCACAAGATTACCATCATTGGCGGTGCCCTGCCTAGGCTGATTCCGGGCTGCTTTACAAACCGGTACGATACCACCCTGCCACTCAGCCCTGAGTCACCCCGGAGTCCACCGACACGCTGAGACTATGAAACGTAGTACCGGACCTCCAAGGTCACCACGTGGTCTCAGGTAGGTTAGAGGATACGCCCTTACCTCCCTACACTATCAACTACTACCTAGCAGTAGTGGTATCGCCCTAGCCAGATCACATTCGTCCCCCGCCTGACCTAGAGTGAGTGGTGTGCAATGGATCCAATGAACCGGTTCTCTCAGCATATTAGTCCTTAGGGGGACCAGACAAGACATCTTCTCATATGGGGAAACCCAACTCCCGGTGCCTTGACAGCACCTCCATTGTAGGGACTTGCCCCACGAAGAGTCTCCTGCTCGGAATCTACTCAGCTCACATGTACCCGCCACAGGTACCTCACATAGATGATATATGCTCAGGTCACACCCTCCCGGCAAGACTCGTCCCCAAGACTCATTGTTGGTCGACTCGACCCTCACTACACGCCCAAGACACACGCCAAGATCTCCCTAAGCTAACACCATTTTAGTGGCACCAAGTGCCTTAGCCACTCATAAACATTCCTCCACCAAGCATCACATCACAAATATAATGCAAAGTAGAAGCCAGTAGTAAGTAACAGCGAGCATCTAGCCTTACAGCGGATATGCAGGAGTAAGATTACGTTAAGGTATAGGCTTCAAGCAATACTACCATGCAACCTATCATAGATCATTTACAGAAAGTAAAGCACTAGCATCTATATAATTGCATGTCTAATAGGATTCTGCGAGGTTGGGTGGGACATGGCACCTGTAGCCTGGTCATCTCTGAGCTCCTCCTTGTACTCGTAGTCCTCCTCCTCAAGCTGCTGCTCCTCCGGGGCTGCCAAACGAGACATATAGCCACATTAAGCGCCTCTTATAGATAGTCAGAAAGAAGCAATAGAAATCCAAAAGATCCAAAAGCACTCAAACACAAGTCTATGACGTAGAGCTTATTTTTAGAAAAAATTAGATACTGGTTTCATATTTTTTTGAGGTCGGATGAATTTCCTATAAGTTTTCTAAGTTTAATTCATTTTCTGAAAAAGAAAAAGAGCGGATATAAAAAAAGGAGAAATAGCAGAGGAGAAAAATAACAAAGAAAAAAAAGGGACATTATGGTGTCAAGCGGCTTTACCAAATCAATTTCGATTCCTTCTGTAGAGCTGATGGTAAAGCTAAAGCCAAAATGAGTTGTTCCACCAGTAAAGCGAAGCTGTACCAAAAGAAATCTATGGAGTCGAGACCTCCATCAACATGTGCCACTTGTCAGTGAGTGTTGATAAATAGATAATCTGTTCCGATCCATGCTCCTGTGCACATGCACATAGGGGAGTTGTCTCCAATAAGGTTGTGTTTAGTTGGATGAAATTTGAGAATTTGGCTACTGTAGTATTTTCGTTTTTATTTGACAATCAGTATTTAATCATGGACTAATTAGACTCAAAATGTTTGTCTCATGATTTCCAACTAAACTGTGCAATTAGTTTTTTTTCGTCTACATTTAATGCTCCATGCACGTATCGCAAGATTCGATGTGATGGCTCCTGTAGCATTTTTTGGGAAAACTTTTTGAAACTAAACCAGGCAAAACAAACGTACGTTGATTGTTGACTTTGTGGTAGACTCCCAAAGAGAAATGGATCGGAAGTTAGCTACGGACTTGTGTTACCTACGCGCCTTGTAAGGACCACGAAATTCTGAATTGAAAGCAGCCGAATTCCAACAATGGTGCATGGTAAGCACCGGGAAACTGCACATATACATTATTCTCGGGTCGAAAATGTCACAAAAAAGACGAAAGACAAATTATGTAGCAACTGCTTTCAACACTCACAGCTATCTATTACATTGTTGAATATCATCTACGGCTGCCTGGCATGCCTCTTCCGCTCGATGTTTGCATGTGGACCATGTGTTTCTACCTTCTCGCAGACGACAGTGTAGCGATAGTTAGGTGGGCACGCAGATTCCCACAGCACAATTCGCACCTCCTCTCTTGGCACAGCTGTGGCTGAACGCAGTAGTTCCTGGACAGTCATTCCCGGCAGCTCAGTCTCGGCGGCCTCTGAGGTGGCCACTCCGGTCGTCTGACCGGCTCTCTTGAGCCTCAGTGGCACAGGGAGTATCTCCAGTGCTATCTTGGCGACACCAAGCTTCGAGAAGTGATCCTCGTCACCACGCAGCTCCGCGACGAATCTGCGCACGACGCCGAGCACAGTGCCCCAGAATTGCGCATTGAGGTTCGTCCTGAGTAGGCTGCTGACACAGATAGAGAACAGACCTTTGATCCTCGGTTAAAATGAGCTCTAGTTCCGGTATTTTTTTGCGCCCGGGACTAGAGAGACCTTTAGTCCCGGTTGGTGGACCCAATCGGGATTAAAGGTCCCTGCCCAACGGCTACTGCGCCAGACAGAGGTGGCAGGGACCTTTAGTCCTGGTTGGAGCCACCAACCGGGATTAAAGGTAGACTTTTACTCCCGGTTGGTGGCTCCAACCGAGAGTAAAGGTCTACTCCTAGGCCGTGGCTACGCCGGGTGTTGGGAAGTTACCTTTAGTCCCGGTTAGAACCACCAACCGGGACTAAAGGTCCCCCTTTATATCCCGGCCGTCTCCTTCTTCCTCCCCGAGCCCGAGGAGGCCCGAGCTCAGCACATTTTGAAGCTCACTGCACTAGTGTTCTTGCTTCCTCCCTCCATTGTTCCTCCATCAATTCTTCGATTCCTCCGTTGATTTCTTCGATTCCTCCGTCGATTCTTCAGTTGTAAAGATTACCAATCTCATACTCTCATTTTTTATCATTGGCTTATCTCATATTGTTCACTATATATATATTGTTTTTATGGTGTTTTTTTTATTTGTAAACAATTTAAGCTCAAAATAACTTATAGTTTGCATATTTGGATGAAGAAAGGTTAAAGTAGGTATTTAAAATTAGTATTCACTTTTTATTTCTAGCATGCATAGCACACTTCATTGTTTAGAGATATAGATAATTTTATAGTTTCTTAATTTTATTTGTTTATAAAATGTGAAATTTATAGTGTATTAAAAAATAAGTATAGAGAGTAGATGGCAACTGCTTCCGGGTCCTTGGCCTCTCATGAGTTTCCAAAGCGACTTAGGACGGGCCTCCCTCTCATTCCATGCGGCAAGTGTCGTGATGAGACGAAGATTGTGATGGAGTACCGAGTGAAGGAGGGTCCCAACAATGGTCGTATCTTCTACGAGTGTCCGGATCGCAATGTGAGTTATTTTATCGTATTTTATGATTATGGTTAGTTTATACCTATTTTCATGATGGTTGTGATTAAAGTTCTAATTTTTTTATTTTAATTCCAGTGGGATGGCAGTGGACGAGGTTCAGGCTTCTACTGGGAGGAAGAGTATGTTGAACTCGTGCAAAAATATCTTTCACAACAGGCAGATACGGCGGCTAATGAGGCAGTGATCCAGCCGAAGAAGCCCAAAGATGTTGCACAATCGAGGGATCTGTCTGTTTTAGTTGAGATTGGTCGTGAAATCCTTGTGCTCCTGAAATGTATTTTAGCTTTAGTTCTTTTAGTGGTAGTTGGGATTGTCTACATTGTAGCGACGCTTTCATAAATTTGTACCTTTTATGATGGCACGCATGTTGTATAAATAATTAATTATGATCTAGGTTTTAATATGGTATTTATGTCTACATTGACGGCATGCATTCTTTGTTACGTGCGGCCGAGGCAAACAAACGCGACGGTTTTATGTGCTGCCCATGTGCCATATGTAAGAATACGGTGGAATATCCTTGCTCAAGGACTCTTCATTCACACTTGTTCAAGTCGGGTTTCATGCCAAACTATATTTGTTGGACGAAGCACGGAGAAACCGGCATTGTAATGGAAGAAGGTGAAGAAGAACAATGGGACGACAATGATATTATTCCCGATGGTGCGTGCTTCAATGATACTGCAATAGGAGAAGCTGAAGAAGAGGTAGCCGCAGAAGATGAGCCTGCTGATGATCTTTGTCAGGTCATTCGTGACGCACAAAGAGAATGTGAAAGTGAAAAGGAGAAGATCAAGTTCGAGCGGATGCTAGAAGATCACAAGAAATTATTGTACCCAACTTGTGATGCAGGGCAGAAAAAGTTGGGAACCACACTAGAATTGCTGCAATGGAAGGCAAAGAATTTTGTATCTGACAAGGGATTTGGAGAGTTACTAAAAATCCAAAAGAAGATGCTTCCGAAGGACAATGAATTACCCGCCACTACCTACGAAGCAAAACAAGTTGTCTGTCTTATGGGGCTAGAAATCGAGAAGATACATGCATGTCCTAATGACTGCATCCTCTACCGTGGCAAAGAGTACGAGAAATTGGATGCATGCCCGGTATGCCATGCATCGTGGTATAAGATCAGGCGAGATGACCCTGGTGATGTTGAGGGTGAACGTCCGCGGAAGAAAATCCCTGCCAAAGTTATGTGGTATGCTCCTATAATACCACGCTTGAAACGTCTGTTCAAAAACAAAGAACATGCAAAATTGTTGCGATGGCAAAAAGAAGACCATAAGGTAGACAATATGTTGAGACACTCTGCTGATGGGTCCCAGTGGAGAGCAATCGACAGAGAATTCCCAGAGTTTGCAAATGACGCAAGAAACATAAGGTTTGCTTTAAGTACAGATGGTATCAATCCTTTTGGAGAGCAGAACAGTAGTCATAGCACTTGGCCTGTTACTCTAAGTATCTACAACCTTCCTCCTTGGTTATGCATGAAGCGAAAGTTCATTATGATGCCTGTGCTCATCCAAGGCCTGAAGCAACCTAGCAATGACATCGATGTGTACCTGAGACCACTTATTGACGAACTTCTCATTTTGTGGAATAAAGAAGGTGTACGTGTGTGAGATGAGTACAAACAGGAACACTTTGATCTGCGAGCATTGTTGTTCGTAACAATCAATGATTGGCCTGCTCTAAGTAATCTTTTAGGACAGTCAAACAAGGGATATAATGCATGCACACACTGCTTCGGTGATATTAGAGGTGTATTCTTGAAAAAATGTCGAAAGGTTGTGTACCTTGGCCATCATCGATTTCTTCCTGCAAATCACCCCGTAAGAAAGAAAGGCAAGCATTTTAAAGGGAAGGCAGACCACCTGACCAAGCCTCGCAACCGAACCGGTGAGGATGTACTCGATATGGTCAATGATGTGAAAGTCGTCTTTGGAAAAGGACATGGTAGCCAACCTGTTCCAAACGACGCTAACGGTCACGCACCCATGTGGAAGAAGAAGTCTATATTTTGGAAGCTACCCTATTGGCAAGTCCTAGAGGTCCGCAACTAGATCGACGTGATGCACCTAACGAAGAATCTTTATGTGAACCTGCTAGGCTTCATGGGTGTGTATGGAAAGCCTAAGGACACATTTGAAGCACGACAGGACCTGCGTTGTTTGAGAGAAAGAGACAACCTGCATCCAGAGAAGACAGATGATGGACGCCATTACTTACGTCCTGCCAGCTACACTCTAAGCAAAGAGGAGAAGGAAATCATGTTTGAATGCTTAAACAACATCAAGGTACCATCTGGATTCTCCTTGAATATAAAGGGTATTATAAATATGCCAGAGAAGAAATTCTGTAACTTAAAGTTCCATGGCTGTCATGTTCTCATGACGCAATTACTTCCAGTTGCATTAAGAGGAATTCTACCTCCAAATGTACGTCTAGCCACCGTGAAGCTATGTGCATTCCTCAATGCAATTTCTCAGAAGGCAATTGATCCAACTGATCTAGCTAAACTACATAATAATGTGGTTCAATGTCTCATCAGCTTTGAGTTGGTGTTCCCTCCTTCCTTCTTTGATATCATGACACACCTCCTAGTTCACGTAGTCAAGGAGATTTTCATTCTCGGTCATGTGTTCCTACACAACATATTCCCCTTAGAGAAATTCATGGGAGTCCTAAAGAAATATGTTCACAACCGTGCTCGCCCAGAAGGAAGCATCGCCAAGGGCTATGGAACAGAAGAGGTCATTGAGTTCTGTGTTGACTTTATTCCCGACCTTGACTCGATTGGTGTTCCTGAATCGAGACATGAGGGGAGACTAAGCGAAAAGGGGACACTAGGGAGGAAAACATATATTGGTACGGAGGATGATTATTTCAATAAAGCGCACTACACAGTTCTACAGAACTCCTCTTTGCTAGATCCGTATATTGAGACACACAAGGATCTCTTACGATCCGAGTTTCTAGGGAAGACTGAAGCTTGGATTACGCGTAAGCACATGAAAACTTTCGGCGGTTGGTTGCGAAAAAAATGTCAAGGTGATGAGAGCATCCATGAGCAACTGTATTTATTGGCTATGCAACCATCATGGCATATCGTCACATACAAAGGGTACGAGATAAATGGGAATATATTCTACATAGTAGCCCAAGATAAAAGGAGTATCAACCAAAACAGTGGTGTCCGCATAGATGCCACAGACCCGAATGGGAATAAACAGACATATTATGGCCGCATAGATGAAATATGGGAACTAGAATATGCACCTACTTTGAAGATCCCATTGTTCAAGTGCCAATGGGTCAAGGTGACCGGAGGCGGGGTAACAGTAGACAACAAGTATGGAATGACAACAGTAGACCTTAGTAATATTGGGTACAAAGACGAACCATTCGTCCTTGCCAAGGATGTGAATCAGGTGTTCTATGTCAATGATATGTCTACCAAACCAAAAAGAGAAAAAAAACGATAATGACTCAACCAAAGAGCCAAAGCGCCACATAGTTCTTTCAGGGAAAAGAGTCATCGTGGGAATTGAGGACAAGTCGGACATGTCAGAAGATTATGAAAAGGATGACCGAATTCCGCCCTTCAAAGTGAACAAAGACCCTAGCATCTTGGTAAATGATGATGACACTCCATGGTTACGACGCGATCATAACCAAGGGACATACGTAAAGAAGAAGTTCACTGCTGTGCCCACTTGATGATATAGTGATTTAATGTAGTGTGTGTTTGAGATATTATGTAATAATTATGAATTCAGATGTTTATTATGTCGTATTTCAAATTAAATCAATGTTTGATTTGGTGGGATTTCTCTCTCGAAAAGTTAAATTAGGATATTGAGTGATGAAAAATTAAAATATTAATGTTAAAATGATGTGAAAACAAATTTCCTGTCCAAAACCAATAGTTTTAATAATTTTAATTAAACACTACATTTTTGCATTAACGAAATAATAAATATTAGTTACATTATGTTTTATAATTATAACAAAAAATAAAAAAAGTTAGGTTATAGATTTTTCCTATGTGCAATAAAGAAAACAAAAATCCATATTTTTAACAAAATAATTTTATGCCTTTTATTTAATTTACTATGTATTTAACAAGACTATTGCATTTCTATTAAAATTTTTTTGCTCAAAACATACGGGAAACGAAACTGCAGCCCACCTTTACTCCTGGGTGGGAAGCCCACCTGGGAGTAAAGGTGGGCTGCAGTTTCGTGGCCCGCAAAAAAAAACCTTTGCTCCCGGTGCATGTTACCAACCGGGAGTAAAGGTATACCTTTACTCCCGGTTGGTAACACGCACCGGGAGTAAAGGAACTTTACTCCCGGCTGGTGGCTGGCACCGGGAGTAAATCTCCCTGGTATATAAGCGCCAGTGCCTGGCACAGATCGATCCCCTCCTCTTCTTCCTCGTCGAACAGCCGCCCTTTCTCTCTTCTTCCTCGCGCTGCCGCCGGTCGCCACCCCACCTCGAACACCGACGCTGCCGCACACCGGTCGCCACCCCGCCCGACGCCGGTCGCCCGGCCCCCGCGCATCAGCCCGCCGCCATGACACCAGAGCCCGCGCCTCGCCTCATGCGGACGCCGACGACCTCGCGCCGACGACCTCGTGCGGCCCTCCACCGCGCGCGCCCGCGTGGCCCCGTCGATCTGCCTCCACATTCGTGAGGTGAGTTCTCTCGGCTTTCTCTCTCCTCCAGCGCGCGCCGCTGCTTGGGTCCCACGCCGATCCCCGCGCCGACGCCGCCGGTCTCCACGAAGCGGAACATGAGCGCGGGCTTCCATCCTCAGGCCCACAGGAAGGTGCGCTCGAGCGGGTTGAGCCAGCGCGGGTCTAGCGCGGCCACGACATCGCGGTCGGCCAGCCGGGACTTGTGCTCGTAGTAGGCGGCGACGTGCGCGACGGCGGCGTCCACGAGCGGCGCCAGCGCGTCGCTCTGGCGCCGGGGCGGGAGCGCGAGCGCCGCCATGAGGTCAGCCATGATCTGCTCCTCCCGGCCCACCCAGGTGTCGTAGAACGCCTCCATGTCGTCGGAGTAGTACATGCCACCGGTGGGAGGGGGAGGACTTGGGCGGCGCTCTTGAGGCGAGCGCGGCTGCGGCGGCATCTTTGTGGCGCACGACCGCGCGAGCATATATGGCGCCCGGTTTCTTTGTGTTTAAGGATCTCGAGGACAGAGCTTCCTGGGGGGAGCCACGAGGAGAGGTGAGAATTCCGTGGCGGCACATCACCGAGTCAGGCAGAGGCTGACCAATTCGCAGTTGGTCGGTGCCGCGTGGCCTTCTGGCTCGCTGGCGCTGGGGTTGCCAGGTTGGTGTTGGTGGTTCCCCACGTAGCAATAGCAACAAAACCAACAGAGCCACATGCGTTGTATATATACGTCACGGAGCACCACCGCCCATAGTAAACATAGTAACCACACGTCCTTGTCCTCGATCGCGATCCATATGTTTTCGTCATTTGTATTCATATGCATGTATATATACGTCGCGGAGCACCGCCGCCCTTGTTTGCCCATGCGTTTCTATGTATACGGCGGAGCACCGCCGCCCTCGTTTGCCCTAGGGTTTAGGGTTTATACGGCAGAGCACCGCCACCCTCGTTCGCCCTAGGGTTTAGGGTTTATACGGTGGAGCACCGCCGCCCTCGTTCACCCATGTGTACAAACATATATACGGCGGAGCGGAGCACCGCCACTCTCGTCACACCGCCCTCTCTCACGGCCTAGTCGATCAACATTCATATTATCGTTATCGTTAACACTAAATAATCACACTAGGGCGAATTGCGTCGGTGACTAGGGCGAACCACGTTGTTGGTGTCACCGACGTGGTTCGCCCTAGTCACCGACGCAATTCGCCCTCGGCTGTTTATGTATAGCCCTAATTCGCCCTAGTACCGACGTAGTTCACCCTAGTGTGGCGAATTGCGTCCATGACCGAGGGGCAAGATTTAATAATGCATATTGTTCATAGATTTTACGCATGTAAGCAAAGATTTGACGTACTATATATTGGTTTGTTTTTTGAAGCTAGATGGCCAACCCAATAAACATGGATGAGGAGGGGTTGATGATGAATTTGATCAACACTGGCACTCAGGTTGTCGGCGATGATGGTGCTAAAAATAACATGCAAGAGGATGCAGATGACGGGAGTCAGTACTTAGCTCTTGAACAAAATGAGCAACAACATATTGGCCAAGTATATATTTTTATTATTAGCTATATATATTATCATATGTCTTATGTGTGCTCATGACATTAAAAATAATGTTTATGTTTTGTAGCCCTCTGGATCGACATCAACAACTACAACGAAAAGTAAAAATGTTCGAGGTCCCAAAAAGCCATTGGAGGGCCGCTTCATCATCTCGGAGTTCAATGTGGATACAGGCGAACCGGGGGGGGGGCAAATAAAATGAAATTCGTGCACCACTACGGTTACCTTGCATGGGACTGGCTCCCGATCAGTACCCGTGAATGGAAGAAGAAGACCAATGCTCCTCATATCGGTTTTGTCTCCGATCATGACAAGACGTTAATTTAGAATGATATCTTGGAACATTTCACGCTCCAAACAGATGGTTATGATGATATAATAGATGGTGATGAATTGAAGGAGCGAGTTAGGGATTGGGCAATGAAGAAGATGGCCACCCAGTTTTAGACTTGGAAGAAACACCTATACATGACGTATGTCAAGAAGAACATAGCACTAGATTTCACTGTCCCAGGTCCGATCTCAAAGCAGAGGCCCTATTGGGATGAGTTTGTACAGTATAAGACGTCGGAAGAGGGTGTGAGTCGGGTGATAAAGAACCAACGTAATGCCCAACAGAAGACATACCACCATAACTTGGGATCAGGTGGCTACCCGACTGCCATTAAGAAGTGGAACAAAATAGAAGCAGACTTTCTTGCCAAGGGTATCACACCAGAATCACTCGAGTGGGGAGAGCGTGCAAAGAATTGGTTTTTCGCTCATGGGGGAACACTGGACCAGGAGATAGGGAAGTGCGTTTATGGCACAAGACTGCAAGAAGCAGCAGAAAGATTGTTTTATGCTCGGGGAGCTACTGCTAGTGGTGCGTTCAAGCCTAACAGAGAGAAGAATGAACTGACATACGCCATCGGGACTATTGAACACGGTGGCCGAACTAGAGGCAAAGGAAGTGTCTCGTGGGAGCATGGATTCTCTCAGGACAGACCTTCCTACAGAAGCCGCCAGAGAAAGAAGGAAGAAGAGGCACAGCGGCTCCAGAGGTTGGAGGAAGCGGTGCGTGAAGCATAGGAGCGGGAAAAAAACCTTGAAGCGAGAATGCAGGAGGAAATCAGAAGGCAAGTGCAAATAGCAGTGAGTGCAAGCAAGCAGGCATCAGAGCCAGGAATCAACATTAGCCAATCTGTTCAGTTGAAAAGTAGCCGCGCTTCCACGGAGATACCAAATCAAGGGGACACAAGACTGCGCTTCCCTATGGATGACGTCACTGAACCTTGTACATCGTGTGAGCTACACATTCCGAAGGGGAATTCCACAATCAAGGTGGCTATCGGTCTTGTTAATCCTATCGACCGAACCAAGACACCAAGGATTCATGGGAATATAATCCAAGAAGGAGATGCTACCATCTCGGTAGATAAAGCTGAAAAAGGTTTTAGTGATTTGCCTCTTGACATTCCTGGAGGTGATGGCGAGAAGACTCTAGGAGAAGCAGAGAAGACATTCATTCTATGGCGCAAGCGCTACATCATCATTCCCGGGATGTCGCCTCCACCTCCTCCTGAACTACCTCACCATAGGTGCGGATGAAAACACTACATCATTAATTTATTTTGGCTTAAATAATTAACAATATGCTCAAAATAATATGTCATTCCTTTTTTGTAGCAG